>VXBA01003538.1:658394-672906 GCA_013399895.1 Serilophus lunatus
AACCCATGAATTTTATTCTTATTTGATATTCAGTTATAACTGACCATAGATTATATATATGTACAGAGAGAGAGTTATATATTCATATATAGACAGTTACATATAATGTAACTGTGAGGTTTTAACTGGCAACACAGAGTAAGGAAATAATAACATAAAAATAAAAAATAACATCAAAAATAAATAACAAAGCCAGGCCAGAGGCTTTGCCACGTACCTTCAGTTAATATTTAACTGAGTGTCTTCAAAAGGAACCAAATCTTGCTGTGTTTTCCCCCTGATCCATCCCATAGCTCCATAAAAATATTAATAACTGGATGTAGCACTGCCTAGGAAGAGCTGGAATCTGCAAAACCACCTGGTTTAGTCTCTGTCATGTGGCATCAGGTCTTTAATTCTGACCTTTGGGAACTCCTAGGAATGCAGAATTATACCTTAACAGAGTATCCCTCAGAATTCCCTTCTGCTGGGCAGCTTGGATTTTAAAAATTAGTATCTAAGCAGTGCAGCTGCACAGAAACCTTCCCAATGTCCAGGCTGGAAGCCTGAATGGATATTCTCAAGTCCTAAAGTAGATGAACATTAAAATTCAGTGAAAAGAAGAATTCTTGTGCTTTTTT
Source organism: Serilophus lunatus (assembly GCA_013399895.1). NCBI lineage: Eukaryota > Metazoa > Chordata > Aves > Passeriformes > Eurylaimidae > Serilophus > Serilophus lunatus. The sequence continues at coordinate 659,015 of VXBA01003538.1, forward strand.
TTCCCATAGTTTCTTTTATTTAATATCATTAAACATATATCAACATAATATAATGAAATAATCATATTAAACACAGAGCATGGATGTTACAGTGTAATTTAAATTGCACTTGAGGAGTGGATTTATAAAGCCTGGCCCATCCTCTGGAGTTTTTTCTTCCTGGAGGAAGAGAAAGAGCACTTTTAGCCACTTGCCTGCCAGTGGGTTCTCTTTAAACTCCACCAAACCAGTGGATGTAGGTTCTGAAAGGAATCACAAATTGGGCTGGCCTTAAATTTTAGTTGTAGCTCTAGAAGATACTCTTAGTCTTGTGGTGCTTCCTGGGATGAATCACAGAGCCAGAAAATAGTTTAGTTTGGAAAAGACCTCTAAGGTCATCCAGCCCAACCAGGTGCCTGCACTGGGATAATGGATTTATTTATGATTTTCTGATTTTCCACCAACAGGCTCTACAGGACATTCAAGGACAGCAAGTACCTGTACATGCTGATGGAAGCCTGTCTGGGTGGAGAGCTCTGGACAATTCTCAGGGACAGGTGAGTGTAGGAAACTGCTGTCTTACAAACTGGAGTGTGTTCTAATGTCACAGAATCCCAGAATGGTTTGGCTTGGAAGGACCTTAAAGTTCATCTTGTTCCACCCCCTGCCCTGGGCAGGGACACCTCCCACTGTCCCAGGGGGCTCCAGCCTGGCCTTGGACACTCCCAGGGCTGGGGCAGCCACAGCTTCTCTGGGCACCCTGTGCCAGGGCCTGCCCACCCTCCCAGGGAACAATTCCTCCCCAATATCCCATCTCTCCTGCCCTCTGGCAGTGGGAAGCCATTCCCTGTGTCCTGTCCCTCCATCCCTTGTCCCCAGTCCCTCTCCAGCTCTTCTGGAGCCCCTTTAGGCTCTGGAAGGGGCTCCAAGGTCTCCCTGGATCCTTCTCTTCTCCAGGGGAACCCCCACAGCTCTCCCAGCCTGGCTCCAGAGCAGAGGGGCTCCAGCTCTGGCAGCATCTCCGTGGCCTCCTCTGGTGGCTCCAGCAGTTCCACGTCCTTCTGATGTCACAGTTCTTAAATCACTCTTTCCCATCCCAGAGCTGTTTTCATCCCTGTGTTTGCCCCACTGCCCACCCTCTCACACAACATCTCCCTCAGAGACACTGTGGGAAATAATATCTGTTATTATTTTTCAGTATTTATGGCCCAGTGATGAGCAGGAAGAATTCAGTAGTTCCAACCCAGATATCACATATTACACCAGGGAAGCAGGACAGGGGTGCACCAAATCCACACCCTGCCAGGAGCACTGTTCTCTCAGGATGCAGAGATGCTGTGGAAAAATGTAGTTAGGAGAGCATGTAATTACATCCCAGGCTGCAATGCCTAAGGAAACCCTGTCCTGGCATTTCCTGCCTTGGGAGGGTTTGGCCTTGGAGCATTTGGGTTGGGTGGGGAAGTGGGTGCACGTGGGGCAGGAAAAGATGCAGTTACTTGGAACTGTGTAATAGGACCATCATTGGAACACAAATCAATTAAATTTGGGAAGATTGATCTGAAAGCAAAGATGAAATCCCCTTTTAATTCCCTACAACAAATTTAGTTTTGTACTCCCTTTTCCCATCAGCTTTCTCTGGACCATTAAAACCAGAACTGTAGCAAAGTTAGCAGGTGCTGGGTTGGATTTTTCATGATCTTTGGCAGAGCCCGATGATTTCAGCTTTAATTCTCTGGGATTAAAGCTGGGCTTCTGCTGCCACCTAGCTTAGACATCCTCCTGAGCTCAGTCAGCTGCCAGCAGGCAGAGGGATATGGGTTTCTTTGGAAAACTGGCTGCAAACTGATGCTGAAACAAGGATCCAAAAGTGCAGGATATGCTGAATTTGCAATTAAAATTAACACTTCAAATCCCAGCAGCCATGATTTTCCTGCCTTTTGTCTCTATTGGGAACATTAAAACAGGACTTCTTTTTCTCCATAGCTCCAAATAGCCTTAACTCCCAAAAGCCAACCTTTTGCTTACAATAAAGTGATTCACAAGTTTTATTTGTAAATTATCAATTATGTTATTAATTATAGGAAAAAACCCAAGTATTTTAAGATATGAAGGTGGGTTGAAGGCAAAGATATTAGTTTCCAAAATGGAAATATAATTACATTGATACATAAGGGTGAGTTTAGCAACAAGCACTTTTTTGCAGTGATTCTACTGAATTATATAGATATTTTATCACACATTTTAATATATTTTTAACATATATATTTTAGTACAAAGAGTAAAGTGTACATGGGAAGGAGCCACTTCCCAGGGACTCCTCTAATGGCTTTATCCCCTTTCTCTCCCCTGTTTTCCACAGAGGTTCCTTCGAGGACTCCACAACCAGGTTTTACACGGCGTGTGTGGTGGAAGCTTTTGCCTATTTGCATTCCAAAGGGATCATTTATAGGGACCTCAAGCCAGAAAACCTCATTCTGGATCATCGAGGTTATGCCAAGCTGGTGAGTGCCAAAAAGAGAAGGCAAGGGGGCAGAGGAGACCCCAGAGAGGGGCAGGAGAAGCCTGCCCAGGCCAGGGCCCTGTGGAGTTGTTCCTGATGGGAATGTTAATCATGACCCCGTTGTGGCAAGGAATGACTATTCCCGCTTGCTCTGGATGGTGTTCCTGAGCTGTGGCCACTTCAACTTCTTGCTGTCCAAGGGTCACTTGTGTTCTGGCACTGGTAGCACACCTCTGTGACCCAGCCAAGCTCCAAACTGCTCTTCCCAAAAGGTCGTGGTCCTTCTCAGGGCTGTGCCCCTGTGAGTGGCACCTCCTCAATCCAGGACAGCAGTGTGTGCAAACCTTCCCCCCCCAAATTAGGCAGTTGCTGATGGGTTTCACTCTAATCCATTGCTCACTCAAATGACCCTTTTGCCTCAAAACTGAAGGCAGAGGTGCCCTGCGTGTCACAGATGAATGGGGTCCCAGGGGAGACCATGGAGAGGGTGAGAAGAGTAGGACTTCCCTTGGTGGGACATGGTGGAGGATGTGGGAAGCCCTCAGGGAAGGACAGGACAATGCATCCCTGAAAAGAGCTGCATCCAAGAGGGAGGGACTGATGGGAGTCATGGGGGGACCAAGGTCTCCGTGACTTGGTTTGGGGACTCTCTGGGGTCTGGAGAGTGGTGTAGGCATCTGGGAGCAGTAACTCAGCCCATCATCATGGACCTTTATGGCCTGGTGTGTCACCATGTGTCACCTAATGAGTGACATCAGGGTTTATCCTCTACAGCATTTCCTTGTGGGTCCCTTCCACCTCAGGATATTCCATGAAATTAAACTCTGACAATTCAAGAAAACAGTAAAAGATAAAGAAAGCTGAAGAAACCAGAACTGGCTGTGAAATTAAACTCCTTAAGGCCTGGGGCTCCAGTGAGGTTTTGGATGATAGAGGAAGATTAGATGCAGGACTGTCCTCCCCACTCCAGGAGGATCTGGACCTGGGTCTCTGCTGCTCTCATCACTAGCTTCCAGCTCCTTAGATATTTTGGTGTCCCTGAGCCAGTGTCCCAGACCCCTCGTGGGACTGTGACCATGTGGGCTCCTGAGCAGCACAAGCAGCCATCCAGGGACAGCAGAGTGGGCTCCAGGCCACAGCTGTGGGTCAGCATGGGGAGAGCAGGGAGTACAGCTGCAAGTACAGGGAGTCTCTTCCTCTAAGCTCTGCCCAGGCCCTAGAGGACTTTGCTTCCCAGTATAATCTGATTTTCCCTGTTGCCAGTGGCACACTGAGGTTTGTGAGTCCACCAGCACATCCCAACAGTCTCGAGGAAAATTGGGAGGACACTTGTACTGTATCACTGTTTATAGTGGGAGAGGGAAGCAAACACTAGGTGCAAAAATGGTCAGTATTGAGACTAAATCATAGAATCAAGGAATGGCTTGGGTTGGAAGGGACCTTGAAGACCATCTCATTCCACCAGGGACACCTCCCACTATCCCATATTGCTCCAACCTGGCCTTGGACACTTCCAGGGATGGGGCAGTCACAGCTTCTGTGTGCAACCTGTTCCAATGCCTCCCCACCCTCTGAGGGAGTGATTCCTTCCAAATGTCCCACCTTACCCTGCCCTGTGGCAGTTTAAAATTATTCTTTGCTCAGGTAATAGGAGTTTAAAAGAAAACCAAGAGCAAAATAAACCAACCTGAGCTGTGAGTGATACAACGTTACAACTCCCAAGAAACCCTCAGTGCTCATGTTTGTTCTCTGTCCCTCATGAGAATATTCCTTTTACTTTTTAAGGATAAAGCAGCAAAAAGGTCACTGTGGTTGCCCAGTCCTGGAACAACCCATGATGCTTTAGTTAGGAGAAAATTCCCACGAGGGAACCTCCTTTCTGCTTTGCTTCACTTCAAGAGGAGCGGAGCACATTCCCTCTCATGCTCTGCCCTGACGTTCCTCTGCCCCTTTCCCCAGGTCGATTTTGGCTTTGCAAAGAAAATAGGATTTGGAAAGAAAACATGGACTTTTTGTGGCACCCCGGAGTACGTAGCCCCCGAGATCATCCTGAACAAAGGTCATGACATTTCAGCAGACTACTGGTCACTGGGAATCCTAATGTATGAGCTCCTGACTGGCAGGTATGGGCATCGGGGCCAGCGCCGCCGCTGCAAACACATCCAAATATTTCTGCCATTGTCACCCTGATTAGGCCAGGGCAGGCTCAGGGCTGGCATGGGCTGTCCTGGACCTCACCATCTGCTTTTCCACTTTAAGTCACTCAGTTTTGGCTCTGAGGGAACTGGACATGGTGGGGAATGGGAAAGGGTTTGCACTTAACTGGGAGGTGTTGCATTGTGGAAAAGGAGGAGATGGACCAGGCACTGCAGGGCCCTGGGTCCCTAAATCCAGCCCTTGTCTCATTCAGTTCTGCATAATAATTTTGGATATTACTGCTGATGTTGGCAGTAGTGGCTTCCTGGAACTTCCTCACCTCATCCCCCATACGGGAGCAGGGAGAGGATCCACCACCTCAGCCTGCTTATCCATCAAGGCTGGCCCAAGCTCCTGCTGGATGGAAGCCCAGTTAATCCCCACTGAAACCATGTCCCAGCATCACACAGAGGAAAATCCAGGGAGTGTTGCTCAGAGCCTCATTCCTCAGGCTGTTGGGACATGGGCTGCTATGGGGAGATGAGGTTTAGCCTGTGTTGCTCTGGAAAACCTTTCTCCTTGGCACTTCCCTGCAGCCAGCACTCCTGAAATCCAGAGCTCCTTGGCTGAGAAATGGTTTAAGATCATAGGAAGCAAAGCTTTGCTAGTTGTCATCTCCCTTTTCTCATCTGGATAAATACTTTATCAGTCTTCAGTGTTATTTTAAAGAAAAGCTTTAAATCTTCTCTATTTTCCTCTCCCCTCTCAAGTCCCCCTTTCTCAGGCCCAGACCCCATGAAGACCTATAACATCATATTAAGGGGAATAGACATGATTGAGTTTCCAAAGAAGATTGCCAAAAATGCTGCTAATTTAATTAAAAAACTATGCAGGTAAGTGGAAGAAATACAATAACCTTGCTGTTATTTGCAAAGAAATCAGTTGTTCAGGATTCAGGAAATAACTGGTTTGTTATTCCTTTTATAGAGACAACCCATCAGAAAGATTAGGGAATTTGAAAAACGGCGTCAAAGATATCCAAAAGCACAAGTGAGTGTTCTCTCCACCAGCCATCAGATCCAACACACAGAAACAGGCATTTCAAACACCTCGGTGTTCTGCTCAAAACCTCTTTCTATCCCATGGTGGGAATCCTTAAGTGATATTTTAGGGGTTTTGACACTGCTGGGGTGGGGTAAGAACAAGTTAGAGACCCATTCCAGAAGCAAGTTATCTCATCCATCCATGCTCTTCTCCATCCCCAAAGCAACACAAATGGATTGGATGGATATTTCCATGGGATCAGGGCTCATCCACCTGCCTTGAGCAAACCTGAGGTGTCCAAAGCAGGACTGGGATTGCCCTGTGCATGAAATTGGGAGTTAATAATGTCATATGGAACAGGGACATTATGGGTCTCGTGCGGGAGAGATTGACCCTATGGAAAGGAAGGAGCAGCTTCCAGAAAAGGTTCTCTCCTGAGTGTTGGCAATCCATGGTATCACCACTGGGCTGCTGCACGTTTCCTTTTCAGTCCCAAAAGCCAGATATAAAGATGACAGGAAAAATTCCAGAGTGGATTTGAGGGCAATGCCTGCAGGAGATCAGATCTGCTGTTTGAACAATTTACATTTCTTCCTGTGCTACAAAAGTCTAACTCTTGGATTATTCTCTCCCTTTAGATGGTTTGAAGGCTTTAACTGGGAAGGGTTACGGAAAGGGACACTCACACCTCCTATAATCCCAAGTGTAAGTTTTCCTATTATTATTATTTTCTCCTTCATGGCCTTAAGTTTCCTCAGGAATGTTGTGAGCTTGGGGACACTGGGGTTAAGTGGGAACAGCATGTGCTTCGTTTCTTCTGAAGGTGCTTGAAGGAGTCACATTAGACTCAGCATGGTCTCTGGGCACACCCTTCCTCGAGGAACCAGTTTGGGGAGGGCATGGCCACAACAAGTGCCATTTGCAGCAGGAGATCAGGGCAGGATCACTCACTCCTGCACATTTTCCCCACTTGCTTCTTCACCTACTTTTCGCAGTTCGGTGGAGAGCTGCCACTTTCCTCCCTTCTCTCAAATGTGTCTTCTTCCCCTCTCCTTTATCCTTGTTTCTTTTGGCAAAGCAAGTGGCATTTGTGTGCCATCTCCCTTTTCTGTCGTGTTAACCTTTCCTTCTGTCTTGTCTTTTGTGCTCCTGCCCCTTTCCTCCCGGCATCCATGTCCTACACGAAAAGCCCTGTTGCCGCTTCGTTGATGTTTAACCGGGAGCAGCCGCGGAGGGACAGCTCCACTCATTTTCCTTTGGAGCAAAGCTCTTCCTTTGATGTCTTTGTGAGCTCTCTCCCCACAAAGCCGCCTGCAAAGGGAAACCAAACAGGATTAGCTGATAGGAATTACCTTGGCCCCTTCTGTTCTGCAGCCTTCCCTCCTTCTTTCAGCTTAATCCCTTTCTCTCCATGCCTCTCCCGCGGGATCACCGAGGAATGACATTAGCAATCGTGTTTAATTGCACCCCATTGCTCTGCCCTGCACCTCCTGCACCTCCAGCAGGCACAGCTCTGGGACTAAATCTGCCATCCCAAAGTTTTCTTATTTCCCATCCCCCTTGTTTTGCCCTGTGGGCTGCAGGAGTTACTGACAGTCCCTGGGAGAAAGCAGGACTTGGCAAATATCTCCCTAAAGACCAAAAAACACATGAATGTTTTAGAAATCAAAGCTGGGTTTGCTTGGGTATTTTTCTGTTAAGATCATTCTAGAATCCAGGAATGGGTTGGGTTGGAAGGGACCTTCAGGATGATCTTGTTCCACCCCCTGCCACAGGCAGGGACACCTTCCACTATCCCAGGTTGCTCCAAGCCCTGTCCAACCTGGCCTTGACTTCTTTTAGTGCCTATTAATTAAGCAGCAGAACTTTTCACTGCATTTCATGTCTGTGTCAATAAAGTCAAGTTTGCTCCTTGACATCCAGTTAAAATTCCTGCTTGACCTGTGCAGAATGTCTGTGTAGCCTGAAAACACCCCAGTAGGTTTTCCCAGCTGATTTTGGTGGATTTTTAGTTTAGTAAGACCATTTCCAATACTTTTGCCCCATACAGACTAAAGGTTCACGGGAGTGGAGACAGTCCTACCAGAACTCCCAAGAGAGTGATGTGCTCTCACCCTTTTGGCTAGCACAGCACTGCCAAAGGTGCCTGAAGTAGACTTGGGCATCCTTCCCTCTCCACAGGAATCCTCCTGCCAGGACAACTCACTGCTGACAGTCGTCCTAATCCCACTTTAACACAGCTCATCCTTTCCCTGGACTCTTAGGAGCAGGATCTCTTCTAGTCCTGCTCCTAAAATCCTCTCCAAAATCTGCCTCCATTATTAACCAGTGACTGTTGTCAATCCCAGAGCCATCAGTCCCTCTGCGTCTTGTTTTCCACAAGTTTTCTGGCAAAGTCCCTACTGCCAGTAAGAGCCACGTCTGAAAAGGACCAAAAATGCACAGCTTTGTTGGGAGACATCCCCAATTTTCCCTTCAATCCACCTCTCTTTGTCGGCTGGGAAGGAGCCAGCAGGGCCAAACATGCAGATTAGCTTTTTTCTTGTTGTTGTTTTTTAAGGAAAAAGGCTTTTCCCAGCTCTTTAACTCTCATTTTATGGTATTAATAGTGGGGCAATCAAAAGCTGCTCCTGAGCATTCTGTGGGATTTTTGGAAAGATTCCAATTTAAAACCTGCTGCCAGGACACTGCTGAGCTTCAATGTCACTGTATCATGGTCTCGTTATAAGGAAGTTTCACTCTTTATTGTAAAGAAAAAAAAAAAAAAAGAAATTATTCAGCTGTGGTAGATTTTAAATGTCATTATTTCCAAAATACCAATGTGCTTGGCCTTAATCATGGGAAGATGGTTTTCTCTGATAGGATCCTTAGGCTGAGCAATACTTATCAGAGAATTTAAAGGCATGAGCCTCAGATTGAGGATCCTGAAGCCATAAAATGGGAAGTCCTTGGCTTTGGGGAGGCTCCAGGCTTTTCCAAGCCTTTTCTGAGGACCTTGTGCCAGCAGGTAGGACAGCTGGGGGGACTGGACTGTGAGAGTAGGGGAGCTGTGGCAAATCCTCCTGGGATCCAGCAAGGAGGTGGAATTGAGCAGTTCCCTGGCTTGCTGCCGTTAGCAGTGGTCATGGGTGTGAGATGAAGAGGGAATGTCTGCAGGGATCTGCTGGGATGACCATTCCCTCCTTGTTGCTCTTCCCACAGGTCGCATCTCCAACAGACACAAGCAATTTTGACAGTTTCCCAGAGGACAGTGACGAGCCACCCCCTGATGACAACTCAGGATGGGACATAGATTTTTAATGTATTCCTCTTACCTGCTTCTGCCTTGCTGAAGACAGCTTTCCTGGGACGTGGCTGCCAGCGAAACCGAGAGAATGGAATTGGGGAGGATTCGTGCTCGGGGTCACCATGATGCCTTGATTGATGCTGCTACAGTAACTACAGTGGCATTAGGACTTAACTGCTTAGATGACAATAGTGCTCTTCATGTTTTCTCTTTGAACACAAACTGGGGGTTGACATGGTGGTCCTGACACAAAGCCCTTCACCGGAAAAGAAACACGTTTTCTGTCACCACGGAGAAATTGCTACGCTCTTAATTATCAAGGTCCAGGGATACATTGTGTAAGGCACACTTAACTCTAGTTGCAAGGTACTGGCTTTATCAGTAGGATCTGTAGTAATTTATTAAGTGCTGTAGCTAAATACAGTGCAGGATTTGGGCTATTTCCACTCTCCCAGCTCCGGAGGGCTTCTGCCGCTGAGCGGAGGACACAGAGTTCATGTCAAAGCAGTGGTGAAATGTGTCCTTTTTCTTTCCGAGCAGAATCACAAGACTGAATGTTTCCTTTCCTCTTAGTTTTGGAGGGTTTTTACTTTAGCCTGGTAAAACAAAAGCACAACTGCTCTAGATCCTGTTAAGGCAGATATGGGTCGTTTCTCTTATCTGGCAGAGAACACACTGCAACACCACCTTTGGGCTTTTAGTTTTCCTTTCCCTTGGTACAAACACACACCTGCATGGGGAAAAAAATCATGAAATGAATCCATTTTACATATAAAATAGTGCTTGGATCACGGTTCTGTAGCAAAGTGACAGCAGCCCACTGGTCTTACTGATTAGACATAAAATTAAGCTGAACTTCGACCTTTTTAGAACCCAAAGGGAAAACATGAGACGTGTAATAATGTCCTTTTTAGGTGCTATGTCCATCCCTCACCTGTGAATGTACTTATTCACTCAACCACCATTTCAGAGATATGTAGCAAGAGGCACCGTCGTCCATCGTGCTCTTCAATGACTCCATGTCTCCATGTTGGCATCTCTTCTCTTGTTTAGTATGAAGCTTATTAAAATAAAAGTACTGAGCCACTTTGCTGGCTCTGGTGTAATACTGCCCATAAAAATATCACTGTAATGCCTCCCCAGGCTAAGGATCTGCACAGGGAAGTCCATGGAATTAAATGGAAAGCCAATATTGGACGTATTTGTGTGAGGTCTCCGTGTCGCCAGCGTATCATGGGAATGGCCAGAGCCATCATACGAAAAAAAAAGACCTGGGAAAAACAGTATTTTCCCCTCACTTCCACTGCTTTTCCCCTGCTTGAATGCAGTCTCCTCTGATTTGTAGGATGTAACAGAGGAATCCTGTCCTGGGTGCCTGTTTGTTGCATATACACAGGACAGAAAGTTTATCCCATCATCCAACAAGAAACATCGGCTTTTGGGCTCTCTAAGACCTCCCAAAATCATAAAATGACCTCCAAAAATTGTAGAATGATGGAATGTAGAATGGTTTGAGTTGGAAGGGACCTTAAAGACCATCTCATTCCACCTCCCTGCCGTGGGTGAGCAGGTGTTCCCCTGTTTTACAGATCAAAACTCCTGCTGAGAAGGGCTTTTGCTCAATTCTACATGGAAAATGTATGTTTTAACAGTAAAAACATAGTTCCCTGATGCTAAATCCCAACTCTTTCCCATGTTCCTAATGAAAGCAACTGCACAGAGCGTACGAGAGGGTGTTTGGACCGTGTGGACCACGTCTGCTGTTTGCCAGCAAACACGAGCTGGGCCACCATGGAAATCAGTCTGTGGCACTGGATTTCCTTCCCTGTTTTCCAAAGAGTGAGGCAGCACTACTGACACAGTCACTTCAGGTTAGTCTTGCTGTTCTTTAATCACTGGAACATCATTTGCCTTCAAAACCATAGGGAACAGGCAGTAACTGCTGGCTTTCCTGCCTTTATCTGAGGGATGGACACTGAGAGCCAAGGCTGAGCACTGGGGCTAAATACTCACCAGGCATCTTGGAGAACAGGCCTAACAGCCAAATTCTTCACTCACATCTGCCTGAATTTTCACTCAAGAAGGAGAATTTTCTGTAGGAATGTAGAGAGGAGTTTGTCCCAAAATGACAACTCCCAATAGCCAAGATGCCGCTGTCAGACAAGGGAAGGCAAGAACACCACAAAGATTGGGGGGCAACCTGAAAACACGACAGGAAGGAAGGAGGGTTTAAAATGGGCTGGGGAGTTCTTTTTTCCTGTCCCTTTTTCCTTGTGCCAAGCACGGGAATCTACACCTGCAGCGTGCACTGTACTGAATATAAGTTTATTTTGATATCAAACTCCTCACTTGACTTCCATCACCTTTCCTTAGCATTAACACCACACTTAGCCTATGTATATGATAAAGCCTTCATTTATAATAATATATTTAAGTAGCTTTATATATATATATATATATATATATATATATCTATCTCCACAACACGGGATTGCCTCTGTGTTTCCACTTTCTGTCCTTATTTCTCTGTCTCCTTTCTCAGTCTGTGGGGTGAGGGTGTATTTAAGGAAGGGGAAATCAGCTCCCATATTTCACACCAGGGTGTTGATGGTGTCGTGGTGATCTGTAGCCTCTCCCAGCACTGCACCACCCACAGCAAACTCTTCTTTAACAACAGGACCACGAGCGAATCTTTCTGTAAATAGGGTATTTTCGTGTCGATATTTTGTGGTACACATCCAACTTATTCTTCTTTTCCAGTCTCCATGGCATTATTCCTTCGTTTCCTTATTTGTAATGTAATGTTTTTAGCTCAAGGTAGACTTGAATTAATGTCATATTTGTCAGTGTTATTAAACTTTATGTCAACTGTCCTGTTAACTCATCTGTCCCATAGTCCTAGATCATGACTGGCTATCTGGCATTGTTGCAAGTGCCTTAAATCCATGGCATCTTAAAAAAAAAAAAAAAAAAGATTTACAATTTTGGTGTTATGCTGCATGACAAAGACAAACACACCTCAAAATGTCGTCCTTTCTTAGCTTGCTGCGTTTTACAGTTCTTTCTGCTACTGATTTCTAAGCCTTTATTACATAATGATGATTACAGAAATGATGACGTTGTTCTCTTATTTCTGTTCAATGTACCAGAGCTGTGTATCTGTTAATGAGATACAGAGTCATTTCTGTGAAATGTATAAATGTTACGTGCGGGTCAAATTAATATATGACATCCTATCAGTCCGTAGACAGGTATTCCTGTTTAGCTAAGCTCTGCAGATTCCACCCATCCGTGCCGTCCAGCACCAGCCTCCTCCTCCTCCACCCCCTCCAGAACCCTCCCACCTGGGGAAAACGGGCTGGGTGCGAACCCAACCCGCCATTTTTTGACCCAAAACCCCGATGCAAAGGCGTTTGCACCGTTCCAAACAGGATTTGTGCTTTCCTCTCCCCCCCATTCCCTCCGGACTCAGCCACAGCTGGGATGAGCCCGCGGGAGCCGCCAGGCTGGAAGCTCCTGATTCCCCAGCCCAAACACCAAGGCTTGGGGGCTTTCTCAGCAAAAAGGGGAAATTCCCATTTGGAGTTGCCTCTCACCCCGAGTCCCAGTTGACGCTGTTTTTATACTTTGGTTTATATTCTTCTTTTTCCCAGTTTCCTTCTTCCGTGACAGAGGTTTTGTTTGTCGGACAGATGTCGGTCACCCTCCGGTCGTGGGCCGGTTGCACTCTTTTGATGTTGACTGAAGAACTTGGGTTTTTTTCATAAACTTTAACCGCTTTTGGTTCGCTCTGTACTTCCCCTGCAGCTGTAATTGCCGAGTGCCTGTTGTATACTTTATAGAGTTGAAATAAAAATAATTACTTTTGAACGTGGCCCTGGTTTCCTTCCACAGGACAGAAGCTGGGTATGGGAGAGTTCTCCTGGTCAATGACTAAATTGGAGCGATGGCGATCCTACTTCCAGCAGGGCTGGCGGCACCAAGTGACCCCCACAGCTCACTTCCAAATTATTTTGGGATGCATAGTTCCCTTTATATTTCTTCAGGGATGAAGTATTCCCTTATATTTTGGTTGCTGCCAATGTAAGTGAGTCCAGGGAAGGGACTGTATTCCCAACAGGAGTTGTGTCATCCCTGGATGGGATGTGACTCAAAACAGCATGTGTGTCAAAAAACTGGTTGCTCAGAGAAGCTGTGGCTGCCCCATCCCTGGGAGTGTCCAAGGCCAGGCTGGAGCCCCCTGGGACAGTGGGAGGTGTCCCTACCCAGGGCAGGGGATGGAAGTGGATGAGCTTAAATGTTCCTTCCCAGGAGAGAAATAAATTTGGTACCTGCCCGAGGAGGAGCTGGGAAACAGCCCAAATCATTTCGTGGGATGCAGCAATCGCAGGCACAAGTCAATAAGGCAGTAAAATCCCCAGGGTGACGTGGCCCTCACCTGAAACTGCTCGGGGAACACCGGGATTTCAGGGCAAGGCGTGGCCCTCGTTCTCCCAGCCTAAAAACAGGGAATTGCCGGGGATGGCGAGTGGCCGTGACTCAGCCGCCCGCTTCCGACGGCACCTGCCCGGGCTGCTCGCCGAAACCATCCCGGGCAATTCTTATCCCGGCTTGCGCCATTCGGGCCTGGAATAGCTGATAGGGGACACCGGGGCAGCGATACCGGGAGGCGCGGCATCAATTGCAGGTAATTCCGGCGTCTGGAATCCCGCACCCTGGGGATTTCAGGCGGCCTGGGGCACCGTTCAGGCCCTTTGCCCGTATTTTTATTCAAGCTACGCTGGGAAAAGAAATAAGCGAGAGCACGAGGCCGCTGCCGGGAAAACCCTAGTTAATTAACGGGGGCTTAATTGCCGGGAGTTAATTACCGGAGGGGGGGGCGATGACCCTGCGGGGCCGCCAGGGGGAGTCGTGGGGCCGCGCGGCCCCGGGGTGGGGCGGGAGTGG
>VXBA01003538.1:680061-703216 GCA_013399895.1 Serilophus lunatus
TTGTGAGATGGGTGAAGAAACAGAGTGAGTTTTGTATGAGGAATTGGCGCTTCGCCAGCCTAGAAGTGATTAAAGGGATCCCTAAGGAGGTAGAGGAAGGTGCTTCAGGTGTCGAAGCAAAGCGGTGAAACTCCTGGAGGAAACAAAGGTTTTCCCCTCCTTTGAAATAACCGGGGAACATGGGGACAAGGGGTTGTTGCTTGTGGTGGGAGAGAGGACGGTCTCCTACCAGGATGGGCGTTGGGATGGGGCTTTGCAGCTTTATTCACCTTTTTCTGCAATTTTATTTTTCAATATTAATTCCGTAGGTGACACCGAGTAAGGAGAGATAAATCTGAAAAAAAAAAAAAAAAGTCATTAAGACTGAAAAATAATATCAAATCCAACCAGAACCCCAGTAGCCAACGAAGAAAATGTTGCAGGACAATGTGGCAATGCCAAGTGACTCCAGAAGCACAGGATTATGGAAAATAGACCGTAAGGAAGGAAGTAGGAGCGTGTTCCCAGGAAAAGATTGGCAGCTGCCAAAGAGATGATTAAGGGAGGGGACCAGAAGTCTGTAAACAATGCTGAGGAGGCGACTGAGCGGTTATTTGTGTTTCTTACAGTGCAAGAAGGAGGTGGAGTGAGATGGGTTTGTTTTAAGGTGACCAGTCCAAGCTGTGTGGCCACAAAATGAAAACTCATAAAAAATTAAGTCACTTGGGGCCAAAGCAAATCCATAGAAAACAGAGGTTCGGATGCAAGTGTTGATTGAGGAATTCTCTACGTGCTGAATATGGGCAGTAGGAAGGATGATACTGGAAGGATCAGGGGGTGGGTTTTATTTAATTCTTACTTTCGTTTTGTTTTTCTTGGATATTGGCTCCTTAAGGTCCTACTGTTGCTGCTTAGGGATGATCCAGGGCTGCTGCTGCCTGAGCCTCAGGGAAACACTGGTCCATCTTTATTTGTAAACTAAACCCTTCTCTGAAACGTGTCAGTGGTTCAAGGTGCTGATTTTGAGAAGAATAAGCGATTCTTCTCAGGGAAAATCACTAGAACTCCCCCATGGCAGGAGTTGGAATGAAATGATCTTCCAAGTCCCTTCCAGCCCAAACAATGGGTTCTGGGATATTAACAGAAGGCCAAAGTGTGGAAGAACATGTTCCAAGATTGGTTCACTTGCCCTCTTTAATTTTTTTTTGTTAATGCTGAGATCCAACTCACCACAAATTAAAGCATTTCTCTACAGCATTGATCTTCCACCTTAAATCTCTATTTTCCATGAATTTATAGGGGTTTGTAGCTTTATAGCCAGTCTGATGTTGTACGGGTGGCCCTTCAAAATGCTAAATTTACAACTCTGTAAGAAGCCAGATAACCCTGAAAGTCAGGTAGGACCTGCACTCCACATTCTATGCCAGAATAACTGGATTCACACAAGTAACAGTAAATCAAAAGTGTAATGATTTCAATGGAATTTATTTTAGCTTGCACATTCCAGCAGCATATCTCCGTTGGTGTGTGGCAGAATGAGAACATGGTATCCAAGCTCCTGCAAATCTCTATTTTGGAAGTGTGGAGGCCCTCTCCTGGCTCCTCCTCTGCTGAAAAGCAGGTTTTATGCACTCACTGATGAGATGGGATCAACAACTTGGGAAGGCTCATGGGAATGGCAGTTCTTTCCCAGCCTGTGGTCCATGGGAGTGGGGATGTGAAATGCTAATGGAGCTGATTTCCAATCACAAATGCCAGCCCGGGTCTCTGCTCTGCTCTGCTCTTCCCTCTGTATCTGAGCAGGTCTCTGGTGGTTGGAAGTGGCCCCAAGCTGCCCATCCTCCCAAGGGATGTGCTGATCCTTCCCCATCGCGGTGGCTTTGCTGTCCCAGACATCTCACATCAGCTGGGCTTTAGCAGCCTCATCCAGGGGGAATGTCTGACCAGAAATGATCACCCAAGGAGTGTAATTTCTCTTGGCTGCAGCCCAGGCTGTACAGGGGGATGAATGATGGCCATGAGAGCGATGAGCCCAGATCTTTCCCCTATTTGGAGACCTGCTCCTTGCACACCACAACCCACGGGATGCACTGGTAGAGAAGGGAAGGGAAGAGCCTGGAGTTGTTTCCAGATGATATTTTGTTTGCAGTGCAAAAGCCCCATAGAATCATAGAAGGGTTTGAGCTGGAAGGGACTTAAATGCCATCTCATTCCACCCCCTGCCCTGGGCAGGGACACTTCCCACTGTCCCAGGTGGCTCCAGCCTGGCCTTGGACACTCCCAGGGATGGGGCTGCCACAGCTTCTCTGGGCACTCTGTGCCAGGCCCTCCCCACTTCACAGTAAAGAAATTCTGGGCAAATTCTTATTACCCAGCAAAATATCCCATTGGCTGCCTCTGTGGACTGATTTAAATCCCTTGGATTAAAAATGCCCGTCGGGATTATGGTACCACGGCATTTTAAAATGCCACAACAGCAACGAGCTGGACAGAGGAACATCGGTTTTCTCCTCTCAGGTTCTTCCAGGTTTCACTGCTCTTTTGGGATTTACTTCCCTGTGGGATATGTAGCTGGTGCTGCCCTGTGGGTTGTTCTGGGATGGAGGGAGCCAGCTTCCAGAGATGCTTCAACACCCTCTGGGGATGGGACTGGACCTGACACTGTGCTCCTTCTGTTTTTAGGCAACTCTTCATTGAGTCAGAAATTACTGAGAAACTCAGGCCCTTCTCACTGGGGCATCTTGGTCCTCCCTTAGAGCTGACTCTCTCTTAAGATGTGCATGCAATTAAGTAAGTAATCAGTAAAATGAGAGGCTTTTAAAGCTGGAGTTTTTGTTGTCATAAACCCTTGGATCTGAACACTTTTTATTACTAAGCAGCCTCATGTTATTAAAGATCTTTGCTGTCATTAAAATTTGAAGACTATATCCCACCTCTACCTCTTGCAAAGATAAATAAATGTATTTTACGTGAGTGTTTGGGTAATTCCGTTTATCCCTTAAATACTGTTGAGCCTCACTTTACATATATTTTGGGTTTAATTTCCTCCTTGCCAACATCACTTTAATAACTTTCAAATCGACTCCATCTGAGGATTTCCCATCTAGTGCTGTGAAGAAAGATAAGGAGCAAGGATATGTGCTTGTCCACTTAGGTTGGAGTCTGAGGCTGATCTTTCCAGGCTTGTATTTTTAGGAAGGGCACTGCTGGGTTTTGGTTAGTACTGACTTAACATTTTGTGGGGGTGCTGAGATAGGGTAAATCAGTGTGGGAATGTTTAAAATAAAATTTATGGCTTCTGCCTGAAACAAACTCAAATTTCTTCTTTGATGAGAAAGAGGAATGTAAGCAAAAATTCCTAAAAAAAAAAAAACAAACAGCCCCTCCACCACTATTTTCCTCCCAATGTGACTTGGCCTGTACCCGAGCTGACCCCTGGGTTTATAAAATATATATAAACTAGAGCTGAATAAGAAAAGTCAGATGTTGCCAAGAACAAGCAGAGCACTGACTTCTGCTGGGCCTTTGTTTTTGTTTACTTCCTTGAGATGTTTTAGGGAAACAAACTGATGAGGTCAGAGGGAGCAGTGTGGTACAGCAGAGCCTTTTAAGGCCTCCCTATCTCCCTTATCTTTACTAGGATGAGTGGTGTGGTGTTTAGTCAGAGCCAGAACTCCTGTTGGTTGCAACATTAAAGGTGCTCAGCTCTCCCTCCCGCACTGTTCAGCCCGTGCTCCACGTTAGGAACGTGCTCATCATCTCTGCTCTGGTCCTCAACGTGAGCTCTTGGTGTTATCCCAGGATCTTCACCTCCTCTAGCACCGACCCGATGGTCTCATTTACATCCCAATGACAGCTATCCCGGGGCTGTCCATTCTCTGATTGATTGCTGACCTGTCCTGAGCCTCTTGTTGCTGGGAAGGTCCTTTTCTCCTGTTTTTGATGGGATCGGGTTCTATGTCAAGCATAGACAAAAATGTCTTGACTTTCAAGACATCCAACCTGATGTTGAGGTTGTCCCATCCCAGTCCTACCAGTTCCTTGACTCTTTAACTTCTGACAAATAACCACTTCTTCTCCTTCCCCTTGCTGGAAGCTTTCCAGAAGCTCCAACGCGATCACTTTGTTGTTGCCCCTCCAAACAGTTAAATAGCTGAGTTCATACCCAAATATCCCGAAACTGCCCTGGGAAAGGGGAGGGTACTCAGGACTGAGTCACAGCTTTTTATCTTTGAAGTGTGTCGATCCATCTGTTTGCTCCAGCACAACCAGAATCTCTTGTCCCTGCTCTGATGGGTGTAGAAGAGGATCGAGAAAATATAAGAGGTGACAATAAATGCCAATAGAAGAGCAAGGAAAATGCACTTCATGTCCATGAACACAGTGCAGGGGTCATCTTGCCATGGAAAGGATGCATCCCCAATGGGTACAGCAACAGACAGAGTAGTCTAGACCTGAACTGTACCACCCACTCATGTATATTTGGCAAAAAACAGCTCTGCATGATGGATTTTATTTTTCTCACTGAGTTACATGTTGCTCTTAAATAAACATGATTATACCCTATGTGGAGCTGCAGCTCAGGCCAAGCACTAAAAATAGTGGGCAGAAAGTAGAGACTTCAATTAGATGCACACTGCTCAACAATTTAACTTCTAATTGGCTTGTGGTTATTCCCCAACTAGGAACCAACCCTGGTGTGTTTAAAGGATTCACAGTGTGCCAAAACAGGGACTCAAACTGAATGTTTTTTAGAGTGGATTGACCAAAAAAAGAGACCTCAGTATTGCATGTCGAGGAACTTGTGTTTGTGTGCCACTTACCCTCAGCTGAGCTGCAGCTGGTCTCACCATCATGGCTTTGACAGTTGGATTCAGCTCCAAGTCCTCTCCTTAGCTCCAGTTTGGTGGCCTGATGAAGACTCGGGGTCAGATTCAGCTCATGGTGCAGCACTGCAGGACCAGTGGGCAGAGGCATCCCAGGAACACCTTGATTTTCTGCCTCTGCCACTGAAATCCAAAATCCATTTTCCTTCCAACTCACAGAAGAGCCTCTCTCATCTTCATTCCCTTAATTTTGATCTGCATTTATATTTTTGGCAGCATGGCATAACCTACATCCCATTCTGCTAAGCTTTGAATCTAATTCTGCTCTGGCATAAGGTGGCTTCAGCAGACCAAGCTTTTTCAAGCTCTGGTGGGTTTCAAGGATACACTGGAAAAAATGTGCCTAGCTAGAATAGAGGAGCTTTTTCCTCTGCCTCAACAGGGGCATCACTCTATTTTTTTTTTTTTACAGGATATGGAAATAGTCCTTTCCTGCCCCTATTTTCAAGTTGCTTTTTTCCTCCCAACTCAACACCCACAGAGAACATCAGCTGTAGGCACATGGCTAGCAAGGCTTAGTCTTGGGTTAGGGTTGACCATGACTTAACTGAACAAGGCCATGACAGTCTAGGGGGAAAAAAACCCTCAAATGAGCAAGTGAAAGTAGCACATGCATTACTACAATTTATACGTGGTTGGAGGGGAAATTCTGGGTGTCTTTCCCTGGGTCTGCACCCCAGGGGATGTCTAAGAAACCATTTACACCCTTGCACTGGGGAAGAGACCACACAGACAGCAATGTTTTGTCTGCATGGGCTGAAATTAAAGTCAGCCCTTCATCCCCAAAGCATGTCCCAGCAGCCAGCCCTTCCTTGTGTGAGCAGGTTTCCCTCCAGCAAGAAGCATCCCAGAAACCACCGTGGCCTGACTGGTTTCAGTTCTGCATTACCCAGTGGATTGAACCCTGTAATTACCTGACTCCTTGCCAGCCATGTCCACTTGCCCAAGGCTCTCACACGGGGTGGGATGACAAGGACAGTGACAACCATGGGGCTATTTCTGGCCATATCCTTCCACTGAAAGTGAAAGTATGCCCTGTGTCACAGTGGAAAGGCCTTGAACTGCTCACAAATTAAGTAGTGGTGAAGTTATTGGAAGGAGAATAATTGTGTCTAATACAACTCACAGCACAGGGCAGCTCTGTGGGAAGAGCAGGAGGACAGGAAAAGGCTCAAGCCAGTGATGGAGTCATAGAATCATGGAATCTGAGAATGGTTTGGGCTGGAAGGGAACTTAAAGCTCATCTTGTTCCATGGGCAGGGACACCTCCCACTATCCCAGGTTGCTCCAAGCCCTGTCCAACCTGGCCTGGGACACTTGCAGGGATGGAGCAGCCACAGCTTCCCTGGGCACCCTGTGCCAGGGCCCCACCACCCTCACAAGGAAGGATTCCTTCCCCATATCCCATCTCTCCCTGCCCTCTGGCTGTGGGAAGCCATTCCCCCTTGTCCTGTCACTCCAATTCCCTTTCCTGCTTCCCTTTAGCCCCTTCAGACACTTGAAAGAGCTGTGAGATTTCCACACAACCTTCTTTTCTCCAGGCTGAACGTCCTCAACTTTATTTATTAATATTATTTACTTATTCCTAATAAACCCCTATATTTCTAACATAGGACTTAGCTTTTTTTTTGTAGACCTGATATATTTTCATTTACAGCCCCAGGTGTTTCATCACAATTAACAAAAATTCCTACTCCAAAATTATAACTTGTTTGTGAGTTGTTTGGTTGGTTCAGGATTTTCTTATGGTGTGAGTTTTTGTGTTTTGTTTTTGTTTTTTTTTTTTTTAAATAGGGTTTATTCTGCTCTCCTGAATTAAAGCACAGAACTGAAACAATGATTACATTAAATACACTCTGATGATTAGCCAAGAGATGCTTTTAGTCCTAAAAGGAGATACCCACAGCATCATCAAGCAGTGGTGCCATTCCTGTCACATGGCCAACACCCAGGGAGGCTCCCACGTGGAATAATTTTCTTGCCAACTCTTGCATGTCTGGGCTTGTTGTTTTTTTCTTTAACTCCTGTAATTTCAAAAAAGAAATGTAGCTCCTCTTGTTCCACAGATCCATCTCTGCATTTAGGAAAAATTTTTCCAGTGGAAGAGTGGCAAAACAATAGAACAGGCTGCCCAGGGAAGTGATTTGCCATCCTTGGAAGTGTTCAAAAATCAAGATGTGGCCTTTCACAATATGATTTAGTGGGAATGGGGGTGTTTGGCCAAGGGCTGCACTTAATGATCTTGGAGGTCTTTTCCAGTCTTAATGACCCCATGATTCTATGATCGCTGTGTTTTTTTGGCAAGTGTCTCTAGGGAAATTGGGAAAAAAAAATGCAAGTGCATGCACCACTCCAAGATTAATGTCCAGAATTGTAGGTGAACATGCATATTTTAGGCAAAAAACCTTGGCAAGAAAAGCATTGGCTTCTTCTAATATGGATTGTTTGCCTGAGTGCTTCCAGGTGTGGTGTCCAGAGGGATGAGCTGGAAAGCCCTGAGCACCACCAGCATCTCATTCCACCCCCTGCCATGGCCAGGGACACCTCCCACTGTCCCAGGGGGCTCCAACCCGGCCTTGGACACTTCCAGGGATGGGGCAGCCACAGCTTCTCTGGGCAACAAAGGTCGGGGTTTCTGCCCTGAAATTCTCTAGATTTAGGCTTATTGACTTCTTTTCCTTCCCAAATTTTCTTCCATGTACCCTTTCAGCTGCACCACTACTTGGCCCAGTTAATTTTACTTCAAGAGACGTTATCCAGGCTCATTTGAGTTTGGGACTCATGGAAGTGGGAAAAGGGGAGGCTGTGTCCAAGGCAGGGTTTAGGGTGTCTGGCCATCATTCCACTGGAGTTTGGTGCCCCAGTTCACAGTTCCTCATCCTGCTCTTACAGACTTTCCAGCCCCCAAAGAAGAGATGTCTGCTGCTGAAATCCTACTGTGTTAACTCCTCTGACAAATACTGAAGTAGCAGAATAACAAGAACAGGAAATCACTACCCAAGGTTTGCCAGCCGAGCTCCAACCCACTTGAATAATTTTTTTGAGCCCAATTTACTCAAAACTGTGATCTGGAGTTAAACATAGCAAGATCCAAATAACACAGGGCAAGAGCTGGCTCAGCTTGGATCCTTGCTTTGGTTTGCAGACCTTGGAATAACTCTCCCTGTTTATTTGGTGTTGGGAAGTGAAGAGGGACTTCTGGGGGTTGTGGATGCTCAGCACCTCCCAGGAATTGCTCCACATTTTGCAGTATCAGGCCCTTGATAGTAGGTTACCAGTTCTGCAGGGCACACACTGTATATTTAGGGATGTGTTGAAATGAGAGGCTGCAGATGGATGGATTTCTCCCAGGATCCTTTCATTAAAGCCTGGACAGACACGCACGCAAACTGAACTCTATCGACTGTGAACTGCTTCCAAACTCTCTTACTGGGGATCCCAGCGTGGAAAGACTTGGCCACCACACTGAGGGGCTGCCACCTTTTTCAGTCCTGTCTGGATGGCCTTTGCTCATGTAACATCCCAAAATCTCACCCAGTGTTGACCGTTAGACCTTTGCTGGGTGAGGTTGGAGGGCCAAGGAGGAGGAGCAGGAGACCTGGGATTCCCATGGTGAATTATGGAATCCCAGAATGATCTAGGTTGGAAGGGTCTTAAGGCTCATCTCGTTCCACCCCCTGCCCTGGGCAGGGACACCTCCCACTGGCCCAGGGGGCTCCAATCTGGCCTTGGACACTCCCAGGGATGGGGCAGCCACAGCTTCTCTGGGCAACAAAGATCAGGGTTTCAGCCTGGAAATAATCTAGATTTAGTCTTATTGTCTTTTTTTCCTTCCCAAATTTCTTCCATGTACCCTTTCAGCTTCACCACTACTTGGCACATGTAGTATTTTCTTCAAGAGACACCATCCAGACTCATTTCATGGGATCCATGGAGATGGGGAAAGGGGAGGCCATGTTCAAGGGTTTGGGGTATCTGGCCATTCCCATGGATTTGTGGTGTTCATGCACTTTCCATGTTAAGAAGAGGAGAAAAAAGGCTTTTTAAAGGAGATCATAAAGGAGAAGAGGGTGCAGGTAAGGCATGTGCACCCCAGGTGTCCTTGGGCAGTAAATTCCATGGTTTTTATCATATTTCCATCTCCAAATGCTAGTATTGGGCAGTGAAGGTGAGAAGTTGCCTCAGGTACCGAAAAATTCAGGATCTGCTGCCTCAGAAATGCAAATTGAATTTCTGGGACCATGAAGGACCCTCAGATTGTTCCCAAATTCCCAATATTTATAGATAGGAGCCTACATGTCACACCACAGGCACTGAAAGCCTCATTCTCCAGTTTCACTGAACCACAGTGATGTTTCCAGAAGGTGACACCAGTCTCCACCACCAGCACCACCACCAGTCTGGTTTCCTCCACACAAGATAAATCCAACTGCTGTCACATCTGTGTGATGCTTCCAAAATCAGAATGGTTTGGAACAAATAATTTTCTTTCAGCTGTAACAGGGTAAAACAACCACTTGCTGCTTAGGAATATATTTATCCATGCTGGGAGTGATTCACCAGGAGTACTGTGACTGCCAGCAGCTGCTGGAATGCACTGCTTGGGCACTCAAGGCCTCACAGCTTGTTCATAAGATCCTTTTTTTTAACTTCTTTATTTATTACAAGAGTCTTATTGAGTGTGTTTTATGTGGTCTGAGATATCACTGCCCTCATATTTCAGGTGGTGGCTTTTTTCAGACCATTCCAGGATTTTTGCAGAGACCCAACAACCAGTGAAATTTGTTTGAGTTTGGGTTTTTTTTGTTCTCAGCCATAAATGTCCTCTGTACGTGGCTCATGATGGGTCAAAGTGATGGATGTGAAGCTGGTTGGCATTTTTTAAGTCACACTCCAGATTTTTGCTTCACTTTGCCTCCAAACAAATAATGACATGATGAGATGAGCTCTTCTCTTAAGCTTCACTCAACTGCTGTGTGAGCTGTTGAACTCATTTATAAATTTATCACCAGTTTCTAAAATTGGAGGAGTCAGAAAGTGATGGACAAATTTGAGGAAGGCAAAAAACCAAAAAACAAAAAGCCAATCTAAGGCTATTTAATGCCCCTATTGTCTGTTCCCTGTGCACTTAGCAATAAGAACCTGGAAATAAGCTGTGTAAAAAAATAGTGCACCAATGTGATGGCTGGAATTTAGGCAATGATCAGCAGAAATTAAAGTGATATTAAAGAAAAGGAAACTGAGGGGGAATCCCTTTGTGTGTTGCATCAAATGGGACAGAGCAGTGCTGGGTGCTGTGTTTATCAACAAAGTGATGCTGTTAATAGTAAACAGATCTGCTGCTCTTTTAAAAGACGTATTTCTTCAACACATGCAGAAAGTTAAAGTTACAACTCTATGAAATTTCTGTTTGCTGCCTCATCTGTTTATCATTTACTCTTTGGATGGTTGTGCTAAGAATTCAGGCTTTTGGAATAATGTTTGTGGTAGGTGGTCCCTTCAAAGCTGCTTTCTTGCACTGAACCATTTTGATTTGCTGTGTGAGGCTCGTGCAAACTTCTCCTTTAACTGCATCCAACCCCGTGATGAGCCAGTGCAAGGAAAACTACTGCTGCTGTATTTCCCTTTCCCTGCAGTCAGATACTTTGAAGGGTAATTTTTCATTGAATTTTCAGACCAGACAACTTGTTTGTTTGGTTTTTTTTTCCCTATCTCCTTCACTCCCAAGGGGAAAAAAAAATGCTGATGGTACTTCATATATATCAACACATAATGTAAATATGGATATATAGAATTGTTTTTACACATATTGCATAACAACAACCCAGCCATAAAATAATAAATAAAATACTTTCTGCTTTGGGAAATTCAATTTGGAAAAAAGTTTTACCATTATTATGGCAAGGATGTGGTATCAACACAAAAATGGAACTGCTTTCTGTGTATTCAGCTAAAGGCAGCACCACATTTTCTTCAATAAGCTTTCTTCCAGGAAGGCATAAAATTAAATAATAAAGCTGAAAACGAAGAATTTAATATTTCTTTATATAGATTAATGTCATTAATCAGCACAATTATCAGGACATGGATTCACAGTTTCCCATGGAGCTGATGCTGATGCGAGGTGGAACTGAGCACAGGGTGAATGTACACTTGCTGTGGAAGAGATGTGTGCAAGCACAAAAAAATCAGCCAAAAATGTTTTAAAAAAAGTATCAAATCAAGACAAGGAACTTTTTTTCCCTAATAGTAAAAGAAAAAGAAAGCAGGTTTGTTTGGATTTGTGCTGCTCTCTAGGTAAGAAATGCTCCCTGGCAAGCAAAACGCATGTGGAGACTGCCGTGTTCATTTAGCTTATGCTGAATTCTAGAAATCCATGAGACTTCAGGCAGAGAATGTTCAAACAGAGGCTAAAAAAAATCCTAAGGTTTGCCAGTGCCCTCAACTCTCTCTCATCCCTTTCACATGAACTCATGTAGCCTGTGCTCGACTCTGGCACAGGGATAGTGTTGACCTGCCAAAAAACCCTGCATTTTCCAGGGCTGGAAAACCCAACCAGGACTGAACTGATGGGAAAGATGGGCAGCAAAGAGGCAAGGGGAGAGCCTGGCTTAAAAATAAGGACTTGGGATTGTCTTGAGACCTGTTGCTCCCACACATGCCAAGCTTTGGGAAGAGGCATCACCCAAGAGCAGCATCGACCCTTTAAGTAAAAATCAATGGTCACCATAGGTGAAATACCCACATTTTTTAATGCTGATTTTTAAAAACAATGGGTTTATATTGATTTTTAAATGATATTCTCCATCTTTCCCCCCGTGCCTGCTGACAAAACCCAAAGCAAGCAGCCTCATCTGGGCAGCAGCTCCTCACGACCCAACCCGCCAGCCTTGAAAGGCGCTGCCAGGAGAGCTCTGACTTCCTCCAGGAGCCTTTGTGTGCTCCAGAGATCCCATAAATCAGCCCCCTCACGCTGGATGACCTCCTGACACGAGCTGCAGGCAGGAAGATGGGGAGTGTGAAGGACTCAGCAGGTCCCTGCCAGCCGGGGAGCTGTAACTCAAGCACCCGACAGAAAACATGTCGAGATGTTGCACTGCCAAAAATGAGGTGCTGCCCTTCACAGCGGCCTTGCAGGGAGCTAGGAAGGCACAGGGGAATATCTGGGTGATCTTTAAGATGACTTCCAGCCCAAACCATTCTGGGGTCTGTGGTTCTTAAATTGTTGCTATTATTATAAAGGTTTTAGTTTCATAGTTGCTGCTCTCAGCAGAGTGAGACCTGTTGTAATTCACATTGGTTTTCTTGCCCTCCAGCTGGCAGGTGATGGAGAATTCGTTGGGAGTGACATTCGATGATCTGCAAGGCTGGGAGCAATGTTGGGGTTGTCCTGCTACTCCAAATATCTGGAATTTTGCCTCTTCTCCTTTAAAAAACCTACTGCTTTCACCCCTGGTGAAACCACTCTATCCCTCTTCCTGGGCTTTCAGGTGTGT
Organism: Serilophus lunatus; assembly: GCA_013399895.1. Lineage (NCBI taxonomy): Eukaryota > Metazoa > Chordata > Aves > Passeriformes > Eurylaimidae > Serilophus > Serilophus lunatus. Next base: position 692,423 of record VXBA01003538.1, read on the forward strand.
GAGCTTTTTCTCGGCAGCTTTAGGGTGGAAGGAAGACAGAACAAGAAGAAATTCATGCATTCTTCCTAGAAGAACCTATGTAAAAACTGCTCCATGTCCTGCAGCTTCACGGTGGGATTCCTTTGGCTGAACCACATGCTGAAATTACAGTGTTTAAATTGTTTAGAAAAGCGACAAAAAACAAACCTCAGTTTCTCAGTGGCTCCATTGACACTTTGGCTCCACTTCCACTGGTCAACTATGAGTAGAAAGAACCCTTTTTCTTTTTCTTTTTCTTTTTCTTTTTCTTTTTCTTTTTTTTTTTTTTTTTTTTTTTTTTTTTTTTCCGCAAATGGGAAAAATTCCTGCATTTAAAACCAGTCCAGCCCTACCTGTGGATGGATATCACTGCTGGGAGCTGGGGTGGACATGCATGGTTATGCACAGCTCCCATTTCCAGCAAAACTCCTGTGGAAGGATTCATTTTATCTGTTGGAAATGGGTTATCAAGGCCAGGCATCCACGCTTGAGTATTCCCAGTATGTGTCAACCAGCAGCAGTTCAGTCTTGTGGGAGCATCCTTATCCCATAGGGAGCACCTGAGCAGCCTGGGACTTCCCTTACCCTGGGCATGGGGGATAGGCACCATTTGTGGGTGGATGTTGCTCAAATCCAGCTCCCAGCGGTGCTTGCAGAGGTCACCTTGTCCCCACACCAGTGCCCATTGCTTGCCTTTCCCGCTTGGATGTTAATGGGATAATGCTGGCAAGTGCTTTGAAGATGGAGAAGAGAGCCTGGACAAACAGGGGCAGATAAACACAGCGCTTCATCTTCCGAGGGCCGCTGGGCCAAGGGAGCTCCCAATTCTTTTTTCCAGTATCTCCGTATGCTGAAGAAGACACAGATCAGAGCTGAGCTCCCTTTCCTCCTCCCAATCCCAAAACACACCATTTGATCCATCCCTGCAGGATGCTGCTGCGGAGCACACACTGCTGCATCGCCGGGATAATGGAACAGCCATTAACCTAAGTAAAACTATAACCTGCTGAGTAAACATTTCCCTATTGTTTCTAGGGATTACTGTGCTGGGAAGTCATTAATAACCTGGAAGTACATTCCATTTATCTTTGTTTATTAGCTGCTTTTGTCAGACGTGGGGATGGTCCCCCTGCCATTGAAGTATCACACTCTGACATCAGCCTCAGCTACAGCCCCTGTAAAGTCAACAATCTGATTTGGTCATTAATCTCACACTTCAAAAGGGAAGGCAGGAGATTGAGTAGGAAGATGTCACATCTGCTCTTCCACTTGCCAGTTGCTGCGGCCTGACTCCAGCTAATAGCTCAGTCTGGCATCCTCCTCCACTGCTTCACCCCACCAGGAACCCCCAAAACCCTTTAGGAACTCATTTCACCCCTCATTCTCACTTCCAGAGGGTGTTTGGGCACTGCCCAGGCTCCCCAGGGCAGTGGGCACAGCACCAAGGCTGCCAGAGCTCCAGGAGGGGTGGGGTGGTCCTCTCAGGCTCATGATGGGACTCCTGAGGATGGACTCATGCAGGGCTCAGGGTTGGACTGGATGATCCTTGAGGGTCCCTTCCAACTCAGCATATCCCATCATTCTGCAACCTGCAGGAGCCCTGTACCCTGAGGAACAGGAGCTGGAGATGTTCCACATAACCCCCCAGGGCACCTCGAGTAACTACAACCGGGTGTCCAAGTCCCACCCCTAGTGAGTGTAAAGCGACGTAGGTAGTTCCATGGACACACTCAGCTCATTTTCGAGCTGAAGGCAATGCACCCTGCTCCACATTCCAGTGTTGTGATGGGTCCAGAGCCCATCACTGAGTCTGTGACTTCAGAGGAAGCCTCTGCTCACTGCAGACCCCCCAGGAGCTGCGGGGCAAGGGAGGATCTCAGCGGTGAAGGCACACAAAGGCATCACCTCCTCCAGCTTAGTGTGGAGCCATTCCTTCACCCCTTATCCACCCTTTTGGACAAATTAGAATCAGAAAATCCACTGGACTTGCAGGAGGAACAGTTTGGCACTTTGGAAATGGGTCAGTGAAATGCTTAACCCCCTAATTATTCTGGAAGGGACGACTTAAAACACTGTTAAAATAACATATTCTTTACATGCAGCATTTTTTTTTTTACTACTTCCACACATGCAAGACAGAGCAGTTATTGCAAGGAGTGGAGCAGAAGCCCATGAGTAAAACATTCCCTGAGGATAAAGGAGTGGCACATTTGAGCCATCACAGCCAAATCAAACCCAGCACTGTTTTTTTTTGGGCAGGGTTTGCTAATCGTGCTACAAGCATTTGCTTTCTAAATCATTTCTTCAACCACAGTGATAAAGCTTTGCCCTTCATGCACAGAACCCACCTTTCGCTTGTCTTGGGAAATTCACTGGATGCTCTTCTGTGGGTCAGAGGAGTTATTTCATAGCATAAAAGAGAAACCTCTTTAAAAGGGAAAGTTTTGTTAAACTTCATTAAAATTTCATGTAACTTCATTTAAATCCTGGTTTCACCAGGATATTATTTTTTCCTGCTCACTTCTATGGGTAAAAAGGAAGATTCCACCTCTCTTCTTTGAGAGCAAGACAAGCATCACCTACAGGGATATTTTTTTCTCTCCAGTTTAAAGGGGGGATTAATGTTTTACTTTATTTTATCCTATTCTAGGAGATTTTATGCTCTTTTAGATTTGTTTTATGCTATTTTAAGCTGGAAGGGTGAGGGGAGGTCTCTCCTCCCTCTCCTCCTTGTTCAGGCTCTTGCCCAGCTGCCTGAATACTCTCCTGATGCCAGAGATTAGGTCCAAACCCCTCCAGGCAAGGAGGAACTTCAACGAGCATCTCCCACATCCTAAATGGACGCTTTAATCATTTTGAGAGGGAGGGAGGGAGATGGAAGATAGGACCTTTTATTTCGATTTCTCGAAAAAAAGGGTACAAAGGCAAAACCTAGCAGCAGTTTCAAGACCTCCTGAGCCCTCCAGGGTGATGAAACCTGAATGAAAAGACATCTCGATTTCTCCAAGCCTTAACTGTGCTGGTCTTTGTACTATTTTCTAACTGGTTTGCTGGTTTTCATCTCCCCCTCTCCACGCGCCCCTGGTTTGGATCTGTTTGCCTGTGGAGGTGGCTGGTTGAAGCAGATCCAAGTCCTCCAACACCTCTGGAAGTGTCCCAGGCCAGGTTGGACAGGTGCCTAAGCTCGGTGCCTAATTTGGCTTGGTTCTGTCCTGCAGGACAAGACCAGTCGAGGCATTTTTGTGTAAATCTAAGCATTTCTGTGAATGTCTAAAGTCTAAGATCTGCCTTTCCATCGTGGCAGATAACATAGTTCAATCCCAAATATCCTGGAAAATTGTAACTGCACACAACACAATGCATTTGCAATCGTGAGCCTTGGGAGGATTTTACTGCTTTTATTTCCGAACTCATGCTGGCAATGGAATAAATAAAATTGCCGTGTGTCATCTCCATCCTCTAAGAGAAAATATTTCCTCTCCCAGATGATTTCTTTGGGGAATCGACCAGGGACGGGCACCCGGACCTTGCCGAGGGTGGTTTAACCATTTGCTCTGTAACTGGGGGAAGTTACTCAAGGCAGAGGGAGCTCGGTGCCTAATCCCTGCCGGTAGGTAACGGCAGAAAGAAAGGAAAGGGAAAGCTTTGATCTCGGCGAGGTGCTAATTTGTAAGATTTGGAGGTTGTTAGGGCCTTAGGGAGCCGGGGCCAGCCCCGCTTATCTGGGCCGGGATTAATGAGGCATCGTTATCTCAGCACTCCGAAAAGTGTCGATGGGGACATTAGAGGGGACACCTCGAGCCCTCGGGTTTATCTGCGGCGCTGGCAGGAGCAGGGGATGACACTGAGCCAGCCAGGGCACTTCAAAGTCCCAGGGGCTCGAGTCTTGCACTGAAGACAAAAACAACCGAGATGAAAGGGCTCCCCTCCCCTCCCTCGGCCGTGCCCCCCGAGCGGGCGGCGGGGCTGGTTTTAATGGGAACTGTCATCCTGAGAGGAGGAACGAGAGGATTTGGAGCGGATGAAGCCTGGAGGAGTCACCTGCTGCTTGGGCAAACACAAGGGCCAAGAGGAGGGATGGGCCAACGATGTGCTCTGGGGGATAAAATACAACATTTCTTTTCAAAGGATGAGATGTGCGATGCAGCGAGGCCGTGGGATAGGAGCACGGGAAGGAAAACGAAATTCGGAGAAGTAGAGGCAATTTGCCCAACAACTCTGTTTTTCCGTATTTCAGAAGCTATTTCCTCTCCTGCACACCTCGCTGCTTTTACCCCCAAAGGCCACTGTGGTCCACTGCTACTAAATCTTGAAAATGCCGCTGAACCTAAAAACTGTATGGGAGAGTTCCAAACTTTCACTTTTAAATAAATGAGATATTTATTTAAAAGGTAGTGAGGTATTACTTTCACGGTGAGGGAAAATGCTGGTCCTTGCGGGTAGGATTAATGTTTGGTTCGGTGAGCTTAATACCTTATGGTTTGTCTCCCTGATGTGATTTTAATTAATTGACATTTAAATGGAAAAAAGAGTACATGAAAATAATTTTAAAATAAGTATAACCCATTTTTCACCTTTACTGTATGGAAGACAAGTGTAAGAATCACTCCTGGTTGCACATTTTCAATCTCTGAACTATATCGATCTGAACAAATCTCTCGGTTTTTAAGATATCACCATTAAAGACCTGACATCTAAATTGAGTTTCTCATGAAAATACTGAGCCAGTCTGCTTGCAAAACTCCAGGATTTCTCCAGCTGAACCCCAAGGCTTCTCCTTTCAGTGCCAATCATTTTATTATCATCCCACGCCATTCAGTTGCGACACGCTGGGAGTGGGAGAAGCAACACGATGAATGTCACACTTTCCAAAGGTGCCAGATAAGGTGCTGGGCTGGCGGCAGGTACTGGTGGCTCCTCAATGCCAGGTTGGGTCTGAAGGAGCACCTCTGCCCTCTTCTGGAATAACCACAGCCTGACTTGACCTCCAGAAGAATTTAAAACCCCTTGGACACATCACTTGGAGACTCATCAAGGTTTGGAAGAGACTTTTAAGATCGTCAAGTTCAACCATCCACCTACTGTCACCGCTAAGCCACATCAGTGCCAGATCAGACACCTCTTTAAACACCTCCAGGGATGGTGACTCCACCACTCCCTGGGCAACCTATTCCAAAGCCTGACTCCCTGAACTATTCCACAAAAACTGAGGCAGCAGTAGGTGCATAAATTAGATCATCCAGCTCCTGCACAAGACCTGTGCTTGACATCTCTCCAGGGCTCTGGGACTAGGTGGCTTCATTGAGGGGCTTGTGAGGAATTCCAGAAGTTTGGAAGCCCCTGTGAATCAAGTGCATCCTGCACTTTGGCGACTGGGGAAGACAAAGCTCATCCTCTGCTCAGTGAGTCTCGATCCCGCTCACTCCAGGCTTGCTTCTTTTATTTTTTTGGCTGCCTTTAATTTGTGGCCATCCAGTAACCACTAGTTGCAGGCCTGCTGGGCTCAGCCCCCTTTACAGAAGCTGTTCTCTGCAACCACAACCATTTTAGAAAAATCAGGATGTGATGGAATATTTACTCTTTGATTGTTTAACAACATCTGAGAATTCGAGCAATGCAGAGGAATTCGAGGAATGCAGAGCCAGAGGAGGAAAAGCCCATGCCAGAACCAGCTCTATTTCATTTCTTTTGGACTGTGGAAACCGGAGCCAAAGCAAAGCTGGGATAATGAAGTGTACAGTGGTTTTGATTAACAGCAAGTCGGCGCTTTTCTGGAATGTGGGGGCTGATTGTATTTGTTTAACGATGAATAAATATGGAATGGTGTGGGTGGGTGCGCAAGGCGATACACAAACCTATAATGCATAGGGAATATGGGGAATGTCACTCCAGTATCACAGCATGGTCACATGGAACAACTCTGTTGTGCCCTCCCCAAGGGACATCTCTTTGTGGAGGGTCTGGGTTTGTTTCAGGTGGGACAGGGAAGGAGATTTTTTGGAAGACAGCATTGGAAGTTGATATGTGCTTGCAGTGGAGATGGCACAGAGCTGGGCATCACACCTGGGGCATTGAGTAAATGCTTTGCCCAGTGAGATGTTGCTCAAGGCTCCTGGGAGAGAAGCAAAGGACCATCAATATGGGACAAGCTGGTCAAAAACTCTCAGTGAAAGAAACTGGTCCTGGAAACACCTGCCTTTCATATCCCAACTCCTCCCTGCTGGCCAGTGCAATGCTTTTAGCTCAAATGACCAAAACTCTTGAAAATCTGACGGTGTTTTTCTCCCCAAATTTGCAGGAGCAGAATGGTCATTGGGCTAAGCCAAATGCTAGAGAGGAGGGCAAAGACCCAAAGGCTTTTTGGGAACAACTCCTGATCCCTGCAAACAGACATCTGGGGTCAATATTTATATATTTACATACATGTGGTGTAATAAACAATAATTCTTTGAACTGTACCAGGAGACCATTCCCTCCCTCCAGTATTGAGCATGACATGGGAATAGGTCACACTCCCTGCCCACAGTGCCAGTGCAGAAGACCACCATGGAGATGTGATCATTGCTCGATTTGATGTTTTACAGCTGTGATTCTGCTGCTGAGTGTTTCTAGGTTCTGGTGTCTGCTTTCTGTAGGATTGCACCTCCTTGGGTCATTGGTCAAAGGGGGAATACACCTGAGACTGAATCCTGCCCCCAGGGATTTCAGTATGTCCTGAGAAGAGCAACGATTCTGGGGAAGGGGCTGGAGCACCAGGAGCATCTGAGACAGCTGGGAGGGACTCAGCCTGGAGAAAAGGAGGCTCGGGGGGGTGCCTGCAACTTCCTGACAGGAGTGGGGAGACAGGGTGGCAGAGGGATGGTGATGGGGGGGAGGGGGCCAGGGAGGGCTTAATTTCTTCTCCCAGATAACAAGCAATGGGATGAGAGGAAGGAGTCTCAAGCTGTGCCAGGGAAGGTTTAGATTGGATATTAGGGAAAATTTCTTCACCAAAAGATTGTCAAGCATTGGAACAGCACACCCCCCCCCCAGGGCAATGGGGGAGTCACCAAGCCTAGAAGTGTTCATAAAGTGTGTGGATGTGGCACCTGGGGACGTGGATTAGTGATGCTGGATTAATGGTTGGACTCAGTGATCTCGGAGGCCTTTTCCAACGTTAATGAATCTGTGAAAACATTTTGCAGACACAAAGACACACCAGGTTTAAGGCAGGTTTCAAAGGCCTGGTCACTCATGTCTCAGCTATAGATGGCATAAAATAGATGAGACCTAAAATCTTGACCTCCCTTTTCCCATCCCAGCCTGTTTTATCCTGGAACCTGTGGCAAAGCCCATTTCCAGCAGCCAGTTTGTGCAGAGAGGCTGCAGCTCCTGTGAACAGGAATGGCACACACTCCCTGCTATTACTTGGTGCTGTCACCAACACATAGGATTGTAGGCTGGAAACTGCAAACCATGGCCGTGGGATGGGGTAACTCCATGGATTTTGGTCATTGTCGTGGATCAAAGAGGTGACATCAACCACAGGTCTCATCTTGCTTAAAGATGCAACAACTGGCCTGGTACCTTCAGCATCACTTCCCTCTCTTGCCATGTCATCCTTAAATCACAGAATTCATTAGGTTGGAAAAGACCTTTGAGATCAGCAAGTGCAACCTATGACCCAACACCACCTCATCAACTCACCAAGTGCCACATCCAGGCTTTTTTTAAGCACCTCCAGGGACAGTGGCTCCACCACCTCCCTGGGCAGCCCATTCCAATGGCCAATCACCCTTTCTGTGATGAATTTTTTCCCAATGGCTAGAAATTTGTCCTAATGTCTAGAATGATATCGACTCTCAGCTTGCAGCCCCTGCCGTGGTGAGCTGGGCCTTTATTACCCTTTTCCTTTCTGGCTCAGCAGCAGCCAAGAACAAGCCGGAGTCGAATCCACCGTTCTGGGTCTCCCTGGAGACTCAAGCATCTGGTGCTGCATCCCATGGCATCCTTTCAAAAGAGCAGCCAGGCAGCTGCCGAGCACATGTGCAAAGGGGAAGCGCCGCCCGCTCGCTGGGGCGACGTTGTGACGAGTGCGTTCACTCCCAGAAGCTCCAGCGTTGCTGGGGCGGCTTCCTGGGCCTTCTTAGCTCTGTGATTCCAGGGCACAGACAGAAAGCAGCTCCCATGTCAGGATGAATGTCAGGATGAGCACAGGGGTTTATTCCCTCTGCAGCACAACGGTTTAGAGTCACTGAAAGACGAGTTGAGGGCTTGCGTTCCAGAGAGTTCAAGCATCAGGTCTCAGGAAAGTCTTGGGTTGGATTGGAAGGGGCCTTCAAGATCATCTCATTACAACCCCCTGCCATGACACTATTCCAGGTTTCTGGAACACTCCCAGGGATGGGGCAGCCACAGCTTCTCTGGACACCCTGTGCCAGGGCCTGCCCACCCTCACAGGGAACAATTCCTTCCCAGTATCCCATCTAACCCTGCCCTCTGGCAATAGGAAGCCATTCCCCCTTGTCCTGTCACTATATGCCCTTGTAAAAAGTCCCACTTCAGCTTTTAGTCCTCCTTCAGGTACTGAAGGGTCACAAAAATGCTGTAAAATGCCTTCAAAATATCAGCACTGACCTTTGTAGCAAAGATTCCACCCTCAGTCTCCAAGAAGATAATTTCACACCTTCCAACATTAAGTTTGGAGACCTGGGCCAGAGCACCTCTATTTGGTAGGTGAGCATGCGACTTTTATTTCTTTAGCCCCTGCATTTTCTCCGTAGAGTTCGGGGCATTCCTTTGGCACATAAATATCTAGTTTGGTCCCAGAGAAGAGGCGAGATCTTCCTGTTGATGAAATTATGATGCAGCATAAAAATGATCTCTTTCTGTCACTACTGCTGCGGGCTGATTTAAGGCAGAAGGTTATGCCTTCCCCTGAAACAGCATCCACACAGAGGTATGTTAGGTCCTCCACCCCATCCCTCCCACACAGGTCTAAATTCAATCCTGTCTCTTGGAGAAGCACTGGGGAAGGGAATTCTACTGGAAAGGCAAGACGTGCTTCAGAGGGAGGATTATATTTACTGAGAGCTTGAGCTTTGCATGTCTGCCAGGGCTGGCATCAATGTGCTCATTTTCCTCAGTCATTTTTCCCAGTCTCAAGCTTTCTCTCTTTTCTCCCCAGCATGGAGCAGACCCAGTGTGTGCAGCAGACCCAGTGTGTGCAGCAGACCCAGTGTGTGCAGCAGACCCAGTGTGTGCAGCAGCCAGGTGGGAGGTGAAGTGTGCAGGAGGCCAAGAGTTCCCCAGTGAGAGGACATTCCTTGCTTTCTTCCCACATGTGCCCACACAATTGGTCACTCAGTGGAATTTATGTCCGACTTCCAGTTCAGTACAAGGGCACAGAATCACGGAATTACAGAACTACAGAATGTGCTGATTTGGAAGAGACCCACAGGGATCATTGAGTCCAACCCTCAGCCCTGCACAGGCCCATCCCCAAGGGTCACCTCCTGTCCCTGAGAGGATCATCCAAACACTCCCTGAGCTCTGGCAGCCTTGGGGCTGTGCCCACTGCCCTGGGGAGCCTGGGCAGTGCCCAACCCCCCTCTGGGCAAAGGAGACCCTTGGCCTGAGATCCCCCCTGACCCTGCCCTGACACAGCTCCAGCCCATTCCCTGGGCTCCTGGCCCTGGGCCCCACAGAGCAGAGCTCAGGCCCTGCCCCTCCTCTGCCCCTCCCAAGGAAGTTGTCCCTGCAAGGAGGTCTCCCCTCAGTCTCCTCTTCTTCCCCTGAACACACCAAGTGCCCTCAGCTGCCCCTCAAGGCCCTTCACAATTTCATTACCCTCCTTTGGACGCTCTCTAATAGCTCAATATCTTTCTGACATTGTGGTGGGATGGCCTAGCTTTGGGGGGATGGAGAAAGAATTGGAATCCCATGAAAGGGGATGTTGGGGGTGAAGCCTTGTTTTCCCCAGGGAAATTTTGCAGAATACAGTTCAGCCTGTGCAGCAGCTGCTGCAGGATGTGGGGTTTGCACTGCCAAAAGAAATTAAATAATAAATAGGAGGAGAGAAAGCCTGCAGCCTGCTCTCACTTTCACTGATTTAATTCCAAGGGTGCTAATTTTGTAGACACCAGCCCTGCCTTGCACAAGCCATTCCCAGGAGCCCAATCCCTCACCCATGGGCAACAACAGGCCACCCTCCTGTCCTTCCAGCTCTCTTGAGCTGGGGGGGAAACCAACCCCAACTAGGTTCCAAATGCTTAGCACCCCAACCCAGCAGAGCTTGGGATAAGTGCTAGAACTAATGTAAACAGAGAATTACACCATTACAGCTGCATGTGGTGTTATAATTACCCAAGAATGCAACTCGGCCGCTGGTGCATCATATGCGCCACACTGTCGCCAAATTTGCAGATGTTCAGTCTTACTTTTATTAAGCATGACAATGCCCAGCAGGATCTATTTTCTCTGATTATCCTCAAATGGAGAAGAATATTAAAAGGCAGGATAATTAAAAATATATGCCCAAACAAAGGATGTGTCTACAATTCTTTTTCCTAGTGCTTTGAAATAGTTCAAATTTCTCGGCTGGCTCGTGTATACAGGGAACCAAAAGGATGTCTCAAATTCAGACATATGTCTTCATTCTGTTTAATGTGCCAGAACAAAAACATAGCTCGAGACCACCATGAATTAATTTTTAAGCAACGGCTCCTCACTCCACTCTACCAGACTCCAGGGCAGATTTCGCAGCTAGGATATAATAGTTTCCTACAAGATAAAAAA
>VXBA01003538.1:708363-744760 GCA_013399895.1 Serilophus lunatus
TTTTCACCCCCCCCCCCCCCCCCCCCCCCAAACATATGGGAAAGCACAGAATTTTGCAACACTGCTCTCATATATTGCAAAGCAGTCTGGCTACAAACAGATGTGCTGCAGGAAAGGGTTTCTGTCTTCTTCTCTCTTGGGATTGAGATTTAGAGTTCTTCAGCCTGGAGAGGAGAAGCTTTGGGGCGACCTAATTGTGGCCTTTCAGGAGCTGAAGGGGCCAAAAGAAGGGTGGAGAGAGACAATTTCCAAGGCCTTGGAGTGACAGAACAAGGGGGAATGGCTTCAAACTGAAAGAGAGTAGGTTTAGATTAGACATTAGGAATAATTTCTTGGCTGTGAGGGTGGGCAGGCCCTGGCACAGGGTGCCCAGAGAAGCTGTGGCTGCCCCATCCCTGGGAGTGTCCAAGGCCAGGTTGGAGCCACTTGGGACAGTGGGAGGTGTCCCTGCCCAGGGCAGGAGGTGGAATGAGATTACCTCTAAGATCTCTTCCAACCCAAACCATTCTGTGATTCTATGATTAAAACCCCCACATTTAAATAGCAAATCCTGGGCTAGACTTTTCAAACAACTCCAAACCAGCCTGTCATTTCTTCTAAACCATCAGATTCAGCTCTGCCAAACACCTGTAGGGGAATCCATCTGTGATTAACACATTTTTCCAATCCTTTCAGGTATTCCTCCAGAGCAATAGAGCCTTGGTTGAATTCCATCAACAAATTCAGAGTATCAAAAATTATACCACTGTGCTATAGAAAAGGAAGAAAGCCTATGGGCAAAATGGTATGAGGGGGGGAGAAAGGGGGGTTTTGCTCTTCCTGGCATCAAGTGTGGCTGTAGCTTCACCAAACATGGGATGGAGTAACTTTATAGTTACTGGTTTATTTTACAGTTACAACTATTTGCAGTGTCTTTAGTTTTCTATTACCTTGGATCGCAGCTCAGTGGGTTTTACAGGTGGGCTGCTAAGGCTATGATTTGCTTCAAGCCTCAGCTAGAGGCTCAACTTCAATGCTGTTCCTAAAGGACTTCTGAGATTTTCATACTTTCAGAGCCAGCAAACTCAGCCAAATCTCTGTCAACCGCCCAACATTCTCCTGGGTTTTTTTGAGATTTCACAGCTAATGGAGGATACAAAAAATTTCCACTGATTCTCTCGGTTTTATCTATTCAGCAAATATTCCCTTTTCTAATACTCCCCCCAGGCTTGGGGCTTAGGCTGCACCATTCAAAGAGTCCCTTCACCTGGAGTTCAAGTAGAGGTGGGCAAACTTTGTGGTGTTTGAGGTTTTGTGAGTTTGACAAAACCTGTTTTGGGTTCATGGAGTTTGCCTGCTAATTTAGGGTAGAAAAGTGCATTTCACCACCATTTCAAATCATATTGTTTTTGTCCGAGGTTTACAAAAAAACAAACATGTTTTTCTACCTTGGGGAGTGCAGGACACCTTCTCCCAGTGCCCAGCAGCCCAAATAGCCTCTCTCTTTATTGACGTATGTATATATAGTTCTCCCCTCCCCCCACTTTCTAGAAGGCATGGTTTTCAATTCACCCGTTCTTTAGGTTTTTTTCTTTGTTTTCCCTCCCTCTTGTTTGTCAGAAGTTAAGTGAAACACAAAGTGAACTGTGGTTTGATTTCTGTGGCTTGGTGAGACTGAGCAGATTGTAGCTATGGGGGACATCCACTGTTTCACCCCCTAGACATTCCAACCAAATTAAATAGAGATCAAGTGCTTGGGAGTTGCATCTCATGAGGAAGACCGGTAAAAAAAACCTATGCATAAGATGTTAGGGAGATATTTTTTACTCAGTGTATCCACCGATGAGTTCTGGCTTTCCCATCCCTGGGAGTGTCCAAGGCCAGGTTGGAGCAACTTGTGATAGTGGAGGGTATCCCCTGCCCACGGCAGGGGGTGGAATGGGATGGGCCCTTCCAACCCAAACCATTCTGGGATTCTGTGATTCCACTGAAGAAGTAAAGCAAATCAGGTTCCCCTGGCATAGTCAGGGCTGGCTTAATTAACTTCAAGGATATTTTTCCTTGGTTGAGATCCTGCACCACAAGACCTGAAGACAACTGGAGCGACCCTAAAACCTATCCCCAGTCATAGCACTGGTGGCACTTGGAGTCAGCATCACCCATTAATCAAGGAAAATGTCACAGAATCATATTATAAATGGAATAGTTTGGGTTGGAAGGAACCTTAAAGCTCATCCATTTCCAGCCCCTGCCCTGGGCAGGGACACCTTCCACTGTCCCAGGCGGCTCCAAGCCCTGCCCAACCTGGCCTTGGACTAAAGGGGGATAAATGATATCCCTTAAAGCTTATGCATATTTGTTTTCTCCAATTTTTCCCATGAGACGCAACTTCCATGTGCTTGAGGTTGGACCAGGTTGCTCCAAGCCCTGTCCAGCCCGGACTTCTCTTTCTGCTCAGAAAATCATGTCGTTTCAGGATCTGGGAGGCAGCAGAACTGCAACAGGGCTCAAGATATCCTTTCACTTGAATTCCAAGGTGGAGGTAGATCAGCCACCCCAAAGTGGTGGTGGGGGTGACATATCCCTACTCACCTACAGCCCGTCCCAAGCGTTGCAGGACTGCCACATTTATTTGCAATGTTTGCAATCAAAGGAATTTTTTCCAAAGGGAAGCTCCTGCAGTGGAAGTGCTGGGAGACTGGGGGGATGATTCACAGCTTTATTTAGGCGCCGCTGCTTTCACAGTCAGCTCTGCAAGCAATATATCATCCCCTCGCTCGGGTGGGGCCGCGGCCCCCTCTCACATGAAGCGTCTCCGTTTCCCTCACTTCATGTTTTCCCTGCCAAACCCCAGCCTGCCGATGGGAGAAGAAGGGAATTAAGGGAGAGGGTCGGAGCCTTGTGCTCCTTTCCCTGTCCCAGCTTGTGTGTCTTGCTGAGCTGCCTGGTTACATCACGGGCTCAGGCTGCCAGCACAAACCTGAGCCTTTCCTTCAGGGGATAATGAGGACCAGATCTGAGTGTCTGCTGGAGAGAGGAGGAAAGCTGTTCTCTGCTCCCTGTCCCCTCGGATGCCTGGTGGGAGCAGACAGACCACGATGGCACTCGCAGACTTGGGAGATGCAACATCACAGATAAATCCCTTTTCATCCTTTTAGTTTCTGCTTTAGCAGCAGTGTTTGTAACCCTAACCCTAACCCATTCACAACGCTTCACATAAACTCACATATCTCACAGCTGGACACTGATCTCTGCTCTGTGGTGACTGGTGACAGGACCTCAGGGAACGGCCTGGAGTTGCGTCCGGAGAGGTTTAGGCTAAAGGAAAAGGGTCTTCCTCCAGAGGGTGGTTGGGCTCCCAGAAGTCCCACTGTGGTCCCTTCCAGCCTGAACCATTCCAGAATTCTGCGATTCTACTATTTCAGCAAAATTTCTCAGTAGAAAGAAATGAAAGGCTCGGTGACACTTTCTCACCTACTCCAAATATAAAGCTGAATCTTCTGCTCTATTCCACCAGTGACTTTCTTCTCCAGTGATTCCCTTATCTCTTCCTTGGAGAATGGGCTCCTCTTTAGCCATTTCCCAAAAATGTTTCTGAAGTTTTGGCTGTTCCAGCGGCACCTCTTCAGACCAGAGCTGGTGTCGTGGTACTTGTGTTCTGGAGAAGGTGGGAAGGAGACATAAAACTCTCCAGCTGAAGGCACACAAAATATTAACTGATTTCAACAGGAATAAAACCAGCCATTGATTTTGCTGCTTCAGTAGCATTTGAAGTTTGTCTCATAATCCAAGGCTCCCTCTCACCACACCTTTAATTATCTGAGTCGTGGTGCATTAATAGTTCTGCCTGATAGTAACATAATTACAGCTGGGGACTTTATCCTGCATCATTAGCAGGAGATTTTCCATGGAATGCTGAGAGTGATTCAGGTGAAGGTTTATTTTCTATGACCTGTCATAAATAAGGGACCATTACAATCCAACTCCCAGCTTTGATTTACACAGGCTGCCATCTCAGGCTGCCAGGATTGAGCCCCTTAATGTCTATTGTTGCTGAGGGATTTTTGTGGAAGTCGATCTAGTTTAGTCAAAGACTTGCTGCTTCTAATAAGCTTAAGAAAAAGAAACAAAAAAAATCCGGTCTGAATGGAGTTCTCCTACTCTTCATGTTTGCCCCAGCCTTGGATTATTAATTGCTGTGACTGTGATATGCTTTGATTTATTTAAATCAAAGCACGTTTCTTTGGCTTCAGTTGCTCTCAGTTTAACTTTAAATAGACATTGATACAAGACATAGTGATATAAGGAGCAGCTGGTTTTGATAAATGGCATCCGGAGATGCATGGGACTACTGAACCAGAAACTCCCAAAATATCTGCAGGTTACTCTGCACACATTTATTTTCCTTATTTTCCTTACAACACCCACAGCAAAACAGAAGAACTTATGACAATTCCCACACAAGCACCTGGACACCACAAGAGATGAAAGAAGTCCCTTGTAAAGGTTGATTAAACACGGGAGGCTGAGTCTCACACCTATAAAGCTGCCAGATACCCCTCTGACCCTGCAAAGGACACTAAAATACATGTAATTATGGCTGTTTTGTGTTGATTCCTCCTCCTCAATTTGCTACAGTGAAATGCAAATTCCAAACCCACAGAATTATACTTTATAATTACTATAAAGCCCCAGGCTGTGCCAGGGGATGTTCAGGCTGGTCATCAGGAGGAATTTGTTCCTAGCAAGGGTGGTCAGGCCTTGGAAGGAGCTGAGTCTCCATCCCTGGAGGTGCCCCAGGAAGGACTGGCCATGGCACTCAGTGCTCTGGGCTGGGGGACAAGCTGGGGACTGGGCACAGCTTGGACTTGATGGTCTGGGAGGGTTTTTCCAACTTCAATTACCCTAAAATATTTCTGAAATATTCCTCTGTCAGCAAGAACCCCGGACAGGGTTTTCCTCCCCTGGCACTGCAGCCCCGGTGCAGCTCCAGAGGCAGGACACACTCCCCGTGACATCTGTGAGCACTGGATGCTCTGAGTTACTGAGGGGACACATCTTTTGTCTTCCAAACATCAAAGAATGGCACCTCACTGTTCAAACAGCTCCAGGCTGAGAGAGAGGGCTCACAGCCAGGTATCTCCCATGCTTCAGTGATCCCTCAGTGTGTGCCTTTGGCTTCCCCAGCACACACTGACTGAGCTGAGCCAAAGGAGGCTCAGGATATTTGGCAGCTCGAGAGCTTTGGCCTCATTTCCAGGGGGTGAACTGTGACAGGCAGTGAAAGGTGGTTTGAAGGCAAGAGCAGGGCTAAGGTTTTGATGCTGTTCTTAACCCACACTGTTGTAATTTGGTTTTTTTTGCTGGTGGAACTCGAGAGGAGTCTGGGCTAAATGTGGTCTCATGGCCAGAAACAGAGCCATTAATGTTGGAAAAGACCTCTCAGGTCAGCAAGTCCAACCATTAACCCAACACTGCCAAGCCCACCACTAACCCATGTCCCCAGGCACCACATCTGTATGTTTTCTGAACACTCCCAGGGATAATGATTGCACAAGGATGGAACCCTCTGGCTTTGGTTCCACTCTTAGCAGTACTTCTTATCTTTATATGTTGGAAAACGCTAAGCAAACACACTAAACTTTGATGAAATAAAGATAAAGTATCTACTTAATACACCTGATGTTCTTCTCAACATCAGTTGTTTGCTTTATATCAAGAGACAGCTGTCAGAGCTCAAGGAGCATTTGGAAAACACTCTCAGAAACATGGTGGGATTGTTGGGATGTCCTGTGCAGGGCAGGAGGAGTTGGGGGCTCCATGATCTTTGTGGGTCCCTTGCAACTCAGGATATTTTATATGATTGTCAGCAACTGGCTTAGAAGAAAATCATCAGCCTAAAAATTTAGTCTTTCTGTGATTTCAGAAGTCTGAGTACGAAGGTTAAGTTCTGAAATGCTATTGGAGTGGAATTTCAAACCCAGAGCACTATTTTGTTGTGAAAGGGTCTCTGGGGTACAGGGGCAGGTCCCTATGGGTAATTTAACACCTTCCCGCTATCAAAGGCAGAGGAGAATGCAGAAGGTGGGACACTTGGCAAAAGCATTCCCATGTGGCCAAAAATGAGCTTTTTTACTTCCTAGAAACAACTCCTTTAACCTGCAGGACAGAATCAATAACTGACAAGGATCCCTGAAAGCCCTTTAAGAGAAGCCTGGCAGTTCACAAAGGCAAAGGCCATAAGGAGAATTAAAATGTGCTGTAGGGCTCGCCACCCATCACCCTGATGACATTGAATCATAGCATGGTTTGGGTTGGAAGGGACCTTAAAGATCACCTCATTCCCCTTCCGCTAGACCAGGGACGCCTCCCACTGTCCCAGGCTGCTCCAACCTGGCCTTGGACACTCTCAGGGATGGGGCAGCCACAGCTTCTCTGGGCACCCTGTGCCAGGGCCTGCCCACCCTCTCAAAGAGAACAATTCCTTCTTCCCAATATCCCATCTCTCCCTGCCCTCTGGCAGTGGGAAGCCATCCCCCCTTGTCCTGGAGCCCCAGGATAACCAGTCACTCCAACCATCTCCTAGGGGTCATCTCTCATTTTCATGAAGGCATTGGTTTCTCTGCAAATCCTTGAGTCTCTGAACTAATTAGCTGTTGCTAATGCTATAAACAAAAGGAGTGACATGAAGGGCTGGGCAAGGTGGAAAGAGTTTTGCTGAAATCCATGTTGATATTTTTTCTTCCAGGTCTGAATGTGTTTTGTAATGTCTAGTTAAGGTCAAGCCCAAAAAACACTGTTTAAAGACAAACAGGAATTAAAGAAGCAGAGAATGTGTCTAACGTGAGACCCTGGGTTACAGGAAGGTGCAGTACCCATGGCTTGCAATAAAAAAGGAATTGTTTCCAAAAAATAAGTGTGATTTATAAATAAAGGAAATCAGATCATGAAAACACAGAACCACACATTTCTCTCAGATGTTTTCACAGTGTCTTTTTCAGCATTACAATTATAAAAGACTGCTTTACATAAACACTTGAGTATTTTTACCAACCTAAACTCTAAACAACTTCATCATCATTGGCTCAGTGCAAGTTTTCATCGTACAAGAGCAGACAAGGAACCAGAGTGTTTTATTGATTTTTAAAATTTATTATTAATTTTTACAGCACAGTCTCAAGTATCTGATGCATGTTTGGGGACAAAACAATGTGTCATGTGTGAGGTCACTTGACTTTGCATGTTTGGAGCACTGGGGCTGCCCCTGCTGGCTCTACTGCAGTGAGTCTCTGGAGCAGGGACAGGGAGGCTCCAGGCACCAGTGAGACCAGGAAAAAAAGTGCCAGCTGCTCCACTTAGTGCACATCACTCTGTCCAATATATGTAGCTGCACAAATGCGTCTCCTGGCTGTGAATATTTAGGATAAGGCATCTGTGCTCACTCAGCCTGTGCAATACCCAGCAGTGCTCAGTGATGGAGCTGCTGCCCAAAGCTGTCCTGTGCTTAAACAAAACTGCAGCAGCTGGGTTTCCATAGGGAACATTCCGTGTGAAACAAAATAGGCTGAGACAGGTGGATCTTAACTGAAAGAGTATTTTGATTCCATGTTTTATTTGATCTTTATTTCCTTTTAGCACAACGTCTTTCTAGGAGCTGTTTTTCCTTCCCTCTGCCCAGGTGTCAAACAGGTGCTGCTCAACTTCACAACAGGTTTGCAGTCCTGACGCACTGCAGCTCCATGTTAATGTAGGACATACAGCCTGTGTAAATCACAGGCAAAGAAATTCAGGGAAAAGGTGGGGACTTGCACCTGTGTCTGTATGGATTAGCCTGAGGCATTGTGTATTACCAGTCAGAGTGTCTGAGAGATGCTAAACAAGCTGAGGGTGTTTGACAGCTTCTGTAGCCTCATCTGCTCTTTTCAAGATGATATGAAAGCCATGGGGTGGAAGATGGATCTGTGGCATGTGTGTAACTCTGTGTTACTTTGTTCTCAGCAGTGAGAGCAGTTTTTTCTCAGGGGCTTGGAGGGGCAACGTGTGCACAGGCACCATAAAAGTGCTAGTCCCCTCTTCTGCCTGTGACACAAACCCAAGGTCCATGATATGGAGCTCTTGGTTGGCTGTACATTTATTAAATGATGTTAAAAATGTATTTTTGCTTTCCATATGGCATCACCCATCTGGACCAACTCTTAGGATACAGCAGACATCAGGTGAATTTGACAGCTGGTGGATCATGGCTCCCTCTGGCTGAAGTTTTTCTTTGTGGGGGTCCCTGGGGCTCAGCAGCAGCTGCTGCTGAAATATTGACTGGGATGAGGAGTGTAGGTAAACAAAACCACTTGGGCCTGGGAAAGGCAGGAAAAAGATCAAGGCTGGCTCCCTCAGGTGAGGAATGTTGGGATCACTGTGTGATCCATTGGGGTGGCTGGGGCTGCAGGTCTGTTGAGAACGTGGGACTTTGCAAGAGCCAGGAGAATAAGGAGCAGGCTGTGCCATGGGATGCTTTAGTCCCACCAAGGGAGTGGAACTTTCTCTCATCCAGGAGAAAAAAAAAAAAGGGTGGTTCTCCCTCACTGAGGCTCTTTGCACCAGTTTGGCTCAAAGAGTTTCCCTGGTGAGTGTCTACATCCTGGAGGAAAACATATGGGCTCCTGGTCAGATGATCCCTTCCCATTATGGGTTGGTTTCAGCAAAGCCAGCCTTTGTTTTGTTGCTGGGCAAGGCCCAGCTGATGCCTTAATCCCTTCTCAAAGGGGAAATGGAATTAATCTGAACCTTTAAAGAACAAAACAGTAATGTGAGCTTGGAATGGAGGTGTCAGTCCAGCAATAGGGTGGGAAGCTCCTGGGTTCTTGCACGGAGTTCCCTGTGCAGGGCCAGGAGTTGCACTCGATGATCCTGATGGCTCCTTTGCAACTCAGGATATTCAATGATTAAGGGAAGGGGTGAAGAGGAGGAACCTGACAAATCACATGGAGGAACTGCCAACCCTGATGTGAGGTGAAAGCAGGGCTCTTGGACCTGAGGGAGGCAGGGATAATCAGTGGGAAAAGCAGCTGTCGAAGGGTACAGGGATGCCTACAAGCAAACTGGAAGCTACTCAAAATCGACTGTGCTCCAAGCTCCAAGCCTGTGCTGCAACTCAAGGCAAGTGGCCTTGGAAGCCTCTGTATGGTTTGGTAAGGAAATGTTCTAGGGAAAGCTCAGCAGTCAATAACAGGAAGCAGAACAGAGATCTCCAAGTGAGACTAGAGAAACATGGTGAGGGCTGAAATCGTCTGCAGACAGACAACTGTGGAAAGGGTGATCAGGGTGCTGGGAAATGCTCTGGTGTTCCACAAAAGCAGGAAGGCAGCCTGGGATTCAGTGGGAGCACTCAGTGGGGAAGGGGCACTCGAGGATAAAAAGGCTGTGAAGGCACAGGAGCACAGAATTACTAAGGTTGGAAAAGACATCTAAAACATAATAGTGATGCAGTCATTGCCCTCTCCTTCTGGAATTGTGTGGGTGCTCTGCAGTAGGGGCTGGTTAGAGGAGGAAGCACAGCCAGAGTGACACTACTCAGAAGTGATTGAGTGGCATCCCTTGAAAGTCTTAAAAATTTAACTGGGAGACTTCAGAACTCCCAGCCAGAGTGTGTGTCCTCTCACTGTGAGCTGCTGCCAGGGGAAAGGGCTGAGGGCATTCATTGAGAAAGACTGAGCTGATTCCATGAGGTTGTGGCATAAAACCAGTCCTGTTGGTCGATGACTGAGAAGAGAAGCAACAGGGAAACAACAAGGAAATTTCGCAGCTTGGGAATGATGCTGAGCATGTTGTACTGGGAGTCTGTGGATGCACCAGACACCTCATGAGACTGAACACAGATGATCTGAATGGAGAGAAATGAAGTTATCGCACTAACTGCTGCAGTTGGGTGGCTTCTGTAGACACTAATCAAACATAAATCTGATTTTGGTATTACAAGAGCTGGATCACTGCAGCAAGAATTAATTTCAAATGCATTAGCAGGCTTAGGTAGCATGGGCAGGTAGAAATCCTTGAGCAGTGTCTTGAATCCGTGGCTTTAATTTCTAACTAAAAATGAGAAGTGTTACCATAATCAGTTCCCTGGGATCTGATCAATTAATTTTGTTTTTTTCTGATCAGAGAAAAGATAAAAAGTAGGTAATACTCCTAAACAAACATGGGGAGTTTCCTTGTGTGTTGTAAATTACCTGACTTTTGGAGAAAGGTTTCCTTCTTACATTCTCTACTTCTTTATTTCTCTCTACTTCTTTATTTCTTAGTGACAATAACGTGACAGTCAAAATGTGGCATCACAGATTAATGTAAACCAACCTTATAAGTCTCTATTATAGATATATAATAGAATAGGTATATAGTATAGGTATATAACATATTCTACAGGCTATAAAATATATATAAACAATATAGTAATAAAAAAGAATAGAAACCAGAACACCTGTAACTGCTGTGAATGAGCTTATGAACTATAATTATTAATTATGAGCCATAATTATACAATCATATAATTGGGTTGGAATGGACCTTTAAGACCATCTCTTTCCAAACCCCTGCCATGGACAAGGAACACCTTTCACTATCTCAATTCTTTCTTTCTGCTTTCACACTTTTCTAAACTTCCTATTTCTGGTAATGTAATTCTAGTAATAAACCCTCAAATTAAATAGGAGGAAAGATTTATTTTTCAGGCTTACTGCAACAAGGGTGAACTGCTGGACAAGACACACATCACTCCCTTGCATCCAAAGGATCCAAACCCTTTTAAAGAGAAAAGATGCCTGTAACAGTAGTATCACTTTCTTAACATACATGGCTCTTAACCATGTACAGCCTGGGGCTGGGAGGGTGTTCCAACCTGCCAAAACCAAGGGAGGAATAATAGTGTCAGAGTCAAAGTATCCTGCAGGGCTCTGTAAACTCGTGTCTACATAAACACACCAGCAAGTCCCTCACTTTGAGTGTAAAGTTTCTCAAACTTTATGGCTTTAGATTTCTACACATAAAAACAAATAGTAAAAAAATCAAATACTTGGCACAGGAAGAATCTGGGATTTTCCTTAGTGGCTGCTAAACAGTGTATCATGCTGTTTAATCAACAAAATCATTAAATACTTCAAAGATAAGCATGGACTAATTTCTGCTGCCATTTGCATTGGGGGCAGTGTTTCTTCAGTGGAGGTGATGTTGGTTCCTCAAATCACATCCAGACTGTTTAATGGAATCACTGACATTGGAAAAGACCTTTAAGATCATCAAGTTCAACCATCACCCAGCAGAGCCATGTTCCTTCTGCACTTCCTGGTATTGACATTGATGGCAATGGAATCAAGTTGAGAACAGTGGCCAAAAGGTCCTCCAAAAGGGGATGAGCAGAGCTGCCAAACATGAGGGGACAGGACATGCTTCCTAGACTTGTTGGCCTGCCAAACAT
This sequence comes from Serilophus lunatus, assembly GCA_013399895.1. Taxonomy (NCBI): domain Eukaryota; kingdom Metazoa; phylum Chordata; class Aves; order Passeriformes; family Eurylaimidae; genus Serilophus; species Serilophus lunatus. Next base: position 719,807 of record VXBA01003538.1, read on the forward strand.
ATGACACTGGGTCAAATGTGTGGAGTTTGGAAAGAATAAACATGCTGGGTTTGCTTCTCAGCTCTTCTGCCCACAACAGCACCAGCAAAATGATTGTCTCTGCTACTGCACAGAATTCCTGCATTGATGGGGCAAAAGTCCCTGTGTAGGCCTTCTGATGGGGAAGAAAATCTTGGCTACAAGGGGATTTTTGGAAGGGTTGAGTCCTTAGAACATTTTTTCTTCCCAAAACTGCTTTTCTTCTCCAGAACCCCAGGTGAGAGACACGGCTTTGGATGGAACACACTTTCTACAAGGACACTTGAGATTGTGCCTATGGAAACGAGTGTCAGAGAAAGAGATTAGATCCATGGAATACCATGATTTTCCTAGGGTTACTCTTCGTGCTTTCTTTCCTCACAGCCTGCAGTGCAGACATAGCAAGCAATCCACAAGACCGCCATGAGAATTGTGGGGATGAGAGGAAAAGGAGACAGGGAGCATTTAATGCTCCAGCCCTTCTCCGAATTCAGTGTGGGCTTTCCTTGGTCAAAGTTCCTACCCCGCAATCTATTGTAATTTATGTGTGTTGGAGCCATACAATAATGCTGAGCTAATGTGGTTTTGTACTTAAGTAAACATGTTTTTGGTGTTCCTAATGCATGACAGAAAGAGCTGGATTGAAGGCTCTCCTGAATGAGGAGGCTCATCCCACTGTACCTGGGCTCTCCTGCAGAGCCTGCAGATACTGCCTCTGAGATTCTGATCTTTCTTAGAAAAGAAAAAGTCATCTTCTCTCTTAGGACTATAAAATGCAAGCATCCCAAATGAGTTTTAAATGAGGGAAAAGCACACCAAAAAGTTCACTTCAGTTGAAAGAATAAACAGTGACATGTACTATCATGGGTAGGTTGTAAAGGAAATACTATGACTTATTTTTCTATCTCAGCATTCTTTAAATCCAACTGTACAGCTGAGTAACACATCATTAAGCTAAAATAACATGGTCTGTCTCATCCTAAAAGGTGTTTTTCTAAGGTTTCTTTGGAGCCCTCTTTGGATAGGGGAACTTACCTGCTTACAAGCCAACCCTGAGTCCTTATCACTGGTGGTGCTTTCCTACCGTTGCCTCAAAATGAGAGGGAACTATATAGTGACTGTTTGATGTATTTTTAATGTATGTTCTAAAGGATCTCATCTGATAAACTATCATGAGAAATGGACCTTCCACAGCCTTATCCTAACACAGCACATGGTTTCAATCTCGAAAGTAAACCACAATAAGAAAACCACGTGTTAACAGCGTGGGAACACCAAGAAGAAAGACCTTTCTTGCTGTGTTTTGAACATGAGGAGATTTCTAGAGAGTTTTGCCCCACTGACATCTCTTTCATCAGGGAGACAGATCCCAGAGTTTGCTTGGAATAACAAAAGCAACTGGAAACAGGAAAATTAGAAAACGTGTGTGTGTGTGTACTGGGACAAGCTGAAAGCTTTACAGATATTCCATAGGTTTATAGGAGAGGATGGAGCAGTTGGAAACTGAAGTGCTTATATATCCACAAATCTCAGAGTCGAAGCCCAAGTGGCAGGAGCTCCACTTTCACAGAGTTACAACAAACAGTGGATTCCATTAGGGATCCAGATATCCAGAGGCATCAGAAACACTCCTGAGACAACTCCCACAGCACCTGGTCTTGAGTAATACTGTGATCCTGCCACTGGAAGATGTCCCTGCCCATGTCAGGGGACTGGAATGAGAACACCTTTAAGGTCCCTTTCTGACCCAATTACGGTTCATAATTAATATTCATAGTTCATAAGCTAATTCACAGCAGTTACAGGTGTTCAAAAACATCCATTTCTTTCACATCCGAGTCCACCTAGAGCAGAGGTAACATTTAGTCTCTGAATCACCAGGGAAAAGGGAAGAGTATTTTGAAGAACTAGGACTGTGTGCTCAATCTGATTTTAGATTCTGCTGAAGGCAGGAGAAATGGACTTGACAGACCAAAATGACTTGTTTTTATCTTTTTGTGAAAAGGGGTGAAAGAAAACACAGTTGGTGTTGGCCACAGTTTCCTCCTCAAGTGCCCTCCCAATGCCAACTGGGACAGGAGATCTCATGACAAGATCAAACCTCATAGAAAAGTTAAAAAGTGCTTCCTAAACACACAGACACAAAATATAATCAGCTTCTGCAAGGACACGAGACACAACATTTTCTATCGCTCTTGAAGTGACTGAATTCAACAAGTTATCATGGAATATCCTGAGATGGAAGGGATGCATAAGGATCATCTATCTCCTTGCCCTGCACAACAATCCCACCCTGTCCCTGAGCATTGTCAAAACCCTCCTGGAGCTCTGGCAGCCTTGGGGCTGTGACCAAACCCTGGGGAGCCTTACAGTGCCCATCCACCCTCTGGGGGAAGAACCTATTCCCCATATCCAGCCTAACCCTCGCCGGGCACAGCTCCTGCCAGTCCCTCAGATCCTGTCCCTGCTCACAGGGAGCAGAGTTCCACTAAATTAAATAAAAGACTCTCAATCTAAGCACATGTTTTTTAAATTGAGGTGAGTGCTCCAGAGCTGTTACTTGTGCTGAGAAGTGAGTTTGAAGTGTTCTCCTGAGCTGGGACTGCACTGACTTCCAGACATGAAGTGGAGAAAAGAGGAGTAAAACCCAAAATAGATGCACACGCACACAAAAATGCAGAAAGAGCGTTTCTTTTTATGTCTGTCTGCTGAGCTTAGTGGGCTTTCTTGGCTAAGTCTGAGCTAAATATTGCTGAAAATAGTACAGTACTGTAGCTATTTCAAAGCACTGTCTGTATTTGTTCTGTGCACTGGGTGGGCAGGAAGCTCCATTTCATAAATCACTTTCAACGAGACAGTAGGCTATAAAAAGGGAGGGTTTTTTTCCCTTTAGTGTTTTTAGTTCTGCATGTTCTGAAGTGGCATAGGCTGCACACTGGGAAGAGTTCAAAAAATACATTTCTTGCTGCTCCACAGTCCATGTCTTGCACACAAGAGAGCCAGGCAGGCACCCCTGTGCTTGTGGGTTATCCAGGTCACACTGCTTAGCCGGGGCTAAAATATTTAAAAAATGCTAAAGAAGAGCACATTTAGATGAAATATTAGGAAGAAATTCTTCCCTACGAGGGTGGTGGCACAGTTTTTCCAGGAAAGTTGTGGATGCCCCATCTCTGAAAGTGTTCAGGTTCAGGTCCAGGTTGGACGGGGCTTGGAGCAACCTGGGATAGTGGAAGGTGTCCCTGCCCGTGGAAGAGGGTTGGAATTGGGTGGGTTTTAAGGTCCCTTCCAACCCAAACCATCCTTGCGTTCTGGGCTGCTAAGGCATCTTCTCATTCTCAGTCCTGTGTAGAGCCCTCCTCAAGCAGTTTCCCAGGGCACTTCCAGCCTCAGAACCAATCTGATAGAAGAATTGCCCGGGAAAAAAGAAAACCAACACGTTAATGTTCAGGAGTATGTCCTGGTGCAATTTTGGGTACAGTCAGGCAGAGATGTGATGCAGGAGGAAGGGTGCGAGGAAGAAGGGAGAAAGCAGGAAGAAGAATCCAGTGATCCTTAATCCAGTGATTCTTGAGTTTTACACTCCAAGGGGATCCAGCCGCAGGTTAGGTTGCTCCCTGTGGTAGATATTAGGAACAACAGGAGAGGAGAGAGGCAGAGTCATCTGCCCTCAGCAAGGGAAAGATGATGTCTGGTTTGACTCATAGAATCATGACTTTTCTCACTTACATCACTGAAAAATGGAGATCTGCACATCAGTTCTGAAAATGTGCCCTGTGATTTTGGCACTGGCTGCACGTGGGCTTCTAAAATACTCCAGGGGAATAAATGTCACTGGGTGAGGAGATTTTTATCTGGATTGGCTGTTCCTCCCCAGGGTCTGGGAGAGTTGCACAGACAGGAATGTGACACCTGATGAATGCCATGCACAAGAGCAGCCCCACTGAAACAGCTCTCCCAAATCTGCTGCTCCAGCTGATTTCAGGCTGTTCTCAGCACTGGAAGCCTCAATGAAATACCACCAGCCACTTCAGCACCAGTCTTTCCCTGGGCTGCCCTCCCAGCATTTGGCCTCCACAGCTTAGCAGCTTCCTGGGCTTGGAAATATTTTTGAACTCCTCATCCCTGGAAGTGTCCAAGGCCAGGCTGGACAGGGCTTGGAGCAACCTGGGATAGTGGAAGGTGTCCCTGACCAGGGCAGGGGGTGGAAACAGATGGTCTCTAAGGTCCCTTCCAACCCAAACCATTCCATGATTCTAACTATCCTCCTCTTTCCAGGTGACACCACTCCAGCATGTGGGAGAGCCTGGAGAGAGTTTATGATGGTGGAGTTCACCTTATACATCAGAGGAGTAATTCTTAAAAAAACCCCAAATAAAACCAACTCCACCCAATATTAACAACTCCAAAGTTTTTCCTAACCCCTGGTGGTACTCTGTGACCCGAGCCAATACTGCTGTGGTTCTTCCCTGTGGTTCAGATTTCACTCTGTTTTATTCATTGACACTGACTTAAAAAAGAACAAATGCTGGGAAGGCGCCTTTTGGAGGCAAATTAAATCTTTTAATTTTCCATGGTAATTATTAAGATGAATCATTAAACCCAGCCTGCTGGCTGAGCTCTGTTAGGCTTCAGCCTCCCATGCTCAGCATTCTCTGGCTGCTTTTAGCTCGCTCCATTTGTCATCAGATTGCCATGGATTTGCTGAGTGTTGAAGTTTGCTTTTAAATTCCCTTCCAATCATTGAAACCACACAATAAGATGAACCATTGTAATTTGATTTGCAGAAGATGAGGTATCTGGAAACTGGTTCTAGTGGTGCTCTCTTGAATGAGTTCATTGTGTGTGGCTTTGATCAGAAATAAAAATCTTGGAAAATTAAAGTCAGGAAAAGTTTGCCCCAAACCAATGTAAAAGCATTGATTCAAGCTGAGTGATAAATAGCAGAAGTTCTCCATTTTTCCTCAGTGGTGTAAACAGTTAGTTCAAGGGTGTTGTTGCTATTGCTACTTACTTAATGTCAAAATTATATCTATCTAGATTTGTTTATTGTTTTTATATATCTAACATTTAAAGGAAAGAAAGCTTTGCATGTCAGACAACAACATTTCAGCCCTTCTATCATGTAGACGAGGATTTCAGATCCCCAAAATGTAGTTAAATAATCCTTTGGACATTAAGTGTCTGCCATAACCTCAGTGGGAGGGGGTGAACAGCTACTTTTTCTCCCCAGCATGTTGGAATAATAGATTTACAGCCTGACTTTCCCCCCATCACTGAAGTCAGATATTCATTGCACCCCAAAAACTGACAAGTGATGTGGACATCCATGTTCTGTTGAGTGGTTGGCCCTAATCCTCCTGAAAACACCTTCCCCTGAAAAATGTCACAGCTTGGAAAACCTGCAGGTTTTATGTTTGACATGTTACACGGGGGCTCATCAGAAACTGTGGGAATAGAACAAACTCTACTAAAGACTGTAAAGAGCAGCCCTGGGAGAAGGACCTGTGGGGCTGGTGGGGGACAGGCTGGACATGGCCCAGCCCAGCCCCCCCCGTGCCCTGGGCTGAGCCCCCAGCGTGGGCAGCAGGGGAGGGGGGATTGTGCCCCTCTGCCCCTCAGGTGAGACCCCACCTGCAGAGCTGCTCCAGCCCTGGGGAACAGCACAGGGAGGAAGGACATGGAGCTGCTGGAGAGAGGCCAGGGGAGGCACCAAGGGATCAGAGATGGAGCAGCTCTGCTGGGAGGGAGGGATGGAGAGCTGGGAATGTCCAGCCTGGAGAGGAGAAGGGTGTGCAGACCCCACAGCCCCTTCCGGTGTCTGAAGGACTGTTCATCAGGGACTGTACTGATAGGACAAAGGGGAGTGGCTTCAAACTGACAGAGGGGAAATTCAGGTTGGATATACAGAAGGAATTGTTCCCTGGGAGGGTGGGCAGGCCCTGGCACAGGGTGCCCAGAGAAGCTGTGGCTGCCCCATCCCTGGAAGTGTCCAAGGCCAGGCTGGAGCCACCAGGGACAGTGGGAGGTGTCCCTGCCCAGGGCAGGGGGTGGAAGGAGATGAGCTTTAATGTCCCTCCCAACCCCCCTCATAAATCAATCACAGAGCTGATGCTGAGGGAGCTGTAAGTGCCCTCCCATCCCTGTCTCACCTGCAGCAATAGCACCTGTAAAACATATAAGTTTAGTAAAAGAGCCTTGATGAAGAAAACCTGCTGTTAGACACTCACCGGAGACATGGATTGAGGCTGGATGATTGCAGACAGATACAAACCAAGAAACTTGGTGACTAGAAACTAGAAATTAGTCTTGCAGAGAACTGTTGTGCAAGGCAAAGATGGGAACCCCAGTGGAGGGTCGAAGGAGAGACCAGCTCTGCATACTGAAACATGCAGTGTCAGCATGTTCCAGCTAGGAAGTGTGATTTGAGTCCCTCAAGGGGATAAAACGCCTTCTGGCAGGGGAAGGTCAGAGGATTAGAGCTTCTCTCCCACATTCCCTGCCCAGGGAGGCCATAAGGAAGCTGCCTTCTTTTTTATGGGGAACTATCAAATGATGCTACGGAAGCAATTTAAGGAAAGAAGTTCCTGGGGTGCGGCTTCAGGAAAAACACCACCTCTCCCATGCAGACTCCAAAGGAATTGTGTTTACAAGCTGTGTGCTGAGCTCCCCTCTGGCTTAGAAGACTCTGAACACACAGGAAAAGGAGATGCAACATGTCACCTACAGTATATACCTTGTTTTTTAGGTCAGATTGATGAGACCAGGCAGACAGAAAGGACTGGCTGGAGGGGCTTGGTCAGCTTTAAATCTGTATTTTACAGCCAGTTTTTCTAAGCACCTTAGGAATTTTTAAACTCTTTCTGTGCTTGATGCACTTTTTTCACAGAAAGAGCTCAGGACATAAAAAAGGGCAGAGAAAGGCCTCTTAAATCATCCACTACAGAATTGGTTCTGTAAATGCAGGACTGCCCTGTAAATCTGCACCTTTTAAGCCTATTGGTCCTTCTTCTTGCTTTAGGACCTGCCAAGCCAGCAGCTCTTGCTGCTTCGTCCAGCATTCCATATATCTCAGGAAGATCTCAGAAAATTCCCATTTAATTCCCAAATTAAAATTCCCATTTTAATTTCAACCCACTTTATAATACTGAGTAGCTGGTATTTGCTAGTTACTACTCAGTGACTATTCACTGTTCAGAGATGCTGTGGACTCTTCATCCCTGGAAGTGTTCCAGACCAGGTTGGATGGGGCTCGGAGCAACCTGGGACAGTGGGAGGTGTCCCTGCCCAGGGCAGGGGGTGGAATGGGATGAGCTTTAAGTTCCCTTCCAACCCAAACCATTCTATGGCTCTATGATTTATCAAATAATACTTGTCTGCCTAAAAACATCCTCCAGACGTCCCTAATTCCCCTCATCTTCCTAACAATTGGATCCTAACAAGTAGAGCTAAGTGCTCGTTAGGATGAGTAAATGGTAACTCAACCTCCTGCTGACAGATTCTTACAATCCAAATCACTACAGTAGCCTCTGTCTGCTGCATTCCCTGCTAAAACCCATGGAAAGAGCTTGGGAAAGAGTTAAAGCAAATTTTAAAGTCGCTGGGACTCTTGGAAGCTGCTGGTTCTGCTCTGGGCTTCAGCAGCTTGTGGAAGGAGGATGACAGAGACCAGAAAGGCAAAGGTGATGGAGAGATGGAGGAGCTGGGAGACAACACATATTGTAAAGTGCTTCCTGCTGCTCCTGGCTGGGAGGTGGAATCAGGCATCTGCTGCTCGTTTTGGTGTTTGTGGTGTGTGTGTTTTTTTAAGTTCCATTGCAATTCCCCAAGACTCCCCTCCTGGCTTTCCTTTTTTCAGCGGTGAACGGTGTATGTTTGTGTAAGGGGTGTCAGGGGACTGAAATTGTGATACCAACCAGCAATTTGGGTGTGTGGGTGAAAATTAACTGTTGTAGTTGGTTATTTTATGGGCCCAAAATATGGCTGTTAAAAACCCCAACATTCACCATATGAGCTCTCTGTATCCAGACCATAAAATGTCTGGGATACGTAGACGGGATCCAAGCCGACTTCCTGCCATGAAATTGTCCTTCACTAATGATCACTCCAGCCTGTTTTCTAAACTTGGAGACCTCTTGTTTTCCCCAGAGGATATTATATTGTTTGTCTTTGGGATAAAGAAAAAAAAAAAAAAAAAAAAGAGCTTATGTGCCACAGATATGAAATTTATAGAACTTAAAAAATTCACCTGCAATGGGACTGAACACACAAGTTCAGTTTGGGTAAAAAAAGCAAAAAAACCCAAAACAACACATCTGAACGCTGCAAGAAAGGGATTATTTAAAAAGCTAATTATCTATCAAACCCCATGTTTAAAATCAGTGATGGAAGTTCTTTTTTTAGGTGGGGTTCTCTCTCTTTCCCCCTATTGCTCCCATCTTTTTCCCCTCATGCTCACCCTTTCCTTAAACCTCCCTAAACACTGCTTTTCTAATCACATTTTTAAACAGAATAGATGCTATTTTGTATCTTAGGACAGGTTTTCTTATGGCTCTGAGCTGTTCAATGTAAAAACTTAGGGCTTCTGAAACTACATCTCCACTGCCTGATGCCCTGCAACAAAAAAATCCCAGTATTGATGTATTTTCCCTATGGAAAAAGCCTTCATATAGAAAAATGAGCTTAAGCTGAGATGTAATGGGAAGAATGGGCACTTGAAGTCCGCTGAGAGAGGGAGTTTTATCTTTCAGCATCACCCTGGTTAGGACTAGTTTCTCTGAACTGCCTTCGAAGACAAAAGTCTCTTTTTGGTGACAGTGGAAAGCTGATAAACATGGATTGGGAAGAGGACAGATGAGCCTCGTCATCAGAGGTACCTCAAAGTTGTTGGTTTAAGTGCTACCTAAAACTAAGCAAGCTTCTAATCCTTTGGATTAATCAGAACCTTTTTCTAGCAGGAGAAGTAAATATGACTCATGTTTGGATTTCAGCTCAGTGAGGGTTTGGAGGATCACAGCTGGGATTTTCGAGTTCCTTTTGAGCAGAAATTCAGTGTGATTAGTGTCACACATGCCTGGGACACACCAAATATCACGTCAGGGAGCAGTGGCCACAGTGACAGCAGCCACAGCTGCCAAAAGGACAAATTCTTTTGATCTGTTCCCACCTTTAATGTCACATTTTGAGAGACACTTGGCCCACCTGTGGGATGAGTCTCAGCCTCATACACAGGGCTTTGTGGTAGAGAATTCCCTGCTTCCCAAGGCACATGCACTTCAGGAATAAAAATGTTTACCAACAACATGTAACTCCGGAGGCACTTTGGTGGGATTTTTAATTTGGTCACTCCCTCTACTGGAGGCTTTTTGCTTAGGCCTTTATGCAGATGGTGATCTCATTAACAACTAATTAATCAGGCTTTATAGGGTGAGGGATTTTAATAATTTATTTTAAAAAGACAAAAATAACTGAATTTAAGTAGTTTTTTTGTAGCCTGCAGGGTGCAAACTGTGCAGAACTGTGGGGAAAATGAAACAGCATTGCTGTTGTGCAGCAGTCATTTTGAGTATTCCTGAAAATAGAGAAAAGGCGCAGGATATATCCCAGTAGGTTGGACCTTAAGGAGCAGAGATGGTGGATCACCGTGGATTTCAGTTAACCTATTCAACTTGCAGTGCCTAAACCCAGCAGATCCAGAGTATTGCTTTGAAGGCTTTTACAGCACTCACCTAATATTTAGTTTGGAGGTGGCTCTGTGTAAATGTTGAAAGCCCAGGAAAGGGTAAGTAAATGTAATTCCAGCATATTTTGCTGAAGGGAATTAATAAAACACAGCAATAATAAAAAGCACATGAATGGTCAATATAATTAATCCTTAACTTCACTAAACTTATTTATAGTAGTAGTTGGAGACTGATGCAAGAATTTTTCCTGCCTTAACACAATGAAAATGGAAAGACTGGGACATTTAGTGCAAAGTTTCGATGGGAAATGATTTATTGCCATTAATCCAAATCCTTGACAACAGCAAAACTACTCCATCCAAACACAGCCTTTCTGCTGTTGGGATGTGTTTAAATTTCTGGAGCTTTGGTGGCTCTCACTACAACACTGACCCTGCTCACAAATTGCAGGTCTCCAGCACCACAAGCTTTTCTTAGCTGAGTTTGGTTAAGCAAGGGCTGTGTTTAAGGCAGGGGCGAGCCTCTGTTTGACATGGACATGCATTCCAGCCTCCCTTGTTTTCAGATTCCCAGTGGAAATTGTCATCTCTGCTGTCTGGGTTTTCTGCTGAGCTCCCTCTCTCAATTCTTTAAGATGGAGATGGGATATTGGGAAGGAATTGTTCCCTGGGAGGGTGGGCAGGCCCTAGCACAGGGTGCCCAGAGAAGCTGTGGCTGCCCCATCCCTGGGAGTGTCCAAGTCCAGGCTGGAGCCACCAGGGACAGTGAGAGGTGTCCCTGCCCAGGGCAGGAGGTTGGAACAATATTCACTTTAAGGTCCCTTCCAAACCCAAATCATTCCATAATTTTATGAAGCAGTTTTCAAGTGGCCGGAGAAGTGTCTTTGTTTTCCCTCTACTTATCTCCATCTCTTCCACTGTTCCTTGATCTGGTGGTGTCATTACCTGGGAGAGGTTTCACTAAAACCCTGAGTCACCCCCTGAGGCAGCAACACATCCAGCCCCTGACATTTCCTAGGAATGGGCTCCATGTGTGAAGAGACCTTCTCTCGGAGAAGACACCCTGGGATCAACCCCTCAGCTCAGTCCCATCCTGAATTTGGAGCTCGAGGAGTGCTTGGACAACACCCTCAGGCACAGGGTGGGATTGTTGGGGTGTTTGTGCAGGGCCAGGAGTTGGACTTGATGATCCCTGTGGGTCCCTTCTGATTCAGGGTATTCTATTCCATGATTACTTTGGAAGGTCACCCTCTGGAAGGGATGAAAGTCTTTTATTACACCAGTCCCTTATGTACCAGATTGTTAAAATAAACACAGAAATCAGTAATAATAGTAGTAAAAAACCCAGCCTGTGTCGTTCAGTAGCATCAGGGGTCACTACAGAAACCTGCAATCTGTGAGGTTTACATTGTGTGTCGTGGGCTTATGTCCTGCCAGGGGCAGGGGACACTGCAAATATTGGAGTTTCACAGGAGAAGCAGAGGATTCTCACATTTCTATTGAATGCAGTGTGTAACCTGCTACAGAAATCTGGGAAGAAAAGACAAATCTGTGCCTGTCTGTGCTCCCACTACATTTGGCTGAGAAAAATATCAGAAACTGGGAGCAAAAGATAAGATTTTTTTAAATGAACTCAACAGGAACTTTTAGACATGGGAAATTAGAAGGCAAATTTCTAAGAGCTGGAAAAGATGGATACAGGAAAGAAAGACTGAAAATATTGAAAAATAGAAAACCTTGAGGATTTTGGAAATGTACGAGTACACTTTAAGGTATTTCTTGATTGTAGTATCCAATAAGCCAAAACTTTTGAAAATTTATGAGAAAAATTGGGACCCATTTAATTCTTCCTGATAACCAGGAGCTGGAACTGAACAACTGCATCTGTGGCATGTTGTCCTTGAAGACTTTTGCTCATATGAAAATCCACACCTACAGGAGTAGGTGGTTAAAGGTGATTAAACAACAGGAGATTTTCCAATTATGCTGTGATTGTAGCAACATCCCAGACAAATAACCTTCTGGTGAATCAGTGGGAGAAATCCCAAGGTCAAGTCCAGGCCTGCTGTGCAGGTGGAGCTTTGTGTGCTGACATCCAGCAGGAATTTGGCTGCTTAACAGCCTGGTTTGCTGCATATTTAGTAGCTGCAAAACATCCATAGGCTTGATGTCATGACACTTGGGAACACCACCTGTGCTACTGTAGCCAAAAAAAAAAGCCATGCAAGCTTTAGATGAACAGGAAACCAGGAAAAAAAACCCCATGGTCCAAGGCAAAGTGGCACTGAATTGTCCCAAAAATTATGTGCTGAGTCAGAAAGGGCAGAAGGAGAACTAAGGTAACCTGTGGAAGTGCCATTTGAAGTGTCCAAATCTCTCTCAGGAACAAAAAGCTGATTTCTTTCCCCACAAGGAAGAGGTTGAAGAACTGCCTCAGAGTATGTGGTGTGTTCAAACATAATTCCCCATTCCCTGTCCCCAAAATCCTGTTTTTTGTAGGTATGAAGTGAAGCAGCCACCCATGGGCTCTTCAAGAGAAAATGTTCAAAGTTCCCTCAACTTTTATAATCCAACTCTGCCTGTTGTTGGCAAAACCCTCCTCGAATAAAATCAAAATGTAATGAAAATGTAATTCCTTAAGATATTTCTGCCTCTTGGTTATCCTGGTTATCCTGGTTATATCCATGCTACAGCCCACAGCATCCACGTTAACATGGACATAAAGCTGAGCTAACATACAAACCAATATCTGCAGTCACATGCAGCCCTTCCACTGCCAAAAAGTTACAGAATAAAGCGGTTAATTTGTGGGGGTTGATTTGTGCATTTTGCTTTGGCTTTGGTCTTTTTTCCCCTCCAAATTGTTGAGAATCCCAAACTTTCAGGAGTTGGGAACTATCAGGTCTAAACCTGTCTATAAATCCCAGTAAAATGAATTACACAGAATTCCACTCCCCCCCCGCACTGGAAAGAACTCTGTGGATTTTCATATGCACTGAGGATTTTCATATGCACTTCCTCAATTATATGAGTTTACAGGCTCCCTCATCTGTTCCCAGCTACATCCTGTGATTCCCAGTGCTGGCTCCCAATCTGGTCAGCACAACTTCCATGTCCTTATCAGTGACTCATCTGCATATTTGAAGATCTTAAGAATGAAACCCATCTCCCTGTTCACCGAATTCCTTCTGCTGCCTGTGGAGGAAGGCTCGGGCTGACAGGACTGTCAAGCAGAGCTCAAGGCAAGGGAGACTTTGATGTTTTAGGGACTTTCTATGAGTCCAAGGAGAGGATTTAAATCAGTTTATGAAATCACAGCTCCTCAGTGACACCTTAAAACTCATCCTTCAATTTTTCAGGCAGTAAGGTATAATTAAAACGTTTGTTTTTTGAACCTGGCATCTGAAATATGTTGCTGCTGTTGGAAGAGCTCTCTGTCACATCACATCAGCAGAGGAAATGTCACTCAGCACAACGGGCCACAGGCTGTGCATATAAATTGTCTCAAATCTTCCCTTTCAAATGTCAGCTGACAAATCCAAAGGAGAATTGCATAAATACCAGTTCTACATTAAAGACTTAGCACAGGGCTCCTGTCTACTGACGTCTGAGAGCTCCAAAAGCAGGGAAACCACACAGAGTTAATGATAATTGATATCATATGGGCTTTATCAAAGCTTCCTTGAGAAAAGCAGCTTAAGGGAAAAATCCTTGAATGTGTGTCTTGACCACAGTCTACCAATCTCCTTCCGCATTGGAACCTTTAACTAATTTGTTGGTTTAATTACCGAGGCACAGGAAAGTTTGCAAGAGTGATAAGTGCATATTCTTTGATTGCTGATCATTGTGATCTTTAGGAATTAAAAATAACCCCCCGAGTGCGAATATGTGAATTCAGTCTGCTCCCAAAACTGGACTGATAGCAAAAAAAAACCAAAAAAAAGCAACAGCGAAGCGCCAACTCCCTGAAATTGCTGTGTCAGAGAGTTAACTGCAGCCCACACAAATCTGGGATTCCAAACGGGGCACAGACGAGATCAGGCTGTCGTTTGAGGGGGGTTTAGAGGCTTTTTAGGTAACTCCAAATGTGCCAAATACCTGTATGTTTAATTTGGGGGGAGAGTGTAGCTGCCTGCTCCCATCTGAAGCAGCGGAATGACCAGAAGGTCAAACAGAAGAGAGAGGCAGGGGGAGGAGGAGGAGGAAGTGATAACTGAGGAGACAAGAGATGACTGTGAAAGTGCTCGGAGGAGTCTGTGTGTCTGGCAAGATGCAACGGGCCAAGCTACAAACAGGAGAGCAGGAACTTAGTGGGACAATCCTGCTCCTCGCTCCCTTCCCAGCTCCAGCCGTGTCACCGTGGACTGTCCCAGCAGCAAAGCATGGCCGAGGTTAATTAACCGTGTTACCTGTCCCTCTGTAATGAGGAGATGTTGGCCATACACACACTCACACCTTCGTTTTTCACAGACCTGAGATGAGATGAGATGAGATGAGAAGACAACAGGGAAAACATGGAGTCAGGAGTTGAACAACCTGACAGATCCGGCTCATTTTAAAGGAGGTTTTCTCTGTCCTTCCTCTACTGTTTATAAAATGGACTATTTTATAAATGTTCTGCAGTAAAACCTCCCTTGGACACGGGCCAGGCTGTCAGCACAGCTTTGCACACCCATCAAATAAACATTGTTCCCTGGGAGGGTGGGCAGGCCCTGGCACAGGGTGCCCAGAGAAGCTGTGGCTGCCCCATCCCTGAAAGTGTCCAAGGCCAGGCTGGAGCCACCTGGGACAGTGGGAGGTGTCCCTGCCCATCACAGGGGGTTTAGACCTGGATGAACTTTAAAGTCCCTTCCATCCCAAACCATTCCATGATTCTGTGATTCTGTGATGTCTGGGAAAGCAGGACTTGGGGTGCATGAATCAGGCCTTGTGGCTTAGACAAAGTGCCAAAACCTCAAAGGCTGCACTAGAAAACAGGAGTGAAAGAAGAATTTGGGCAATTATATTACAGATGGAAGGGTCTGAGGCACAGAGTAGGTCAGAGAGCCCAAGGGACATCCGGAGAACAAAGGGCAGCATTTACGGTGTTGTAGGAGGGCACGGGAAACTGCAATTGAAATAAGAGAAATCAAGAGTCTGACGATTGCAGTTCATCAGAACAAAGAGTGATGAATCCGGAGGAACAAGGATCAAGGAATGGGTGTGAATGAGGAGAAACCACATAGCAGAACATGTGCTCATGAGTGGATCAGTTCCATGGAGTGAGTCAGGTACCGAAGGCACTGGGTTTGTTTCAGATGTGGAATATCCAGTCTGTCTGACTGGGAATGAAGTGTTTGCCTGAGACGAAACCTGGCAGGTTTTCACCCCATTTTTACAGCAAATCTTAGTACACATTTCTTGGATTTCAAAGGATTCTCTCTGAGATTACAGAATCATTTAGGCTGGAAAAGGCCTCCAAGCCCGTGGAGTCCCAGCTGTGCCCATTCCCCACCTTGTCCCCCAGCCCAGAGCACTGAGTACCACGGCCAGTCCTTCCTTGGACACCTCCAGGGATGGGGACTCCAACCCTCCCTGACCACCCTTTACATGAAGAAATTCCTCCTGTCCCTCAGCCTCGCTTGGCACAGCTTGAGAACATTTTCCTTTTGTCCTGTCATAACAGACTCATTATTTTCACCAGTTTTTTAACAATTGTTTGCTGGTGGCACCTTATACCTTAAAAATATTCTTTATAACCTCCCAGAATATTTTTAAATTACCACAACCCCCAGCTTGTGTTGTTAAAATACTTAACTTCTCAGGATTCCTCCTCAGCTCTCCAAGCACCACCTTGCTCTTACCACACCTTTGAAGAAGTTATTGTGACATGAAATAATAAATTTGACATGAAAAAGCTACAGAGGGAGAGGGAACACGGAGTTCTTTATGTAGCACCCCAAAAGCTGATTTGCAGTATTTAAATATTTGAAAGCTTCAAGAAAAAAGCAACAGCATTACAATTAGAACCCCGATCCTGTTAGGATAATTCTACCCCTACAGATAAGGAGGATGGAATACACACAAACAAAAAAATCCCCACATTTGTTACTTGAACATTTTCAATAGATACTTTCAGTTTTCAAAAAGAACACAGAGTTATTAATATATAATCAGTTTTTAATGAGGGTTGTTTTGGTGTAACAAGTATCCTCAGCACAGCTATAATCTGTCTTTATAATGCCCACCATTTGCCAAGAGAGACATCACAATTATAAGGAAAGTATCTAAGAGTGTCTGTGCGGTATTTTTAGAGTTGCATTGTAAAATGCAAAGCCACAGCAGTACATCATTCTAATTCAAATTTAAAGGCAAGAAAATTCAATTTTAAGTTCTTTCTTCTGCAACTGCTCCAAGACTGATATTCTGCGGCATAAAAGTGTAGATGGTATTTCAGCTAATGGGATTTTTAAGTACACACTGAACCTTAAAACCCTTATGGACATACAAGCTTTTGGCTTGTGATCTCTCCCCTTCCACAGTGCCAACAGTCCAGACAGATGTTGGCAGCCACAATACAACCAGACTTGGAAACCTTGATCAGAACTTGGAATCCTGGGAAAGGGGAAACGGATACTGGCATTGAACAATTTAGAATCATAGAATCCCAGAACGGTTTGAGTTGAGAGAGGCCTTAAAAATCATCTTGTTCCACCCCTTTGCCATGGGCAGGAACACCTTCCACTGTCCCAGGATGTTCCAAACCCCAACCTGGCCTTGGACACTCCCAGGGATGGGGCAGCCACAGCTTCTCTGGGCACCCTGTGGCAGGGCCTCCCCACCCTCACAGGGAAGGATTTCTTCCCAATATCCCATCTAAACCTACTCACCACTCCTTTTTTCATATAATTCTGTAATTTCCTCCTGAGTGTTTTTCCAGGCTAAGAGCTGTAATGCATCTCCCTCATCCTCTCCTCTACCACCACTTTTGCTGCTTTTATGTCTTGTCACAGGAGCCTTTTAGTCTCAGTGCCTGTTTGCAGCCCCTCAGAGTTGGCCCTCAACCATATTCCCCTGAAAAACTTGGTCACCACATGGCTCTCCCACTCATTTCTCAGTGTATTGAATCCTTACACAACCTATTGGTGACATCTCTCCCTTCCAAAGGCTGGTTACTTAATCCTGCTCAATTTTCTGTCTTTTAACTAATTACTCCACATATAAATCCCTCTCCCTCATACCACAGCACCTTTACTTGCCAAACTGTTATTCCAAATCTGTATTAACTGGGAGTCAGGACACACACAGCAATAGGGTTTTCCTGAAAGAACTGAAAAAATGTGAGACTTGACCTGTCTTTGTTGACACACCACTGGCTCCTCCAGAAGAGACGATATTTATCAAAGCATCAGGTAAGTCTGGTCTAGAGCTTATTTAACTGGGGGTCTTACCTAGTCTTGTCTTTGGAGTTGGTAGTAACAAAAAGCTACTTTTAAATTACCACTTTATAAAACATGAAGTTCCCCTTTTGAAACAAGTGTGACAACAACAGATCTGGGGACAGTCATTGCACATACAAGAAAACTGAATCAACCCAAATTATCCTTGCTGCTGAGGGGTTTGGTACTAATACTGGAAATGATTCAAAATTTCATGAGCAATTCCTCACTCCCCTGCTCAGCTGCCATGTATGGATTTACAATAGGATGGAGTCTTTTTTCTTGCTGGCCCCAGGACTTGTGCAATTAAAAAACTGTGAGCATTATCCTTTCCCTTTCCTTCCTTTCTATTTAAAGACACCATCTTTCTTCCTCCGTTATCCTCCCTCCCCTCCTCCCCGCTGGCAGTTTGTTAAAGACCCTGGTTAGACCTTTGTTGTTTTACTGTGGAACAGCCTATCAATACCATCTGTTGATAACAGGACACAGGGGCTGGAAGCGTTTTGGAGTTAGAGTTTTGATGTTCAAGTTGAGCCTCGTTGGCTCTTGGCAAACAAAGAGCTGCATGTTGGCTTCACATATTCATAGCCCAGAAATCCATTGGAGAGAGATGATGGGAAGGCTTCTCCCAAATCCACTGGAATCTGTGTGAGAGCCAAAGGATCACAGCTGGTGGAAGGATTTCTTAGGGCCTCACAAGCATCATGCTGAGTCCAAGCAGCTGTTTCCAATGTAACGGTGGGTAATAAACCAAGGGAGTCAAACAGAACATACATCCAAGGTAAGAACACCTCATACAGAGTTCATGTGACAGACTTGCCTCAAATGTATTTGAGTGTATTGAGTTATTCAACATCCCTGAGGAGGGAGATGATAACATCTGATAACACCCAGCAATTTAAGATAACAAGGGCTGATAATTATTGAAGGGTTTGGGTTGGAAGGGACCTTAAAGCACATCTTGGCCCCTCCATGGGCAGGGACACCTCCTGCTGTCCCAGGTGGCTCCAACTTGGCCTTGGACACTTCCAGGGATCCAGGGGCAGCCACAGCTTCTCTGGACACCCTGTGCCAGAGCCTCTCCACCCTCACAGCCAACAATTCCTTCCTATGATGCCACCTAACCCTGCCCTCTGTCAGTGGGAAGCCATTTCCCCTTGTCTCCATGTGCTTGTCCAAAATCCCTCTCCACATACATATCTATATAATTATAAAATAAAATATTATAAATACATATGTAGTTTTAGATACACATAAATTTAGCTGTATTTCTTTGGCTCTCCCTGGCACTGCTAGCATAGAGTGGATTTGAGAGGCAGAATTTGAGCAGGAGCATTTTCCTTGCATTCCAATGTTTTTCCATCAGTGGCGGGCACAGGTTTATGTTCCTTCCTCTCCATCCAAGCCACTTGTCCATGCAAAGCATCCTCCTGGCTCTCTGTAGTGGCTGTGTATAAAGACTTTTTGCCTCTACCACTCCAACCTTGTTCACCTCATCCAGAGCCTGAGCCTGAGGACTCTGTGCTTGCAATGTTCAAAATGTACCTGATTTAAATTGATACTCAGTGGAGGAAGTTTGTCATTAATTACATCCCTGCATCTAAAATCAAGGACAAACTGACAACCTCTCTGGTTCAAGAAGCTCATGTCATTATGAGATGGCAAACAGGGCTGTGGGTGGGTGGAAATATAAAAGAAAAGGAAATTATATGGTTTGGGTTAGGGGTCCTAAACACAAAATTAGATGAGATGAATATAAAGTCCCCCCTTCCCTGTATTGTCTAAACAGCCTAAAATCCTGATGACCTATACCATAATTAAAGAATAAATATTTTCCCAATATCCCCAGTGACATATGTGCTCTGTCAGCTCTGTCATGTGTGCTCCAACAGCATAAACCCAGTGAGCTGGATGCCAAGCCCATGCAGTGAGGTAAAGAACTTTATAATTCAGGCGTAGTCAGCCCTTGAATTGCCAAAGGTGTTTAAGTTAGAACAATATGTAGCAGAAATAAGGTTTTTTTTAATAGTATTTTAAAAACCCTCAACAAATAACAAAACAATCAAACCAAACCCCACAGCAAATACTTGCATGTTTGCTTTTATCTTACTACCCCTCACAAAACTCCCATAAAAATTCAGACTTCTCCTCTCCAAGCTATTTAATATCAAACCAAACACACCATAAACGAATTCCTGCTTCCTGTTAGCACCCAAATCCTGATATGACATTATTTCTGGAAAGAACCAGCCTCATGTGTCTTTTCCATGAAGTTGATTAATTGTTTTTCCATTTGTATCCTTTGTGATGTTACTCCAAACACTCCACAAGTTATGTGGCCTGTAGAAAGCCAGAAGCTGTTTCCCCCTTTTCCTCTTTAAACCCAAATGCATCTTGAGAGACTTAAGATCTCCCATTAGTTTAACTGCTTTTTGTAGACCTGCTGGCACCATCCACGGAGAGGGAGGGCTCCCATAGAAGATGCTCCCATTGCCTTGGCCAACAAAGAGCCAAAGCAATCCCTATTATTAGTGCTGGTGAGACTAGATTTACCATATCATTAATCGTTAAAGCCTGACTCCAAACCCAGACTGCCTTCAGACTCCTTGGATCAGGAAGCTTTCCCAGAGCTCATTAACCACGCTGGGATCTCAATTACTCCTTCTGCAACAACCTTTTTCCTGATGCACAAGGGGAAAAATGAAATGCAGGTGATTTTTCTGGTTGAGAGGGGGGGGGGGGGGTTGTGCTTGATCTCCAGCAAATGGAAGCAGCAGGAGTATTGTGCTTGTCAAGAGGACAGTAATTCTTCAAATCCCACTGAAGAGATAATGAGTGGCAGCGTAATGCTTTTGATCATAATTATAAAATAAAAGGGAACGGATGCAGAGCTTGTGTGCCACGGGAAGGTCAGTCTTTTAAATATCTAGGATTCCCTTTGTGGCTAACCCCAGCTTGTCCTGAACAACAGAGGCTATTTTTAGGCACAATGGTGGTTCCGTTATACATCCTGTCCCTATAAAACAAGCGCCTCACTGGTGATTCTCCTCTAGGGCAGTTAATGAGTAGGTAGGAAAATGATGTCTCTGTACTTTTGACTTCCATGCTATTCCAAGGAAGGACAGCAGGAACGTCTCCTCTCTGGCGTCTAACAGTCCCCCCACAGCATCCATGCAATTTAAATTATCACAAGGCAATGTTACAAGTATGAACCCTGGCACAAAATAAAGTAATTACATTTAATTAGGCAGCCAAAAAAAAAAAAAAGTGATAGCCTGCAACTTGCTGCCTCAGATGTAGCCTTTTGTTGACTTAACACAGGACAGGTAATGAATGAAACTTCAAAGTGTAAGCAGCTAAATTGCTGCTTAATTAGTGGAGCCCTAGTCAAAAGCATAGTAAAGCAACGACAACAAAAAATCCCTGCAAACCCTCAATTTTCTGTTGTCAAAGGAAGTCAGACAGAGATCCTGCATCTCAGAGAGGCCCTGAAATTAAGGATTATTCTATTAAGTGTGTGTTTGGGTTCAAAAGGAAGTTTTTGTTAATGCAGAGCTCCCAAAAGGTGCTGGATGGGCATTCCGGGGGCCTGGCAGTGCCCAAAAGGGAATTGGGTGCAAACAAGTCCCTGGTTCACAATCTCCCTGGCCTAACTCTGTAGCAGATATGGAATCCTCCGATTTCTCTGATCAACTCATCCTGAGGGACCTACCCCAGTGAGACACCTTTGCCAAATCAGAAACCAAGGAATATACAGACAAAGTAAGTATGGGAACATTAGTAGGTAAAACTTCTCTCAGCTTTGCTGTTTCATATCCCGGATTTCAGCTTGCCAAGGCCCCCTCTGGAAAGCCACGATGCTTCCATGTTATCCCATTGCTTTATCATACAATCAAACATGGAAAACAATAATGGGTCTGAATAACAGAATGAGACACTCCTCTGTCAGCCTGGGGCAGTATTTGATTCTGATTTTAATCAGGAATGAACACAAGCTCACGGGTGAGGGAGAGGCTGGACATGGCCCATCCCATAAACCCTAAATGTCCCAGGGTTATGGACTGGGTTATGGTCCAGAACCCTGTTTGTACTGGGGTAAAGGGTACGGTTCCTCAACCTAATTGCTCTAGGGTTATGGACCCAGTTAAGGTCTATGACCCTATCTGTATTAGGGTTAGGCTTATGGTCAAGGACCCCAGATGTACTAAGGACATGGACCTGGTTTTAGTCCATAGCCCTCATTGTACTCAGGTTATGGACAGGGTTATGACCCAGAACCCAAACTGTATGAGGACTATGGACCAGGTTAAGGTCTATAACTCTAATTGTACTGGAGTTAGGGTTATGATTCCTAACCCTAATTGTAATATGGTTATGGACAAGGTTATGACCCAGAACCCTAACTGCACTAGGGTTTTGGACCAGGTTAAGGTCTATAACCCTAACTGTACTGAGGTTAGTGTTATGGTTCCTAACCCTAATTGTGCTAGGTTTATTTTCAGAGTTATGATCCATAATCCAAATTGTACAAGTGTTATGGACCTGGTTGAGGTCTATAACCCTTATATGCACTAAGGTTACAGTTATGGTCGAGGATCCTAACTGCAATAGGGTTGTAATTGTAATGGAGTTGTAACAGAGTAATGGACAGGCTAATTGTAGAGAGTTATGGACAGGCTTATGATCCAGAACCCTAATTGTAGTAGGGTTATGGATCAGGTTAAGGCCTTGTCAAGATCTGATTTTGCTTTTATATTTTCTTCGACATTATGCCGCCCATTTTTATCTCTTTTCAGTCCCTGAAAGACCACGGGCAGAGCTGCTTGTGAGCACCCAGCAAGAAACCCTATAAAACATCAGCCCAGATGTTTGTTGTTTGGGGAGAGAGAAGGGGGAGAGAGTCCTGTCAGGTCTCTGTTTTAAGAAAACCTGCCATCACCTCCTGTTCCCCCTCTCTCTCTCTCTCCCCTCACTCCTTCATTCCTCCCAACCATGTGTTGCTGCCAAACTGTTGGGAGGCAATGCCAAGAGCATCTCAGAGAGCAGAGATGCCACCCACACACGGGAGAGCTGTGAAACCGTAAGAGCGCACACAGAGCCACGGGCGGAGCGTCCCAACCTCAGAGCCGTGTTGGCCACATGGCTGAGGGAGAGCAGAGACCTGCCCAGGGGCAGAGACTGCTCCGAGACACACGACCCCCTCCCGTGCCACGTGGGACATTCACACTGAGGAGAAGCAAAAGGCGCTGCCAAGAACTCTGTCCCACCGGCCCGGTGGTGCAGCACAACTGAACACCAGAGCCGGGACTTGAAGGCACACAAGCCTGCATGGCCACCAGAGTGTTGCAGAGAGCCAGCACTCTGGCCCCGAGGGAGAACCGACACTGAGAAAGGGCCAACACCTTCCCTCACACGCGCGCACACACACACACACACACACACACACACACACGCACACGCACACGCACACGCACACACATATCAGACAGGTAAACATGAGGTGGTAAAACTTTCTGAGGCTTTTTCAAGTCATCTTAGATGTTTTCCAACTTTTCTCTACCTTCGTCTCTATCCATCTCTCTTAGCTTTAGGCCTGCCATTAAATCAATAAATTCCTTTATCGTTTAACATCTCGTCTCGTTTGTACTTTAATTTTGCTTATGGGAATCAAATAAAAGCTCAGTTAAAGATGGTGACATGAATTCAATTTGTTACACAGGGATATGGACCAGGTTATGGACCGGATTACGATCCAGAACCTTGTCTGTGTTGGGGTTAGAGTTATGGTTCCTAACCCTAATTGTACTCAGATTATGGACTAGGTTATAATCCATAATCCTAACTGTACAAGGGTTATGGACTTGGTTAAGGTCTATTACCCTAATTGTACTGGGGTTAGGGTTACGGTTCCTAGCCTTAACTGTAATAGGATTATGGAAGGAGTTATGATCCTAATAATCCTAATTGTACTCGGTTTATGGACAGCATTCCAGCACTCGAACTGTACAAGTGTTATGGAGCCAATTAAGGTCTATAACCCCATGTGTACTAGGGTTAGGATTATGGTTAAGGAATCCAACACTACTATGGATATGGACCAGTTTTTGGTCCATAACCCTAATTGTAATAGAGTTATGGACAGTTATATCCATAATCCTAAATATGTTTGGCTTAAGGATATGGTCTATAGCCCTCATACTAAGAGGGTTAGAGACAGGTTTATGATCCAGAATCCTCATGGTAATAGAGTTATGGAATGGATAAGGATCCAGAACTCTAACTGCACGAGGGTTATGGACCAGGTTAAGGTCTATAACCCTAATTGTACTGGGATTAGGGTTATAGTTCCTAACCCTAATTGTAATAGTATTACAGACCAGGTTATGATCTATAATCCTAATTGTTATTGGGTTATGAACAGGGTTAGTATCCATAATCCTAGTTGTACTAAGGTTATGGAACGAGTTATGATCCAGAACCCTAATTGTACTCGGGTGAAGTGTTCTACCTTCTTCTCCTGCTTCCTGGCAGGAGTATTACTTCAAAACACACTTGCTCACAGCAGGAGACCAGCTGTGCAACCATGGCTCAGAAATATGCCTGGGACCTGCCAAATGAAATGCAAAAGGGTTGTTATCATTCAGAAAGATTTAACTGCACTTTCCCACTCAACCTTGCCTTAAAAATTTAAGGACAGACCTTGTACTTTAAAAAATGCTTAGTTTTATGCCCATTCCATAATCCTGCTAAGAGACAGCTTTCCATTGCTACAATAACAATGCAAATACATGGAATGCTGGAGTTTGCTGCTGACTGCGCAGAATTGGTCAAGCAAATCATCTCCACTAAGGGAAGATTTTAATCAGGCTGACATGTTATTATCCTATACCAATGGAGTTATTCCCTAGAAGTGTCCAAGACCAGGTTGGAGAGGATTTGGAGCAACTTGGTCTAGTGGAAGGTGTCCCTCCCCATAGTCTATGATTTTAAACTATACAATTAGATTTTAGATTTATAATTATCCATCAAATAGATGATCAATTGGGCCAAAGGCGACTCCAGAGATGTACCAGAACAATCCTGTTGGTTACAGGGGCATTAAAACCTTCAGAGAAACCAAAGCACATTTTCTTGTCCATGAATAAGGGTGAAAAGCAACAATAATAAAGACATAAGACCCTATAATAAATTATCTATGCCTTTTTCTCCTATATGGACACTGCTTCAGAAAGTTTTGAAGTATAGATTTGGCTTTTGCAGCCAGCACTGTGCCCACACACACTCACATTAAACATTCATTTTGATTTGTTTTACCTGAGTACAAAAAGCCACGCTGAGAAAACATTAAAAATGGAAACACTACAATCAAAATTCATCTTTTCCAGGCAATATTTTCATACTGGAAGCTGGCACTCAGAACTGCACAGTTATTTGAGGCTTGCTGCTTCCCTCCATTTTTACAGCATCCTTAAACCCCAGCAATTTGACCCAATCATCTCCTGCAAACCAGCCTCCATCATTGCTGCAGGCAAGGAGAGAGGAAACTTAATGATATTTCTTCTATTTGACTTACCATCAAACAACACCCATGAAACATTTTTCTACTACAGGGATTTGACCAGGAATGACATTTTCTTCCGACAGATGTTCCACTGCCCCAATCCCAGCTGGGCCATCCCACTCTCTCAGCCTGAAGGTCCTGGTCATCCTTTCCAGTGAGACCTCAGAGAAGCATCTGCATCCAGGACACATCAAGTCTGATTGTTCCCCCAGCACTGCCAAATCCGCCATGAACCACATCTCCACATGGGTTTTTTGAACACCTCAAGGGATGGGGAC
>VXBA01003538.1:744812-760625 GCA_013399895.1 Serilophus lunatus
CTCCTGGCAGGGTTTGCAGAGAATTCCAGGGGCCCCCTGAACCTCCTTTGCTCCAGGATGAGCCCCCCCCCAGCCCCCTCAGCTGCTGCTGGTGCTCTAGCCCCTTCCTCAGCTCTGTTCCCTTCCCTGGACATCCTCCAGCCCCATAATGTTCTTCTAAACAGAGAATGCTCTCCCCTGTTCTGTGTCCTGACATCCAGGCTCTAACTCCTCTCAGGATTTCACTACCGTAACTACCTGACACCCACCTAAACCAGAGCTGGGGAAATCCCAGGGGACCTCAGAGCCCCATTGGTCCCACCCCACATCCAACAGGCAGGATTACGCATTCCCACAGCGGATCCAGGAGCAGTGATGGAGCTGCCATTATCTTTAGCAACAAGTAGTTGTGTGAGGCCGTATTTTAGGCACCAACAGAAACAAAACCAACCCGGGGCAGAGCTGGGAACCGCAGGAGAGTCTGTAAATGGAGCACAGGAATGCAACCAAGGCAATATTGGTCAGCAAGGTAAATTGCTTTGCAGTGCCTGCCAAACCACTTGTTTTGCTGTTTGCATAATACATCAACAGCACCCATCACCTCTGCCAGCCTTCCAGAAACACCTCAATTTGCTCTTCCCGAACTTTGTCTATTTTTCTTCTCCTGCTTTCTCGCCTAGACAATTTGCCTTGTGCCCAAACAACAGGAATAAATTATTCCGTGGGATCTTCGTGCCACATCATGGAGACAGAGACACTATTCCCAGTCTTAATGTTGCAGACAGCTAAACTTGAACCAACTGCTAAACAGAAAAACACACACAGGTCTTATCTGAGTGGCTGCAACCTCTGGAATTAATGAACTGATTCCACACAGCAGCAGTGGGTTGAGTTTCTTGTTTTCCTAAGAGAAATAAAATTTAGATCTTCCTGCCTGAAACATTTGGAAACCCTTGTTAGAAGTTGTTGGACAAACGAGGCTCCACAGTGTCAGTTTGGAAATCCAACTATTACAGCACAGGAACAACACCACATGGGGCACAAGTGATAAAATCTTTTGAAAAGGAAGAAATGAGGTTTTCACCACCACCTCACTTCCCAGTTGGATAAAGCAAGCACATGGTGCACCAGGATTTTCTTGCAAAAAAACAAGGACTAAGCCATGGGACCAATTAACGGCTCTGAAGAGGCATCATGGAAAATTTGGGCTCAGTTTGTGTAGATTCAATACCTGCATTTTAAGGAAGGGTTGGTGAAAGGATGTGTTATGGATACCAAGGGTTGGCAGAACACAGGAGTAGGTCAGTCCATCTCTAGAATGATCCTCAGTCAAAGCAGCAGGACTCTTTAGCCTCATCACTGCACCTCAACAGCCACAAAGACCCTTTGCAAAGGCTTTTTTCTCACTCTGACATATCACTGAGCATTAAAAGAGATGATTTATACCAAATTGGATCAAACCACAGAGCTTTTGCTCTGGCAGCTGGTTAAGTGTAAACCCCCCCCCCCCCTCTGGATCCTGTTTCAACCACAGGGTCTTCTGTTGCTATTGAAACCTACAGTTCAGCTGATGGAAGGGGAGGGGGTAAATACCAAACTGGAGATTTATATATTACAGAGGGTCACCAGAACCATGAGAACAAGGAGTTTCTGTGTCAAGAAGAGACTTGTTGCCATTGGTAACTGCTAATTGTTCCTCACCTGATGACACAACCGCCTCTGGCTGAGCACTGCTCTCCATGGAAAGCAAAAGATCCATGTACATCCTAAAACCTCATAGGTTTCTTTTCTTCTCCTCAGCACTATGTGGGCCAAACATGCAGCGAATGTAGTGGCTTTCCCAGCCCCCCTCTCCCTGAGATGCACAGGAGGCACCATGAGGGTCTGGTGGGTCCAGCTCAGTGCTGAGCCTCCACCCACAAGGTGAGCATAAAATGACAAGGATTCCATATGGAATCCCAGAGTGCTCTGAGTTGGGAGGGACCTTAATGCTTATCTGATTCCATGCCTGCCATGGACAGGGTCACCTTCTGCTATCCCAGGTTGCTCCAAGCCCAGTTCAACCTGGCCTTGGACACTCCCAGGGATGGGGCAGCCACAGCTTCTCTGGGCACCCTGTTCCAGGGTCTCACCACCCTCACAGGAAACAATTTCTTCCTAAATTCCTGCATCAGCAGAGCAGGACCAACTGGAGTGCTACTGTACTGAGGGACATTTCTGCCTCACGATAAGCACAAGCTTAGGACATGCCCCAGTCAGCTCTCCTGCATGCCAAGCGCTACCCAAACCCTGCTTGAGTGAGGACTGGGTTCTCCCGGGATATGGCTTCCACAAGTCCAGTCAGGTCCCTGGGAGAAGGCACAAAACACTGGGTTCCATCTCATGGGTCTGCAGCAACCAAACAATTGGACCTTTCCAATTTACTGCTCTGATAATCACAGAATCCTTGGGTACCCTGAGTTGGAAGGGATCCACAAGGATCATCACGCTGCACAGGACACCCCAACAATCCCTCCGTGTCCCTGAGAGTGTTGTCCAAACCATCCTTGAGCTCGGGCAGCCTTGGGAGAACTCTGCCCACTGCCCTAGGGAGCCTGTTCAGTGCCCAACTATCCTCTGGGGGAAGAACCTTTTCTTGATACCCAACCTAACCCTGCCCTGGCACAACCTCAGCCATTCAGAAGTTTGATGTTGCTGCATTTAAAAGATTTTAGGCCATAGAATTGGCATACAAACCCCAGCTGATTCCTGGCACCTGGCTTTACCTTCCTCACAGATTCAGTTGATTGCACTCACCTGATGTTTCTCAAGGTTTCTTTGAAATAGAGATTTTTTTCCCCCAAAGGAATGAGAAAGCGAGCAAGCCAACCCCCTGGAAAGCACTGTGGATTTGTGAGGCCTGTGAGCAAACGTTGGACTCCTATCTGTCCTCCTGAACAGGTCACCTGTATCTTGAGGGACCACTGGCCTACATAACTCCTACAGAAGACTAATTAAGGAAATTAAGGAAGCAGATTGCATTTAAAATGGATCCCATCTAAAAGTAATTCAGTGGCAAATCCAGCCGTTAACATGTAGGAAGAATTACTTTGCAATTAGGTGACAGTGCTGGATTAACAGCTGGACTCCATGATCCTAAGGTCTTTTCCAGCCTAAACAATTCTATAGTTCTGTGATCCTTTCTTGGAAAAGCTTTGTTGTTAAGAGGTGGAGGATGTTCTAACCACGTGCTGATATTATGATTTTACAAAGAACATGCCATCTAAATTAAGTCATTAACAGTGGTTGTTTCCATATCAAGTTTGCACATGAAAACTGACCCCCATGTGTTTCCCAAGGCTGACTGCTCATCTCATACCATAAAACTATTTTTATCAAGTTTATTAAAATTGATTTTATTTTTCTTGACAGCTGAGACAGTTGAAATTTACTGATGGCTTGAATCAAGTTGCAAATTCATCTTCCCATTTTACAAAAATTGGACTGCACCACTTAAAAAGCAAATGACTTCATCACAAAACTGACTATCCAGATCAAATTTAATCTCAGGAGGAGTAAAGTACACAAGTCAGGCAACAAAATAGACCTCTTCTTCCAAGTTTTCTTTCTTTTCCTATTTTCTTGCACCGCTGTATTTTCCTCTAAGAACACATGGTATTAACCTCTGAAAATATTGCCTTCACTGATAATCTTGTAAAATGTTTCTGCAGATGATTTGCAAGCAGAACACTTATTTGGTTTTTATTGAGATCCAAACTATCACAATTCCAGCCTGTAATTTAGCCCTGTATAAGTTCTTAATTTTTATTGTGGGCTTGTCATAAGGGACTCCTTGAATTTGCCATTCTCTTTGTGTCAAGGACAAACATGTAGGAATATCTTGGAACTTTTAAAGAAGAAATGTGTGGCTAATTTGCCACTAAAACATGATCATCTGCATGTGATGAAAGTAAGCAACTGGTCATTCAAATAACTTCTTAACCAGAAATAAAACACAATAGTCAGGCTGGAAGAATCAAACATATAAACCTATTTATCAGCTACAAAACTCCCCCATCCTAACTTAAATATTTCCAGCTGCGTCATGATCAAATAGAAAGTTGGAAAAGTCCAACCATTACCACAAGCCCACCATTAAACCATGGCCCCAGGTGCCACATCCACATGTTTTCTGAGTACTTCCAGGAGTGAGGACTCCACCACTGCCCTGGGCAGCCTGTTCCAATGCTGGAACAACCCTTTGGTGAAGGACAACCCTTTGGAACCAGCCCTTCTGATGAAGGAATTTTTCCTAATATCCAATATAGATCTCCCCTGGTGCAACCCAAGGCTGTTTGCTCCTGTCCTGTCACTGTTACCTGGGAGAAGAAACCAACCCCAACTTGGCTCCACCCTCCTGTCAAGGAGTTGTGGGTTGATAAACAATTGAATCCTTCCTCGTCTCCCTCTGTTTCTCTTCGGCTGCACGGACAGACAAACCAGCTCAGAAGCAACTCAGAAGTGAGGGCACAACACCAAACAAAAAGGGAGGCTCAACTTCACCCCTCATTTCACTGTGAGTGAAAACAATCTCAACAAAGGAGAGAAGCTTCATGTTGAATTCAGAATCATGAGAAGTCACCAAGGAAATCATCCACTGAAAATACAGGGTTCCCAGCCTTGATACAGAAAAATAGCAAGACACGGTGCTTTAGAGTCCTGCATCCATGGAAGTGAGGTCAGCTTTGGCCACAGGATGCTCCTGCAGCTGACAATTATACACCAGACATAGCCAGAAGCTGAATGGGAGTTCCCAGAAGGACATGGAGCTTTTGGAGAGAGTCCAGAGGGGGCACCGAGGGGATCAGAGGGATGGAGCAGCTCGGCTGGGAGGAAAGGCTGGAGAATTGGGATTCTTCAGCCTGTAGAAAAGAAACCTTGGGGTGACCTAATTGTGGCCTTTCAGGAGCTGAAGGGGCCACAAGAAAGATGGAGAGACACTCTTTCCAAGTGCCTGGAGTGCTAGGACAAGGGGGAATGGCTTCCCACTGCCAGAGGGCAGGGAGAGATGGGATATTGGGAAGGAATCTTTCCCTGCGAGGGTGGGGAGGCCCTGACACAGGTTGCCCAGAGAAACTGTGACAGCCCCATTCCTGGAAGTGTCCAAGGCCAGGCTGGACGGGGCTTGGAGCAACCTGGGATAGTGAAAGGTGTCCCTGCCCGTGGCAGGTGGTGAAACGAGATGATTTATCTTTCAAGTCCCTTCCAACCCAGGCCTTTTTATGTTTCCTTGATTACAGTGCTGATTTCTGCTATGTCTCAGTTTTCACAGAACCACAGAACACCCTTAGTTGGAATGGACCCAAAAGGATCATTGGAATCCAATCCCTGACACTGCACAGGGCACCTCAAGTTTTTGCACCATTTAAGCTGGTACTTCACTTGACCCTTGCAGTTCTTCCTGAGCCCTTTCAGTCTACAGTGCCTGCTCGAAATCCCCACACCACACTTATGCAGCATCCTAGATGCTTACTCAACCTAACCACGGGGCTGTGGCCACAGCACTTTGATCCTTACAAGGCCAATCCATTTCAAAATTCTCCTGAAATTTCCATGCTGCCGTTTCATGGGACACGAGCCCATATGTTGGCTGTACACCCAAACTACAATTAGACCTCTTAAAAGCAGGTTTGTGGCTGCACAGAGCTGTTGTTTCTCTTACCAGCTTGGGTACCTCTATGTGGGCATTCTGAGTCCCGGATCCCGGGGGGATCCCGGGGGGAATTTGTTGCAGGTTGAAGTGGGGATTGAATTTCTCAGCGTAAAACAGCTGCCGTGGGGACTTGCAGGCACACATGGGCTGCTATTAACCTCATTGAGACCCTTTGTGTAAGTGAAGTCTCATTAACCTCAGGGTAGGATCCAGCATCTGGCCACAAGATCATCAATTAGTTGCCTACCAAGTTATCCAGCAGAAAACAAAGGCAGACTTCCAACATTCAAACAAAATCAGTTTGTAAAAGAAATAGGCTACAAGTTGATGCATTTGGTGCCAAGTCTATTCTGTGTTCACCAGGTTTGCTACAAGAAATAGAGGAAATGGAGGTTTGGCTTTCTAACAAAGGAACATCCTTTGGGACCTAAAGAAAGAAAAAACATTTGCTGTCTGCCACTTAAACTGAGGATGCAGAGCTGGTCTTGAGAAATCTATATCCTTTCCCTAGGGAAAAAATTGACACTGCTATACTTACTCTTCCTTGAATCACTACATCTTTCTATATCCAATTTCCATAGTTTCTGACTGTAGACAGCCCTGCTGAAATTACTGTGATTGAAAACAACACAAAAGGAAACACGAAGGAATTACATGGAAGTGATGGTGTCAGTTAAGAGCCCTCCAGCAGCTGTGAGCACCTACGAGATGTTTACAAGCCTCACGGAACTCCTGGGAGCTGGAGGCATCCAGAGGGATTTTTCTTAATAGTAAGGGAACTGCCCAAGACAAGGAAAAGCTGCAGCAAAGAAATGAACTGACCCTGCTCCTACAGCCAGAGAATTCAAGGATTTGAGTTGTTCCTCCTCACTGCCAACAGGGTGGGGACTTAGCACTGCAAGAATTAGAATTCATGGCTAAAGTCTTGACTCCAGACAAGTTGGTGACACAACTGCCATGATTTGAGCAGGTGCTGATTTCACTGCACACCACCCTTTCGTGCTGTCCAGCTCCTCTCTCTAGTGGTGGGATTTCTGATGGAAGGGAAAGGTATCCCAATGACAGTTTTGGTAGGAACAAGTGTGATTTTTAGCCCTGGCTTCGAGTGAATTTAGATTAATCCCAAACTTTGAGATGCTCCAGAAGCATAGCCATGCTGGCTATTTCAAACCTCCTTATCACTGTCCTGCATCATCCAGATTCACTGGGACACATCAAATTTCCAAAGGATGCTTCGTCCATGCAGGGGTCACAGGCTTAGCACACTCTGATGACCAGGAGGGTCTGCTGTCCCACGCTGACCAGCTGTGCAACATCTGCTGCCCACGTGCTGCACAAAGAGCCCCCAGAGGCAGAGCAAACTCAGGGCACTCAGGATACATCAGCTCGGGGTGGCAGCTCCTGCACAGGGAATGCCCAGATGTGCAGCACATGGGGCAGGACAGCAGCTGTAGCCAGCCCTGCCCATGAGCCACTGCCACACGGAATTCCTGCACATCTCTGCCCAGGGGATGGCAGACAAACATGGCCAAGCTACTCAATTTGTGATAAAAAGCCAGCAGGAACAGGGTAGAATCATAGAAAGGATCATGGAATGGTTCAGGTTGGAAGGGACCTTGAAGACCTCATTCCACCCCCTTCTATGGCAGAGACACCTTCCACTCTCCCAGATTTTTCCAAGCCCAGTCCAGCCAGGCCTTGAACAATTCCAGTGTCATCTTTGTGTTCTTCCTTAAAAACCCACTGTGAGACATTGGGCTGGAAAGACTTTTTCCAAACATCTCAGCTTTCTACCCTACACAGAATCAAACTTCTGTCTAGTTTGTGGTTTTATTAATGATTGGCACTCTTCCAATTAAACTGGCTGAATTAGATTTAGGTTTTAAATGTACTTGCATTGGGCTTAAGCTGGTGAACACAGTAAACTTGGCACCAAATGCATGAACCTGTAGCCTGTTTCTTTTACAAATCTGGGTTTCTCTAAGGCGTCCTTGTGTATCTCACATGGCAAACATCAGCAGAACTGAATCTAAGCAGAATTCTGCAGTGAAATTCAAGGAAACTTTCCCTGATCATACATAAGCCTGAAGGGATAAAAGTAAGCCAGACCTAGGCTGGCTGGACAGGCACTGGCAGAAACATGCCAAGTCCCGGGAAAAATCTCATCCAAGCAGGGAATTTATTTGGGATTGACTAAAACCCACAGAGTCTGATGTAGAAGAATTAGTAAAAACCAAAGAAAGCAGAAGCCAGTAGTCAGCATCTCCCTGCCAAGAAGCAGGGACAGGCTCCCTGTGTATGGACTGCCTGGAAAAATGGAAATCATGGGCCTGAAAAGAAACTAGAGACTATCCAAGGGGATCCTACAACCACAGCCCCAGTCTCACTGCTGTGGGGAAGGTAGTGGGCCTGAGGTAATGAGTGTAGGGTCCAAAATCAACAGTAATGACCCAGCAAACACCTTCAGAACAGTCACACACTTAAATCAGAACCAGTTCTGTCATTCTGCAGCAGTTCCAGTTTTTCCACCTTAAAACAATCCATGCCTTTGGCACTGCAGCGTGTGTGGAAAGGTGTTCACAAAGAACATGGGAAAGGGATAAAAAATGACTCTCTAAGTCCAGTTAATTATGTTAGTCACATTAATAGACTGTGCAGAACTGTGGGAGAACCTGCAGGCCTGAGTGACAGAGTGTAAAACGATAGTTCAGCTCTGATGCAAGTGAACATAAATTAAAATTATCCTTAATTTCACAGATACAATGATGGAGAACACCCTGCCTACTTCAAGAGGGAGATTCACAGTCATCCTTGGACCAAAAACAACTGGAAGCTGGAAAAATACATTTTTTCCTCAATATTGTCCTTCTTAAATTGTGTTGTTATGTGACAAATGTCATGGAATATCCTGAGCTGGAAGGGACTCACAGGGATCAAAGTCCAACTCCTGGCCCTGCACAGACACCCCAACAACCCCACCCTGTCCCTGAGTGTTGTCCAAACCCTCCTGGAGCTCTGACAGCCTTGGGGCTGTGACCAAACCCTGGGGAGCCTTTCAGTGCCCATCCACCCTCTGGGGGAAGAACCTATTCCCAACACCCAGACTAACCCTGCCCTGGCACACCTCCTGCCAGTCCCTTGTGTCCTGTCCCTGCTCACATGGAGCAGAGAGAGGAGCTGCCCCTCAGGAGGAGCTGCGGATCCCAGGGAGCTCTGACCCCTGACTCCTGCAGCTGAACAGACCAAGTAGCTGTATGTAAGAGTCAGCATCCAACAGATAACAGCCTCAAAACATGCTTTTAATTAATATCACAAAATCCTGAAACTGTACTGGAACTAATATTTTAGTTTAGCCCTCCTCAGGGAACACCAAAACTAAGCTGCTATTTTTGTCCTTTCACCCAGAAAATTATTTTATGAGATCATGGCATATTTCCAGCCACTACATAATTGGGTCAGAATTTAAGACATTATGTAAGAAAAAAACCCCATCTTTTAATAGATTTTTAGTCCTCTTGCCTGATTTTTGAAGTTGTTAGGATCAAAGGATCACTCAGGTTGGAAAGCTCCCCAAGGTCATCGAGTCCAAACTGTTGGACCCCACCTTGTCCCCCAGCCCAGACCACTGAGTGCCACATTCCTTGGACACCTCCAGGGATGGGGACTCAGCCCCTTCCAATGCCTGACCACCCTTTCCAGGAAGAAATTCCTCCTGATGTCCAACCTGAACCTCCCCTGGCACAGCTTGGGGCCATTTCCTCTTATACTGTCACTCGTTTCCTGTGTTGAATGAGCAAAAACCTCCCAGCATCCATCATGAATTAAGCTGCTACTCTGGAAAATTATCCCAAAATAGCAAAGTGGGACTATTTCAAAGCATTTGGATATTTGAAAACCATCCCTGGAGGGATTTAAAAGCCATGTGGATGTGGCATTTGGGGACATGTGTTGGTGGTGGCCTTGGCAGTGCTGGGGAGTGGTTGGACTCAATGATTTTAGCGGTCTTTTCCAACCTTTTTGATTCTGTGATCATTGTCCCTCAAGTCTGGCAGCTCAGGCAACTTTAAACTCATCCAGCCCCCGGTTCTTCAATTCCATACCCTCCATGGCTTCCAAATGAGAATATTGGGATAGATCCTGCCAAAAACATCCTTCTAAACATCAAGGCAATTTGTGTCTGTTGCTTTTCCCTCCACCGAGCCCACTGGAATATCAGACTTCACAATCTGGCAAGAAATCCTCGAAGTTCAGGGATCTGTGTAAACAATCCCAGAGTGGTTTGGGTTGGACAGGACCTTCAAGATTATCTTATTCCAACCTCCTGCCATGAGCGGGGTCATCTCCCACTGTCCCAGGTGGCTCCAACTTGGCCTTGGACACTTCCAGGGATGGGGCAGCCACAGCTTCTCTGGGCACCCTGTGCCAGGGCCTGCCCACCCTCCTTCCCAATATTCCATCTCTCCCTGCCCTCTGGCAGTGGGAAGCCATTCCCTCTTGTCCTACCACTCCAAGCACTTGGAAATTGTCTCTCTCCATCTTTCTTGTCAGCTCCCTTCAGGCACTGGAAGGCCACCAACATATCACACCCTGAATCCCGGGATAAGAACACGGGCTACAGTGTTACCAGAGAAAGTGCTGGTGGAACAGAATTCCATGAGATATCCATTGGAACCCTGACACCCATTTGGCTTTGGGCTGCTCTGGAGACGCACGTTGGGAGTGGGGTTTGCACTTTTCATTCATGCCGACTAAGGGCACTTCCACGGTGGAAAACATGTAACATTTGCTGTCTACATGGAAAAAAAAAAAAACAAACAAAAAGAAAAGGAAAACATTTGCATTTCAGCATCTAATTGTGGACCAGACAGCTGAGTTATGAGTGTATTGTTTACACAGTGAGGTTTATGTGCCCGTTCCTTGCAGAGTTGTTTGCTAAATAGAGGTGCTTTATTAATACCAAAGCAAAGAGCCCTTGTGTTAATCTTGGAAAATGAGCTGTACAGATAGAGATTAATTTCTACATCCTCGCTTTGCAGGGGACAGATGCCAAGGACTTAGGAGGATATTGCTGCACGTAAGCCAATGAGGGGGAATTTGAGACAACTCCTGAGGGAATCTGATGATGCAAGAGATGCACCGTTAATGAGCCACTTAACTGGAAGTAGCTCAACATGAAAGACTAATGTCAAGGGCTGCAGGAAGTGTTTTCCCTGCAGATTCATGTGGATCCATGGACCTCTATGCCCATAAACCCCCTTCCACTCTGCTCATTGATCCAGCTTGTCCAACCACTCAGCTCCTTCCAGTAAGTGAGTTTGGAAAGACCTGGGCTGATGGTTTGGGCTTCTTCATAGAAAGAAAAGAAGAGAGATATTTTTCTCTTTCTCATTACAATTATCCGGTTCACCTCCTTTTGTTTATCTCTCCCTCATAAATCATATTGATTTGAGGTAGAAAAGACTCTCCCTTCAGATAGTGGGGCAGAGACATTTAAGTTGGCAACGTCTAAGATTGGGGTTGTATAGTCCCTATGGCATAGAAGAGGCATCTACCACATCTCCTCCAATTTTGAACCTGAAATAGTACACCCAGAAGCTTAATTTTCCTGTGGTTAGAAAAATCTGGGCTGGCCAGTTTGATTTCTATTACAGGCCATGCTTCAGAGTAGCCTGTATTTATAGGTAGCGGGGAGGGGGAAGAAAAAGAGGGAAAAAAAAAGTAATAGTTTAAACCAAAATCCCACAGCTCAATATCTATGGCAAAAAAAGAGCACAATTCACCAGGTTGCTCCAAGCCCTGTCCAACCTGCCCTTGGACACTTCCAGGGATGAGGCAGCCACAGTTTCTCTGGGCAACCTGTTCCAGCACCTCCCCACCCTCACAGCCAAGAATGTCTTCCCAGTATCCCATCTTAGCTTCCACTTTTTCAGTTTGAACCCTTCTCCCCTTGTCCCATCACTATAATACTTTCAATAAAAAAATACGAGAGAAAGGGAAGGTTTGGATGGGGTCTATTCTGCCCCTGATTGATATTTAAGATCCCAGAAGTCTGAAGAACTTGACATTTTCTACAATTTAGGATCAGATTTGGCAGCTCTGCTCTAGCCCTGGATTTGCTCAGCCAGCTCCCAGAGGATTTTTGCTGCCTGTAAAACACTTCTTCCTCACCCATCTACTTCCTTCTTCAGTTTAAACCATGAGATCAAAGTACAAGGAACATACAGAACAATTTCTTTACAACTTCAAGGTAAACCTGATTTGCAGTAAAGCTGAAAAAGAGCTGTTTTTCCTTTGATTTCTGCAGCAGGCTTAGCTCAGGAGATGGAAGGATGCAGGAAGCACATCCACCCAGAGCAATGGGAGATGTGAAGTGGCAAATCTTGTGTCAGAGTTCAGGATATAAGGGAGACTTTGGTTCATGGATGTTTGCACTTTGGGACTTCTCATCTCCAGCCACAAGTGCCAGAATGAAACTCAACACAGGGGAAGGAAAGACCAAAAGATCCCCAATTCCAGCTCTTGACTCAGGGTCAGCCCCAGGAGCAAACAGGTCTCAAGTCAGCCTGAGTAACACAATTCCTGCAGTCAACTCATATACTGAGAGGTTAAGGGAAATTGGAAGGAGATGTATCCCATATTTGGGAGCTGCTGTCACAGAAGGAAATCAGATTCCAAGCAGGGATATTGGACATATAGGACCTGGACTGAGAAAACTGGATAAAGTCATCACAAAATGGGAATAAAACTAAAATATTTCCAAAAACATTGGGTTGTGAGAGGCACGGTGCATATGGCAGGTGCTGAAGGGGGCTTTTCTTTAGAGCCACATGCTCCTGCCCTCACTCAGCTGCCCTTCCCACATCCTTCTGCCAGGGGAATACAAAACCCAACTCCAACTCATTCAGTGGTAGACAATATTCCTGGATTGTTAAAGAAAGAGAAGATCCATACACCTCAATTCCCAAATCCATCCTTTCTGTCATTCAGGTTGGTAAAAGGACTGCCATGTATGTTTTGGCAGGATTGAACCCTTCTATTTACACACCTTCCTGTTTATGCTGCAGTAAAAAGTCCTCTTATTCCAGCCCAAACTTTCTGTCAAGGGTTTGTGATTAATATTTATGTTTTACAGCATCTGGGCTGTGAAGAATTGAAGGCGAGGCCTTCAGGATGGTATTAACATGGTATTAACAGGATTATTATTGGCTTGGATGCATATCCATTATCCCCAGGAAATATTACTCTGCATCAGACACACATATACAGCATAGGATGGAGTAAGTTTTCATTTGAATCGAAAAAAAAAAATCACCTTGTTTGGCTATTTCCTGAGAGGGGTTTGTTTTCAGATATGATCCAAACACCACCACCAATGAATAATTTAAATGCTATCCAGGACACAACCTTCCCAAAAACTGTTCTGGAAAGGCCCACTGTCCTTCCCCAGCTTCACAGGGGATTTTTCAGCACCTTGTACTTGTGGTTTCCTACAGGACATGAGGCCAAAATCCATATGAATTCAATTACCTGGAAAAAAAACCCCTACACTGTGGTTCCAGCAGTGCTCTGGTTGTTATGTCACTGCTGTGGAAGGGAAATATGGAACTAAACACACCACACACCACTTATCACAGTAATATTGACCAGGAGCCAATAGGATAGCACTGGCAGCAAATCTCAGGTCATTCCCATCTACAGTGAAGTCACATCAGAGGGTGACACGTTGAATGGCAAATGTGTCTTGGTGACAGAAACCTTAAAAAGAAACCTGTTCCCCCTTTAATCTGTTCAAACATGAAGGGAACAGTTAAACACGTATTTAATCGATCCTGTGTTCCGTCCTGCTGCTTGCAATTCTGAGTCAAGAGTCTATTTGTTCTGTTTACAAGTGGTGTGCGAATCCTGGGATATTTTAGCATCCTTGGCTCACTGACAGACCAGGAGTTTTTAGAGCATCTTTTTCAGGTGCTTCAGAACAAAAGAAAATAACAAAATGCTGCTGTACATATAATATTTAGATACTGGCTCACTGCAGCATGGTGGTTTTTCTCTTCCTGATATTCCACAGGGACACCTCCCACTGTCCCAGGTGGCTCCAACCTGTCCTGGGACACTCCCAGGGATGGGGCAGCCACAGCTTCTCTGGGCACCCTGTGCCAGGGCCTGCCCACCCTCCCAGGGAACAATTTTTTTCCTTACACTTAATCTAAAGCTCTCATCTTTGACCTTAAAACTATCCCCCCCTTGTCCTACTGAAATACAGGACGTAAACTGCTAACTGGGTTATTTTATCCATGTGGCTCTTGCTCATTGTTGACTCCCCTTTCCCAGCCTTTCTGCATCCAGGACACCTGTAAGAACGGATCATCATCCTGAGAAATCCAGTATTTGTTCATGTCTCTGGACAGAGGGATGTTGCCACAATTCGGGACTATTTGAAAATAGAATGACATTTTTTTTTTTTTTTCCAAGGATAAAACACAAAAAGGCCTTTGGAAAAGCTCATTCTGACAGATTTGGGACCATAGGATTCACAGAGGCCACTCCATACATTAAAGCCAAAAACCAAACAGAACCCAAAGTTAACTTCCTCTGGCACCTGAGACCCATTCCCAGGGTAAATCTCACTTGGTGTCCTCTCCAAACGATCCTCAACTTCCAGCCTGCACTGTCTGCCTGCCTGAAAAAAAACTTCAGCACCTCCTCCCTCCACCCCCAGCTGCAGAAAACTGAGGATATTCGGTATTTTAGTGCAGAACTGAGCAAAGTTTGAGCATTTCACGATCTCCCTCTACTGTCTTTTTCTGGAAATGCCACGATAGTTAAAATTCAGGACACAGAACTAGCCCCTGCCAACCCAGGCTTTAAAGAACTGGGCTTTACAGAAATCAAGACTATTTTTAAAAGCAAACTGAAATTATTTTCATCGACAGGAGAGAGATTCCCCAAATGGAAGGGTCCTACTCCCAGTTAAGGGAAACTCATCTGAGATGAAGTTTTACACATCAACAGTTTGAGCCTGAGTTCCTGTTACTTTCCTTCAACACATTTTTCCTTGGCCTGGACAAGTCACCTTGTGGGATTATGTAATTTACCCTGCCCTAATTTCTCATGTAACCTCCAAACTTCTTTTCCCTGCAGGAAAGAGGAGCTTGTTCTGAGCAAACCAGCAGGAGAATTGGGAGTGAAACTTCCAGCTCTGGATTTCCTCAGGACAGAAAACTTGACCCAGTGCTCTTCATAAATAAACTATTCTATGTCCAGACCAAAAATAATCTTAGCATGGATAATTTGGGTATAAACCTCCACACAGCCTAAATCACAGCTAATACCACACAGGTTTGGAGAAGAATTTTATTCTTTTTTTTTTCTGTTTTTATTTTTTCCTCAGGATTTAAGGTCACTGAGTGTCTTTAGGACCACCTCGGTTTCATGGGAATATCAAAATCCCTTGCAATGGGAATGTATATTAACAAGGGAAAGTGCAAGAAAGACTTATGGGATAATGTTTTCACAAGAAGGAACAACTAAAGGTCTAGAAAAGAAAATTGCTCCTATTAAAAGTGGATTATCACTTTACTGAGGTGACACCTGAGACCCTAAATCTGCCCATGGTATTCCCAACTCCACAGTGTGAAAATTCACAATTGCATTCAAACCATCAAGCCAATCCAATGAGATTGGAGAATTTAATTCTTCTTAAAAGCTCTTTTACTCCTTAGGTTCTCCTGGTATCCAGATCTGACTGAAAACCCTCCCAATTTCCCCAAACACAGGGTACAATTCCAGTAGAATCAGCAGCTGTTAGTTGTGACAATCCTTGTGGTGCTGGGGGTTAACTGACATTTCCAAGGCATTTCAGGTGCCACAGAAGGTGAAAACATTTTGTTCTCTGGAGGCTCTTCGAGGACCTTTCCAGCCCAGTCCAACCCAGCCCCTTCTGTGATTCTCTAAATCTCTGCCCAGGGATGAGGGAGAGTTGCTGAAATCTTTGGTTATTTTTTCCAGACACTTTTCTACCACCCACAATCACTTTGACCTGTTTTTATCCTCTGCAAGTTGTTCCTCTTTGGTTTTTGCTTGGTTATAGATGTTAAGGGGCAGAACTGCTCCAGTTCTCCCCCCCCCCCCCCCTCCTTTTT
>VXBA01003539.1:0-26862 GCA_013399895.1 Serilophus lunatus
CCCCTGCCCCGCACTGAGTCCAGCCGGGAGCAGCCGCCGGTCCCGCGGGGAGGAGCCTGGGACTCTCGGCGGAGCCGAGGAGCATCGGGGACATCGCCAGCAGCCCCGCGGGGAAGTTTCGATCTTGCGACAGAACGGGCATTTTGGGGAGCTTTATTGTTTTTTTAAAAATTTATTATTATTTTTATATTTTTTAAATTATTCTTATTTTTCCTCTGTGATTTAAACAAAAGCGCAAGAGCCGGCGAACAGCCCGGCCTCGGACCGCTGTGCCCCCGCCCCAGTGCCGATGCCGCCCTCCNCAGCGCTCGCAGCCAGCCTTGCCGGGGGCTCTCCTGATCTCCGTGGAGCTCCGCAGCGCTCGCCCCGGTGGTTTTGCTCCCCCCCATCCCTCCTCTCCACCCACCCCTTCCCCCTTTTCGCCTTGTCGGGTGTGTTTTTTGCCTGTTGGAAAAGTCCCCGCTGCCCAGGATGGGGGTCGGTGGGTGCTTAGCCCTGCCCTGGAGGTGCCTGGTCGTCCTCTGTCTCAGGCTGCTCTTCCTTGTGCCCGCAGGAGTGCCCGTGCGCAGCGGAGATGCCACCTTCCCCAAAGCCATGGACAACGTGACAGTGCGGCAAGGGGAGAGCGCCACGCTCAGGTAGGAGCAGCTGGATTTGGGTCCTGGGGGTCCTGGGGGGTCCCTGGTTGCGGCTTTTGGGGGATGCTCTGCGCCCAGCGGGGCTGCCGGAGGGTCCTGGGACCAGATGGAGACTTTGCACATGTCCCAGAGGCTTGTCCCTGTTGTGGCAGGGGACACCTCGGGTGGTAGCTTGTCCCCCTCGTGGTGGGGGAGCGGTTTTTGGTGGGGATGGACACAGCGGTGCCGTGCGGGCTGCAGGGCAGGGCTGGCAACCTCCTGGCGGGGCTGCGGGTGCCAGACGAGGAGCTGCCACAGGGGCTTAGGTGGCAGACAGTGAGTTAGCACTGCCTGACACTCACGAAGTTGTGCCTGTGTGGGGCGGGAGGGGGGTCCAGCCTGCACTGCCAGCGGGTTTCCTGGGCTGTGATGCCTCCGAGGTGTTGGTGTTTCGCCTTGATCACTTTATAGTCTCCGCACGAACCCGTTAATATCAAATCAATCTTTTACTCCAGGGGTGCATCTTATGAATTCTGATGGATGCTTTCCCTTACGTTTGTTTGCTGTGGGAGAAACACAGGCAGCTTATATGCAGATGGGCCACTTCTGTGCTGCACAATACAGCCGAGCATCCCTTTTCATTCCCCGGATGAGTTACAGGTGTACATGGTGCAGTGCCCAGGTAGCGGAGCAGCTCTCCGTGGGCATCACAGCAGCTGGATGAGCAGAGAGCAGCCCAGCCTTTTTCGGGGGGCATTGGGGACTCAGGTCGTGGCTGGCGCTTTGAGTCGTGCTATGTGTGCTTCAGGCAGCCCCGGGAGGGTCAGTCCAGGAGCCGTGGGACTTGGGGAAGGAGCGCGGGGACAGTAGGACGTGAGTGTGGAGCAAGCGAGCCCGGAGTTAGTCTGCTGGTTTCTCTGCAACAGCGAGCGCTGTGTGCCCCTCACAAGGCTGTTCCCTTGCTCAGACCTGGACTAACAGGGCTGCAGCAGAGAGCAGCTGCTCTTCCCAAAGCCAGGCACGGGGATGGCACAAGCAGAGCGTGTCACGCTCTCCGAGAGCAGCCGAGCCAGCACAGGGATGAGGAGCTGAGCTGGTTTGAGCAGAGGATGCTCCGCTCACTTGGGTGATCAGGCAGGTTTTCTGTGGCTAAGCTGGGATTTGTGGGGGGAAATGTTTGGTGTGTAATGTGGTGGTGGGAATCAGGCTCTGGCTGGAGGCTCTGTGAGTTCTGTGCTGCTGAGAGAGGCGTTGGTCTCCTGTCTGCCTCCCGCCACGGCGACTGCCAGACTTTGAGATGTTGCCTGTGCCGGGTACATCCCTGTTCCTTGGTCCCTGCCAGAGACCCGCTGGGACACACTTGTCATCGCTCCGTGTAACTGGGAGCCGTGGCAAAGCTGGAGAGCAGAGGGCTCTGTTTCCTTGTGCTCTTTCCAATTGAACTGCAATGATGATTAACCTGAGCTGGAGCGAGCAAGGCAGTTGAAAGAAGGACAGTCCCCCAGAGAGGTGCCTTTGGCCTTGGTGCTCTTTTCCTCGCTGTTGGAATTTGTCTCCCTGTTGAAGTGTGGAGTTAGTCTCTCTGAGGCAATGCTGAGGGAGGTCAGAGCAGGATGGGTGCCTGTTGTGGGGGGGCTGAGCCGCTTCCCTGGGGAGCCCCTGCAGCTCCAGCAGAGCCTGCTGCCAGCAGAGGGCTGACTTGGATCTCCTTTTTTAATTTCCTTTTTTAATTATTTTTTTCTTGCTTTTTTAGTTTTTATTTTTAAGCTTCTGGCCTCTTTTCTGTGCTGTTTACAGGAGAGGATGTTTGTGAAATAGCCAACCCTGGAACTGTGGAGTATTTTAGCCTTGCCATAAGGAACTGTGCATCCCTCATGCGCTGATACTTAGAGGAGGCCCTTGCCTCAAAAGCACCTGTCCTCTACCTATTTTCCCCTTTGGCATCTGCTCCTGTCCAGGACCTCTGCTGCATCTTTTCCATGCTTTCATCCCGCCCTTTTGCTCATGGCCAGCTTTTGCCTCCTGCAATCAGATTTCTGGCCTTCCATTTGCTCTCTATCTGCCCCATCTCTTCTTGCATTTCTTTTTTCTGGTGGTCCTCCTCTTCCTATTTCCCTGCAGTCTCTGAGTATCAAGCATCTTCCTGTCTTCCCTTGGGATCGAATGGTGGGCAGAAAATTGCACATAGCAAGCCAAAGACGTGGCATCAGTGGGGAGCTGAAGGCAGGAGCCCAAAGATGAAGCATTTCAAGGATGGAACTGGTATTTATTTGCCAGCTATGATCTGTACAGATTGCTGGGAAGGGAAAACCATCCTGGGAAGTCTTGCCCAGTGGGTGGTGTTTGTGGTGAATAGTGTTTTCTCCTGAGGAATAGTCTGTGAATCCTCAGTAGGAGCAGTTGTAGTGTCCTCTGTGGTCATCCCTGCAAATGGCACTTTTCTTTGGGCTCAGACCAAGGAGTTGGGCTGGGAAAAACTGAGAGCTGTAATTGCACTGTGTAGCTCTTGCAGAATTAGCCCCAGTCGTGCTAGATTTGGAGTGGCCTGATCCTGTCCCATCCTCCTCCATCCTGGTCATGAGACAGGCTGAGCCTGCACATGTCCCTGGCTTCTGCAGGGCTGGTGGAAGCTCTTTTCTTCCCAAGATCATCTCTTTAACCACTCGTTGCATTGCAGGAAGGAGGTGAAACAGAGAGCACAGCCATGCACTAGTGGTGGAGGAAGCCTAGAGGCTTTTAGGCTGGTTGTGGTTTTCCTCTATTGGATTTCGGGCAATTCCATTCCCAGCTCTCCACCCTTTTTTACGAGGGAGGCTCAGCGTAATCCTTGCAGAAACTCATGCTCCATCTACAGGCATCTTGTAGATCACCTTAGATCAGAAGCAAATAATTTCACTGTTTTAAGCAGAGATTGTTGATAATCCACTACTTTTTATTATAAGAACAAACAATTCCCATAACAGTCAGGCACCTTTCCTCTCTGGGGAACTCAAGGCAGTTTGCAAATTCCCTGTGTACTATTAAAAATAAAATCAAGCTGCCTCTTCCCTGACTCTGAAACACAAAACCTTCTGCCATAAAGTGGGGCAGGTGTTGAGATGGCAACAGTAGCTTGTGTTCCTCGCCAGTCTGGGACACGAAACGGAACAAGGAGCACACTGGTAACCGGCAGGGAGGTTGAAGAAGGTCACTTTTTAATTTCCCAGCTGGGATTTGATGAGGAAACAAGGATTAAGTTTCTGCTTTTGGGAAGACTGCCATTGAGTGTCAGCTTTCTCTACACGCTGCTTGTTGGACACGTGCCCTGGGGTTGCTATGGGGGCATCGCTGGCAGGTTGTGGTTGGTAATCCTGATGGGTTGATCCTGGCTGGAAGCTTCAGTTGGGTTTTATCCCAGCTGCATCGCAGTGGTGGATCTTCACTGATGGGCTGCTGGAGGGCAAACTGTGGCAAACATTCAAGCGGTGTTGAAATGGGGATGTAAACGGGATCATCCCGCTGTGCCGCTGG
Organism: Serilophus lunatus; assembly: GCA_013399895.1. NCBI lineage: Eukaryota > Metazoa > Chordata > Aves > Passeriformes > Eurylaimidae > Serilophus > Serilophus lunatus. The sequence continues at coordinate 4,128 of VXBA01003539.1, forward strand.
CAAACCGACCTTTTATAACAGGCATCAGTGCAGTTCATAAAGACATAAACCAACAGCTGCTCAAAATTTCAAGGCTTTATAGTTTTATCTGTATTTAAGAAATATTGTTGGGTTTTTTTTTTAAGGGAGAGTGTTTCGGTGGTTGTGAGGAGTAGCTGGGAGATGGAGTGCGCTGAGTTTTCTCCTTGGCTGTTTCCACGGGGACACTGGGATTTGAGGAGACCCTTCTGTTGCTCTCAGTCTCAGTTTCCCCATCTGTAAAATGGTCCCACTAGCAGTGGTTTGTCAGTGATGATCGTAAGAATGAGTGTTTGTAGGCGGTGTTGAGGTGGTACAAAAAATGTTACGCGTGTACAACTAGGCTTTTCTTTAAACAGAATAATTCAGAGATGCTTTATCTCTGTATTTAAAGGCAAATTTTCAAGTCAAATCCCTGGTGCTTGTCTCCTTCTGGTGAACCCATGGCCTCCCCCGTTGCTTGTCCATGAAGGAGACCAAAAAACCAGAATAGCTTTGCTCGTTCTCATGCAAGCTCTCTGCCTGGCTGTATTCTGTCAATTAGCAAGTATGAGAACAATTCCAATTAAAAATAAAAAGCCCGAATAAAACATCATGAGATGCTGTTCTTCCATTTATTTTTGCAATTATAGTTTTAATTATTTCTGACAATGCTGCTTTAGTTCTCTTTGTTGGGTTCTTTTTTTTTTTTTTGGTGTAATAACCTACCGCAGTCTATTTTCCAGCACACGATGAGACCTCAGTAAAGTACAACCAGCAGGAGCAGGCAGCAGGACCACAGTCTCCAGGCATAGGTCTGGAAAGTCAGGAAATCAGTTTTTTTGGCCTCTTTCTTGGTCAAACACCACCGCTTCATGTACCTGCCTGTTAATGGGGGTTGTGACACTCACCTGCTGCCCTGCAACGTGCAGCCACGTCCCTGGCAGAGAAAAGAAGTGTTAATGCAGCCACGTCTCAGCTGTTAAATCCTTGCTGGGAAGCGGGAAGAGAGTCACCGCTTTTTGTGTGCAAATGCTAAAAGCGTGGGGATTAGAGAAGAGCAGATTAGTGAGGACTTGCTCCATCGCTGCCCCCTCTTTCCCCCCCCTCCTTTCCTACCCAAAAAGTTTTCTGGAGCAGCTAAATATATACCTGCCGTTTCCAAGGTAGAGCTCGCTGCATGGCGGAGCTGTAATTGGCGACTCAGGGAAATTACAGCCACGGATTCTGGCATTTGGATCCTCCTGGCTGGCATAATAATTTCTCCCTAGGTAGCTGGTATTTAACTTGTCTTATCTGCTCCTGATAGTTGTAATTACAGTGCCCGCTAATTTCACTGTAATACTGCAGCCGCTGGAAGCGTGGTTGGAGAAAGGTCGAGGGGTTGCAGGAGCGCTGCCTCCTCCCCTGCCTGCTGCACCAAGGCACGTGATGCTGCCAAAATGCACGTGCTGAGACCATGGAGCTGGTGTGCAAGCTTCTGGTTGTGCCCCCTTCCCACCTTGGTGGGGCTGGAGCAACCATGGAGCTTCCCACAATGCTGTTGTCCTTGCTGGCATCAGGGAAGGACGTCTTGGGGGAAGTTGTAAGTCCTGGTGTCCTTGCTGTGGGATGAATCTTGGTCTCCATCTCATGTCAGGTCTGGCTGGTTTGTTGTATGTTGGGGTTGTACTGAGAGAGGTGAGTTGTCCCTGATGTTGGTGGTTCCTGGGCTGGTTATCCCCAGAGGCTGGTGTTACCTGAGGCTGATGTTCCCTGCAGGTGGTTGTGCTTGAGGCTGGTTGTCCCAGATGTTGGTCATTCCTGGGCTGTTAGTTCCTGTGGTTGGTTGTCCCTGAGGTTGGTGTTCCCTGTGGTTCATTGTCCCTGAGGCTGGTTGTCCCTGCTCCAAGAGCATAGTCCTGCTGTGCAAGGTGAAGATTTGGGGCTGACTTTGAGGAGGTTCAGGGCTGGCTTTGGGGAATTCACTTTCAGCCACTGAGGCTTTGGCTGCTGCTTGTGCCAGCACCTCTCCTGCTGAGACAGCACCAGGCAGGTTTTGCCATGGGTGTAGGACTGGACTGGAGCATCAGAGAGCTCAAGCCCTGCTGGCACAGGTTGTAACCAGATGACTGGAGTTTTTCTTCAGGAAATCTTGTTTTTGAGAGCACAGTGAGCTGGTGGGGTCTGCAGAGGGAGGAGTAGACCCTTAGTGTCACCTCTCTAAGGGATCCTGGGAAGGTCCTCTTCCCTAGCAAAAAGCCAACCCCCACACTAAGTTTTTAAGCTTCACTAGGCAGAAATAGTTCCAAGTGGTGATATTTACCTCCAGGGGATGAGACTGAACTGTTAGTAATCCTTTCGCTATAGGGTACACGAGATCATTTTGCAAGGATAATAAACTCCCTGGTAATAGCTGTCCTTCCCTGGATCACGCACACAGCTCCAGGAGCTCGGGTCTTTGTTTCTGGAACAGGATTAGGTGTTAACGCTGCAAAACTAAATGGGGGCACTGTGACTGCCTTTCACATTCCTGGTTTCCAAAGAGTTCCTGTGTTCCTCTGACTGCTCTCACAGTTTGCCTCCTCCTTGCATTCCTCAGCCCTAAACCACGGATGCTTTTTACAACAGCTGGACATATTGTTTTAAGTGATAATCTTTAGATACTGCAGCCGAGCAGACAGTTCATAAGAAATATCTGATTCAGTGACTATCACTTCTCCTTCTGTCCTTGTGAGCAGCCTTTGAGGGTTAGGATGTGCTGGTTTTTCTTCTTTTTTTTTTTTTTTAATGAGAAAAATAATTTCCCCATAGCCCCTGCCAACAATTTTTAGCCTGTAATGGGTTGTTTACTGCAGGTTTGATTTGATGTGTAGGTCTTGTCTTCCCTGACAGAACCCTTCAAGGTCAGATCTTTAGTGTGAAATACTCACATTTTATGCTTCTGTTTTCCTATGACTATTTCCCAAGATTTGCTTAAAATGACTTGTTTCCATGACTATACTCATTTGATGGACTTGTTCCTCAGGATACAAATGGGTCTCAAAGTCTGTTTTCTCTGTGGAGGGGGAGGATAATGAGAACAACAACTGTTATGGTGTAAATTGTAAATTTAAGATTTTTCTTTCTAATACCCTGAAAGATCAGTAAATTGTGCTGATGCTGATGGGGCATTTTGAGCCGTCTCCAGTACTGGTGAGTTCAGAGTGGGGACACTTGAGATGTCACATAGAGCATCTTGCTTTTTCTTCTCTTTGTGTGCCAAGACTACTGTGTGGTGTCAGCACCAGGTTGGACCTGGAGAGAAGAGGAATGGGAGGCCAGAAGGGAGAATGTGGAAGGAAGAGTTGGGAGAGGCAGAAGAAAAATTTCAGGTATAAGAAGGGAACAGCTAAAGAGGAAACCAGAGCATTGGAAAGGATGATGTAAGGAAAAATCCATGTCTGGTAACCCCCATTGTGTGTCCAGGTGGCTGGTCTGAGATATGAGGGTCTCTGACTTCAGCCACTTGGTACCCCAATGGAATAGTGCATCCCCTCTTCTCCTGGTTTTATATTTTCTCTGTGTGTATGCATATATATATATATATATATAAAAATCTAACAAATTTCTAACCCATATAAATCCAATTACCCATGTTTTGCCTGCAGGGAGCGAGGGAGATTAATGTTTGGTATTTTGGCAGGAATGTAAAAAGAAATAGGTGGTAATAACAATGAAGACTCATAAAAAGGAACCGATAGTCGTGTCTGCGCCCGGGAACCCGCTGTAATTCCTGTGGCTATCTGTCTGCAGGTTGCCCTGCTCCCATGGAGGGGCAGGGAAGAGCCAGGAGTGATTCCTGGGCACCTGAGCATCCATGCTGTCACCAGTGAAGACATTCATATGATAATAGTGGAGGCTGATAAAGAGAAATGCTCCCAGGGCACCTTCTCATGACATATCTTGCTCTGTGCAGTGGTCTGTAGGAGCCATGGGAGCGTGTTGCTGTTATCCCCATTTTGCAGAGGAGCAAGGGAGTCCCAAGAAAGGAGGATGAGTGTGGGATTTTTTTGGATGGAGAGGTGGGAACTGAGCTCTTCTTCACCCTCTGTGATGAGTCTGGGGTAGTTTTGGTCCCTGCAGATCTGGCTTGGACAGACATGACTTTAGGTGTTTTGGGTTGGAGTTGGGAATACCCAAGTTGTGCTCTCATAATTTTTTTTTACTCCACTCTCCGCTATTTCCTGCAGTGTCTCCACATGCTGAACATTCCCCAAATCTTATCCTTCCCTAGCATAAGCCTGGGCACAAGATGCCTTTTCCCTGCAGCTGTTACTTCAGGGGACAGTAGCTTTGTTGGAGGATGAGCAGTCACTGCAAGGCTGTTCCCATCACATCACATCACTGCTTGACTTCGTCCCCTTCTGCCCACGTTGTGTCCTGTGTGGTGACCACAGCTGGGAGGGCGTTGTGCTACCAGGCACCTTCCTCCCTTGTCTTGGACACTTGGGAGGCAGTACATTGTCATCCTCTGGTGCCTGGGTGAGGTTCCCTGCTGCTCTTTTTGTCACTTGTGTCATGACTGGCATCCGTGCTGCTCCTCTGCTGTCACCCATGGTCATGTATTAATCACGGTTCAGATACTGTGTCCCTACAGCAGGTTCTGCCTTCTCTGCAGGCTTTGCATCAGGATTCTTGCTCTCCGTTTATTACCACCACCAGTTTTATAACCCAATTTATCAGATGACTTTTTTTTTTCTTTCTTAAAGAGCATAACCCATGAGCAACTCATCATTTCCGAGAGAGGGAGAGTGCCGTTAGCAGGAGAGCAGGGCTCCGTGCTTACCCCTGAAATGAAGAGCCAGCTTTGCCGTGGTGTTGCATTTAATTCAATCAAGGCAGTTAAAGCCGAGATTTAAAGTCCTTTGTGTGATCATAGGAGTTGCTCTGATGCTGCAGCAGGTAGAAGGGAAGATTGAGCCCATTTCCAAGGAGACTCCAAGTAACTGTTGGAAGCAGCCAGGCCTGGGGCTTACTGCGGCAACGGCCACGGTGGGAAGCTGTTAGCATTCACATTGCATCCCTTCCCTCTCTCCGTCACCCTCCCTGCTCCTGCTCCTTATCCCCATATATTCCTTCAAGTAGAATTGATTAGTTTGGCTTTTGTTTTTTGGTTTTTTTTTGTAACTGGGGGAGGGGGCTGCTTTTAATTAATATTCTTAACTGTATGAAAATTGCACCGACTGGTCCCATCGCTGTCTGAGTCACCCTCTCCTCCCTTGTTTTTGCAGGAAGGCTCTTTGGACTTAATTAAAGTTGGGGATCCAGGGCTAGCGGGAACAGCAGGAGTCTTGCAGGGTTTTTGATGAAATGATTGCTGTGGGGGAAGAGGCTATTTTCTTCCCAGAGCCATAGATTGTGATGCTGAGACAGTGTTACGACCGTCTGGCTTGACCACCTGCTTTACACAGGCCATTGCATCTCATCCTGCATTTTTCACCCTGCATTTCCCATTCTGCGCCCACAAACCCCTCCTGAGTATCCAAGCCCCTGTTCTGGGGTGTTGCCCCTCCCTGAGGGTGCATGTTTTTGAGCAATGCCAGCTGAGCTCCTCGTGCCCATCACTGCTGGGGTGTTGCAGGTCATGGTGGGGGATGTTGGAAGGATAACAGAGAAGCTGCATAGACTCGGCAGATCTTTTTCATCTCAGGTTTCAGCTCTTGTGCTTGCAGACAGCATTGCCACCAGAGCTCAAATGCAGCCCAAGCAAGAGCTTAACAAGCTCCGAGAGCTGTCCAGAAAGTTATCCTGACACCGAGTGACAGACTCTCAATTGATATCCTCTGGAGACTTTAAACTCACTTCTGCGAGGTTTCCAAAGCTGGTTTTGTCTCATACCTGAAGAATCCTTTATCTGCTGCGACGCCTTCTCTGCCTCGTCTCATTGCTCTTGACGTTTCTCTTTGTTGCCTGCTGCAGCTCGGGTAAACTCTGCTGCAAAACTGTTTAAGAGGGGTTTCTCAGTCTCTGCTCTGCTCTCTTGCTAAAGTTCTGTATAAATTGCCTAGGCTGATGCCATTCCTGCTTAGCTCTTTAGGGAGGTGGCTGGAGCAAAGTCAAGACTGCTGCTGCTCATTGCAGAGGGCAGGGGATGCTCCAGACTGCTGGGTGAAGGTCAGAAAGTGTCTGATGTGGAAAAAGGAGGAGAACCCATCTTAGGAGATTGCTCACCTTCCATCCTGGGAAAGCTGTGGAGCAAATAAGCAAAATCATTTGTGATCAGCTGGGAAAGGACAGGAAGCTGTGCCATGGCCAGTGGAGATTTGTCAAGGATAAATTGTGTCAGAGGAATCTAATCTTCTCCGTACAGCGGTGTAACGAGACTCGGGGGCGGGGGGGATGCAGGAAATTCCTCAGACAGACCCAGGAAAGGCTGTAGCTCCTCCACTGTGTGCTGGTGGGAAACCTGAAGTGGGAAGCACTTTCTAGAGTGGCTGTAGGGAAACAGGTTGATCTCTGTCAGGTGCTTCTGTGCTTCTGAGACCCAGCCCAATATAAACTCTTTTCTCAGCTGGTAGGAAAGGCCACCTTTGCAGTAGTTCCAGGTGACAGCTGGCTGGTAATGTCCTCCTGGATGGTACAGAGGGCTTGGGTGCTGTCTTGATGTCCTGAATCAACTTGTGTAAGAGTGTGTGTTCATAGCAACGTTGGGCTGCAGGACTGGCATTATGGGATGCCATCATGGACTTTGGAGGCATCTGAAGTAGAAGTGTGCAGTCACTGATGTCTCATTCCAGACCCCCCCCCATCTGGTGGTGCCCCTTGTGAGAAGGTCCATGGTGGTTTTAATTCCAAGCAATGAGGAGTGCCAGCCTGCTTCAGAGTGGCTGTTGGCCTCCTTCTGCTGCCTCCTGCTTGCCTCTTCAGTGGTATTCCCATCAGCAATACTTCTCCTCCCCTCTTTGCTGAGGGTATCATGCTCCAGCACCACCACAAAGCCAGACAGCCCCTGGACCGCTTCCCCACTCACTGCTCAGAGCTGTTGAGCACAGGAGAAGCTTTTAAGAGGCAGCTGGGGCCTGCCCAGACTGTATAACAGAGGCTGTGGGCTCTCGGAGGCGCAGTTGAAGCATTTTCCTTGATTTTGCTTTTATTGCACAGTAAATCAGCAGTGGGCCCAGCCCATCTGCAGGAAGCAGCTCCCTTTACTGAAAGGTGCTCTCCCTCCACCGTCTCTCTCCAGGCCCAGAGCTAAGAGCCATCCGGGGTGGCCGTGACCACCTGGTCCTGGCTGCAGGCTCCCTCTGGGAAGAAGCCCTGACACCTGCTCAGCTTTGCTCTCCCAATCCTGTGCTTTGTCCTGTGATTGCTGAGCTCGCAGCCGGTTTTCAAGACTGATGCTGCACTTAGCGGGGTGCTGCCAAACCCACGGAGTCCCGCAGGTTATTTCCCTTCAGAAGCCATTTATCTTTTCCCTTTCAGAAGCCAGGCTTCTGTCTCTCATCTCTGGTTTTTCCTCCCACGTGGGAAGAAGCTCAGTCTTCCCAACCCTCCCGAATCACTGGCACTGGGCATGGGGTCAGACCTCATCCTGGGTGGGAGAGGCAGCTGTGGTGGGTGAGCATGGTGGGCAGGGGGATTATAGGGGATTATATTGAGCCCTTTCCATCTCTTATTTAATGAAGTGTTCTCCAAACTTCAGCTTCTTGTGCTTGTCTTTTCCAATTGTGTTTTTGGACAAGGCTGCCCTATGGGCTGCTGGGATGCCAGAACATTTCTGGCTGGGCTTTGAAAGCTTTATTCCAGCTAGGAATTGGTAATTTGTTATTTTTTCTGGAGGCTTTGCATGGAATCAGAAGGAAGCTCAGATGTAAAATGTCAGGTGGGAAGTTTAGGAGCACCTTGGGCTCTTCCACTACCTCTCACTATGACCCTGAGCACTTCACTTGAGGCTTCAAATTTCCTGACTTTTTCTTCTTTTGGGGGACTCTGAGCCCTAGATAGAGGCTTGCACACTGTTGAACACTTCAAAAATCCCATCCAAAAGTTTTCTTGAGGAGAAACATTCTTTTTCATTAAACACTAACTTAATAGTACAGGAGAATGCTGTGTGATGGATATTAAAGTTTAACAACTGTGTATATCTATTACCTTGCTGCTAAATCTTTATATGCCTTAAATAATCAATTGATATTTAATTAGCATACAGTACTATTACTGCCTCCCTAAATCTATAATGATAAACCAAGTTACAAGTTATTGGACGTTAATTACTATCTGATGATTAGAAACAGCAAGACATTTACCAGCCTCATCCCGGATATAATCCAGCGTGTCCGTGCACACTCCAGAGCCAAACTGTGCTCCCTGTCTCTTAATAATCAATGGGTGTTCAACATGCAATATTTGTCTAATTAGCACTAAATTAAATCCTCATTGACAACACTTCAGGGTAAGAGATCTGCATCGAATATGATGGATTAGACACGGAAGGGCTGTTATTGTAAGCAGGAGATGTGCGTGTCATTTGCTCTGCTTGTCATGGCTGGCACTTGCCTCCCTGTGACTGTCAGCCTGGTCCTGGGGGGAATGGAGATGGAGCGATGTCTGGATGTTGGATTGACAGTCCTGGAGACCCTGGGTCTCTCTTTACTTGAGCTGTAGACACCAGCTCTTAGCTCCCTTCTTTCAATCCTTTGCAAGGAATTATTATCCTTGTGTCAGGGATGTTTCTCAGCACCAGTTTTCCTGTTCCTTCAGGGTTTTACAGGTGGTGAAACCTCCTGAAGCTTGAACAGTGCCTTGGTTCCTTCCCAGCACCCTTCCTTGCTTCCAATCTGCTCTCACCCATGGATATACATGTGCCTCCAACCAGGAGGGTGGGTTTGAGGTGGGGAGCAGGGTGCTTTCTGCACCAAGGGCTTTCTCTGTAGGCTGAAGGCTGGTCATCTGTCATGTTTAGATGTTTCTTCTACCTTTTGTGCTACCAGCAAGCTTTTTGGGGAGCCTGTGTAGCCTCTGTTTGGGCAATGAGGATCAGAGACATCACAGAATCCCAGAATGGTTTGGGTTGGAAGGGACCTTAAAGCTCATCCTGTACCACCCCATACCATGGACAGGGACACCTTCCACTAGACCGGTTGCTCCAAGCCCTGTTCAGCCTTCCCTGGAACACTTCCAGGGATGAGGCAACCGCAGCACACGATATTGGGGCCATCAGTCTGAGCTCTTATCAGGGATGATGGGGGGAATATTGGAGGGGTGTGGGAGTGAGAGCAGCCCCAAAGCTCAGCACTGTATGGAAGAGCTCCCTCAGGGGCTGTTGTCTCACACGTGAAAGCACCTCTCCACAGTTTGTCAGCATCCATGGGAGCTGTTTTGTGAGAGCAGTGGGATGGATTCACAGCCGCTGGCTCCTTGCGAGACTCAGCCTGTCCTTCACACTCAGCGTGGATGTAATTAACTGTGCTGATGGGATGTTATGCCAACAGCAAAGCAGAAAACACCAGAAAATGAGTCAGGAGTGATACCAGGGCTGCTCAGCATGAAGACATGGAGAAGTGGCAGCCAGGAATGCTGCAGCCTCCCTGCCTCTGATGGAAGGCAGAGTCTGGCTCTGGAGAGAAGTAGTGGAACACAGGGAGCCTCTCTCAGGGTATGGCGTGGCTTTGCTGTAGCATTCAGGGGAGATACATGGTCCCTGGAATGTGTTTTTCTCCCTGAATGTGTGATTGATGTGTAACTTCCAGCTCTTAGTTCCCTCCTTTCAATCCTCTGCAAGGAATTACTATCCTTGCTGTGTCAGGGATGTTTCTCAGCACCAGTTTTCCTGCTGCCTTTAGGGTATTGGAGGTAGTGAAAACTCCTGAAGCCTGAGGAGCTCCTTGGTTCCTTATGGGTCTTTCTCTGCCCTCAAAAGTGCAGGACCGCCTGGCTGGGGTGTGTTCTACACTTTGCAGGAGCTGGGATGAGAAAGAGGAAAAATAAATAAAGAAAAGACTTCCAATTAGCAATTGAAATTGTTCTTAAAAGAATTTGCCTATTCTGCAAGGAATGTTTAGTAATTGATAGCAATTTCTAGCAATTAAATACAAATTAATTCGTGCTACTGAGAAGCAGTTTATTTATGGCTCTGCATTTATGGGCACTCCCTCTCCTTAAAACTATCGTTGCTGCTTTTGATAAGTAATTAGAGTTTACTGAATAATTTCCCAATGTAGGTATGAATTTTAAATAATTTTTAATACCATGCAAGTGTTTTCATTGTATTGCTGAGTGAGGGATTATCATTATTTATATTGTAGTAAGGCCTGGAGGCTGCACCAGGCACTGTCAGCACAGAGATAATCCCTGCCCAGAACAGCCTGCAGTGAGTTTTACGTCAGCAGTAGGATCCTGAACGTGGTTTTCCAAGAAGTAAAGGTGCTTTGGAGACTTTTGCACCAGTGAACCACAAGCAGAGATTCAGCTGCAAAGGTAATTCTCCTTCCTCGTGATTAGGGGGAAATTGTAATTCCCTACTAGGAATAGGAATAGGAATAGGAATAGGAATAGGAATAGGAATAGGAATAGGAATGATTAATTACTGAGAAGAGGAGGGTCAAAGCCCAAACCATGGAGTGGTGAACAAAGTTCATGTATTTTGATTATTCAACTTAAGTTTTGAGCAACCTGATCTAGTGGAAGGTGTTCCTGCCCATTGCAGGGCATTGAAAGATGAACTTTAAGGTCCCTTCCAACTCAAACCATCCTGGGATTCTGTGATTTGAGGTGCCTTTTTAATTGCTTTGTGACTTCTCTAAGGTGATCTCAGGTGGTGCTTACAAACTTTTAACAGTGCTCCTGTTAACTTGCACTTTACAAAATGCAAAGGTCTTTACAAAATGATACCTTCATATAATCCCAAAAAGCAGTAAGTGGTTTAAAGCTTTGAGTGGGAGCTCATCACCAGACATGGAGAGAGCTCTGACCAGAGGAAGTGATTTTAGGAAAGCTGTGTGTCTCAAGCATCTCCCATCAGGTGTCATAATCCCCTCAAAGCATCCAGTGGCTGTTCTGCAGGGCAGGACCCTTGTCAGGGATGGAGTGTGAGGGAGAGATGTCTCCTGGTGTGTGATTTACAGAATGGGGTGCTCATCTCCCATATGGTGTAAGCATGAGAAACTGGTCAGGCTGAGGGAAGGTGCTAATTAAAAGCACATGGCAACAGCATCCATGAGAAGAAAATCCTAGAGAAAAAGAAGCTGAGCCTGCAGAGCAGGCATTGTGTTCAGAGGTGAGCTTGGGAGCTCGCAGCAGCATCTGGGCTTGTTGCAGTGTCAGGCAGGGGTACACTCTCAAACACAGCTTTGTGCCCTAAATGTGTTTCAGGCATCCTGAGGTGAGTGTTGATTTTATTGAGGGTTAAACCAAGCTTGAGAACCTTGGAGAATTAAAAATGCCGTAATGTTAATGTGTAGGGACAGCGTATATACTTAGGTTATAGCTGAAGTTCCCGTGGGTTGTTTGGAGCTTTTGAGGCTGTTTGGACCCTTTGGAGCATCACAGAGGTGCCTGACCCCGTTGCTGCTCCTGTCCCTTCTGTCACCTGTGGGGAGAAGGCTTGGCCCCCACCTCTGGTTCAAAGTCTGTGCTGATCCTGCCTGTGGCTGCACAGCCTGTTCTGGCTCATTTCTGGCTTCATTACTGAGCTTGATTAAATGGTACTTGTACAACCAAGGGTTGGGAAAACACACAAAGGGACTTTTCTAGTCATCTGAGGCACTTGGATACCGTGGAGACAGATGATGAAGGCAGAGAGAGACGTGGTTTGACATTGCGGTCGCGGTAATGAGATATAACCTATTAGGGTAGCATCCTTCTGGGATCCAGGTGCCTCCAAGGGAGGGAGAGGGTTCAGACAGAGCCCCAGGACCTGCAAAAGACTCCTCTGAAGAGGAAAAGAGTGAACAGGGGAGTTGTCCTGTCTGAGGAACAGAGTGCTCCGGCTTTTGCAAAGGGTAGGGTTGGGCGAGACTGTTTTGGCCTCGGGTTCTCAATTCTATATCTTGTTTTATAGAGTCTGTGTGTGCAGACAGCGATATTATTCATGCTGTTAGAGCACACAGAGCTGGATTTAGCCGGGACTTTGTGGACTATGCAGCTGCTCTAACATTATGGGATGTGTGCAGTGCATTGGGCAATGCTGAGAAAGGACTGCTGTCACCTCTCTGTGAATTCTCAAGTAGCATGTGGTGTCCCAGACTATCATATCAAGATTATCTTTAAGGGCTGGGAAAGGCTATAGTAGAAAGTGGCAGCTCTTATTACAGCAGTAATGGGTGAGTTTGGCCGGGTCTGGGACAGACAGTCCATAGGATCCACCCAGAATGTGATATGGGGCAGATGGCTCAGCAAAAACAGGCATGTGGAGTGACCTGTAAGGTTGAGGACCAACTTCAAACCAGCAAGCTCATGGTCTAGAACTCTCCTGGTCTGAAAATCTTCTCTTAGACTTCACAGTCCAGTTATTTTTGTGCCACCCTTCCCATGCTGGAGAAGTTTGGAACTTCCTTCCCTGCCTGTGTACAAACCTCATCATATGCTTCACTTAAGCATCTTCCTTTCACCCGTTTCCTGCTGCTTTGAAGGTCTGGGGCACGGTGATGACTTTCATCCCTCCTTCCCTGTGATGATTGAGAACTGATGGCTTTTGGCCTCTGCGTTCTGGTTTGTTATAAGCTGTTGTGAGGTGGTTGGTGGTGGTCTGGTAAGTGGAGGAGACATGCTGTGGACTCTTTTGGGTTAATGAACTGCCTTTCTGTGAGGGATGAGACTCAGTGACCCCCTGGGTCCTTTCTGAGATGATGAGAAGAGATGATGGTGGTGGCTTTGCTGGAGGTGTGATGAGTAGAGTGGCTTTGAGGGAGATGGGTGAGGGGAAGGAGCTGAGCCATCCAAATCCCTTCTGGAATGATCACAGTTAAACTCCCGCAGCAGGATTGCTCACTAGTGATTCATCAGCCTTAGTGTTAAGGCGGTTCTCCTTTGCTGCGTGCAGAAATAACACTTGGGAACAAGGGAGGGGGCATGTGCCACTCCCCAGGGAGGTTTGGGTGGCTCTGAAGTGGCACCACGCAGTAACTGACCAAAGAGGGGTTGAGATTTGCAGGATGGAGGCAGGAGGCTGCTGGAATGGTGGCTCTCTGGTGTCTCATTGACCGTGCCTGTCCAAGGGATGCTCCAGTGGTGGGTGGACACTCAAATTTGGGGTGTGGAGGTGTCTGTCAGCAGCTGCAATGGGATTTTCCATTTTAGATTAGAGGACTTGAACTTCCTCTTTTGCTTGACCCCAAGCAGCACCTGAACCATACAAAATCCAGACAGAGTGAGTTTGCCAGGTCAAAGCCTCCATGCCTTTATTGCTGTTTTCCTGACAGCCTCCCGTTCCCTCCGCCAAATAAAAATTCTATGCACGGAGCCGGTTAAAAACATCAATTAGCTCTAAAACAATTATTATTTTTTTTGAAATGCCATTTTATATATGCAATAACACAACACAATAATCCTGGGTTATTTAACAGAGCATTTACCATGAAAACAGTCATTACTCTTTAAACGTTGCTGACTGTACAAGCCTCTTAACATTAAACGGCAAGCGAGGCAGAAGTCTTGTCGTCAGAAATGCCACATCCCTCTGAATATATTAGAGGGGAAGCTCCCTGCATGGCTGAGTGACATTTCCCATGCTGGGGAAGCTCTTGAGATGGAGCAGCCCGTGGAGAATATGGGATCATTGCGCAAATTTTGGTTGGTTAGGCATAGGCACGTGTTGGAGGGGATAAGATGGATTCAATCCAAATTTACTGCAGCCCCATCTATGGCTTCCTGGTGCCCCCATCCCTTCTTATTCAGCCTCAAGCTGCACCAGAGGAGGTTCAATTTGTACATCAGGAGGAATGTCTTCACTGAAAGGGTGGTCAGGCATTGGAAGGGGCTGCCCTGGGAGGTTTGGAGGCCCCATCCCTGGAGCTGTCCAAGGAATGACTGGACATGCCACTCAGTGCTCTGGGCTGGGTGACAAGGTGTGGACTGGGCACAGGTTGGACTCGCTCTTAGGGCTCTTTTCCAACCTGTATGGTTCTGTGATCCAGCACCATCCTGATCTCCAGGGGCAGCAGCTGCATTCATTATGCAGCCTAAACCCAGCAGATTTAGCAGTTTTAATAGTCTCAATAGGACCTATCATAATGCAGAGATAAAGATATTTTTTGCTGCTAAGTCAATAATGAATTTAGTAGCAAATTCTGCTTTTCCCCCTCTTTTGTGGTTCAAGGGAATTGTGCTGGATGTATATTATTTACTTACTTATTAGCCCTCTCCTCACTACCTGGCACGAGCCCGAGGGAGCAGATGGAAATACCATTCTCAGACTACCAAAAGCTTTTGGTTTAAGCAAAATAGTTGTGTTTAAAGATTAATTTAAGATGCTTTAAAAATTGAGCAGGCCATTCATTTTTAATATTGATTGATATTATTATAAAAGATTCAGCTGCAACTCTTCTCACCAGGACCTCTCTTGGCTCATAGACAGCACGTTTGTCTGTGAGGGACGGGGCTTAGTTATTTTTAATCTTTGATACTCGTTCTTGTGAAATTTATGGGATGCGTCGTCTCGTGTCTGGCACATCAGAGCATCCCAGGCAGGAGCTGGGAGGGCCTGGGGAGGAGGTGAAGCTGGATGAGTGGCTGGTGGGGGTTGAAGCCTCTTTCTCTGCTGGAGGAAGGGAAGGGGTTGGTACATCTTATTCCAGCAGCATCATAGACTGGGAGTAAATCTTCCATTAAACTGGAAAGTTTAATGGAAAAAACCTGGAAGTTTAATGGAAGGTGCAGCAAATGCTGGAGGGCTGAATAGGCAGAAAATAAAATCTGCCCAAACAGCAAGTACAGTTGGTTGTGCTTTTTGAAAACCTTCTTTATTTTACATTTTTATTTTTAAATATTTTTAATGTAGAAGTGGAAAAGAAATACTGGCACAGCACCACCTCCTTTGCATTGGCATCCTTTGGTAGTGTTTTGCTGGCAAACTGGGGATACAAAGCAGCCACCCCAGGCCTGGAGGAGCTGAGTTAGCTGCTGAGGAATAATTCTCCAAATTGCATTTATTTCACAGGCGTGAAAGGTCACAAAGTGAAGGGAAACAAGAACTGTATTCAATTAGACAATTCGATCAAAATAAATCTGTCAAGATGGCATTCCTGCTGAGGAATCAATTGACTTGGAAAATGAAGGCAGCTGCTGCTGTTGTTATTATTGTTGTTATTATTATTATTTTAAATTAGCTCCAGTACCTGCCACGAGTACCTGAGCTGGAGTGCCTGAGTGGCTCACATCATCTATCACTCTTATTAGATATTAATACATCCTCCCCCGCCTTGCATTTAGTGCTCTGTTAATGGTCAAGTGGCCCCAGAGTGCTTCCTGGGAGGCTGATATGAATGATTAGTAAAGAGAAGGGATGGCAAGGTTGTTTTTTGGTTTGGTTTTTGTTTTGTTTTGGTTTGGTTTTTTCAGGCAGGAGGTTCAGGGAATGAAAAACATGATGAGAGGGAGAATAAGCAAGTGCAGACACGGCTGGTGTGTTTGGTCAGACACGGTTCTTGGTGGCTCTAAATCAACATGAGTAATATCTTGGCATGTTCCTTTTTTTTTTTTTAATAGGAGGGAAGGTTCTCAAAATAATTGCTTTTCATGGCTGGGGATTGAGAGGAAAGGGGTTTGTCTCCCAAGGCTGCTGCTGCTCCTGCTCCTGCCTCTCTGGCTGACTTGGCTGTGGCTTAGTAGCACTGGGGTATGTTCCCATGCCTTGATGGGCAAAGAAGTTTGCCAAGGGATGCTACAGCAGGATGGGGTAGAGGAACACAATCCATCAGGTTGGAAGCTGAAGAGAGGCAGAAGTGGGCAAAAGCTGGGATGAGATGTTCCCTTAGGGAATAAATGATTTCACAGGGAGGAAATCCTCCTGTTGGGAGAGAACTTGAAGCCTCCACAGTCCACTCCGTCATCTGTGCTATTTAAAACTTGACTTGATAGAGCACTGGAGGATACAGCAAAGGAACTGGCCTGCCCCAGCTGGATGAGAGCCTGGAGAACTCTGACAGATCCTTTCCAGCTTTGGCACTTCCCTTTCTGCTGCCGTCAGCCCTTGGCGGCTGAACTGGCATCGGCTCCCGGGGATGTCCCATCTTTGTATGTGCTGCATGGGGAAATCAGATGTGAAGGTTCCCAGGGCTGGCAGGTAGAAGTGCCTGTGATGGGAAAAGTGATGAGAGAAGTTTCCTTCATCTTTTACCAACTGGGGTGTTTTCCTTTGTATCAGGCAGCCTTAAAAAGACTCCAGGAAAGAATGAAAAGCCACCAACGTCCTTTAAAGACAGACTTGATCACAGCACCATAGTGCTTAGCTTCCCACTGCCTTCAGTTTTGTGCACCTCATCAGAGGCTCTACCCCTGCCTTGGGCAGCTCTGCCTGTGGCTGGGAAGCTTTGCCCCTGGGTGGGTCACTTGAGGTGGCACAAGATCCTACTCTTTGTGTTTTGGGAGGCTGAATTGTTAGCATTAGGTGGCAGGGGAAAATGAGGTCCTTCTGGACATCTGGTAGGTACCAGCACACAGCTTTGGTTCTGACACAATGTCCCATATGGTTTTTGTGGATGTGACTCCATCCTTCCTCCCTAAATTATATAATAATTTCTGCTGGAAAACCCCTATAAGACCATTCCCCCAGCACCGTCAAACCCACCACTAACCCATCTCCCCAAGTGTCACATCTACACGTCCTTTAAATCCCTCCAGGGATGGTGACTTCACCACTGCCCTGGGCAGCCTGTGGCAGGCCTGGACAGCCCTTTCCAGGAAGGGAAAGGAAATCCTTTCTGAATATCCAACCTACACCTCTCCTGGTGGAACATGAAACCCTTTCCTCTTGTCGTGATCCCGATGCCCTGGTCCTGCCTGACCATCGGACTGCTGCTCCATGCATTGAAATGGGTGAAGCTGTGCTCACCTTGAGACTTTGGGACAGGGGATGTGCATTTGGAGCCAGGCTGAAGATGCACTTGCCCTTCCACACCCGTGTGTGCAGGTGATCCAGGTGGGATCACTTGGGGGCAGAGTGGCTGGCGAGGGACCGTGGCTCTCTCCTCCTCCTCCCATTGCTTGAATTTTTATTGACTGGTGATGACAAACTGGTTTATGGACAGATCTTTTATACCCGCTAGGGCTCGGCAGTTATTTTTGAGATGATGCTTTGCCTCAGAATCTTCCTTCCTTCATCCTTCATAAATCTTGAGCGAGGCTGCTGCATTCAGACCAAGCTTAATATTCTTCTTGCAGATCTCTGCACCAAAATGGCTGTATCCAAACAGGGAGGGGTCGGTGCATCCCTTCCACCTCTTTGCTCTATTGTAAGGGCAGTTGTGAAACTTGGTGTTGGGGTCTGTAAAAGGGTATGGGGTCCTTGGAGAGGGCAGGACGATGCTACCTTGGGGGTGCTTTGTGTGAGGATCCAGTGCCTAGATATGAAGATCTCTTCCCATCAGGGTGTGGGTTGTGAATAGCGAGTTGGAGAATGGAGGTGTTGGTGGCAGCTGGGGAACAGCAGTGAGGAGAGTAATGGGAGTAAGGAGGGGATAGAAAGACTTATTTGGCAGCTGTATGTTGCTCTTGTTGGATTTTTTCGAGTGAAAAGCAGAGGAGAAGGAGTCCAACCCCCTTATTTCACCTCTTCTCCACTAATGCATTCGGTTGCAAAGGACAGATCCCATTCACTTGGCCTTTCTCCTTTCCTCATTAACTCCGATGACCTTGGAGCTGTGGTGAGAGCAAAGCATTTATCCCAACAAAAGGATTATCAAAATAAATAACCGGAGTTTTCAGAAAGGTCGTGTCCCTCGCAAGCCCAGGCAGAGGCAAAACCTCTGTGCTCAGCTGAGTTTGGACTGGCTTTTCTTTCCAGTGTGTTGGGTGATAAATCCCACTTTCTGTCACCTCCCACATGAGCATCGTCTTTCTCACAGCAGAGCTGGAGAATATTTTCTGAGACTGTAGGGAATAGGGCAATGCTCAGCAGCATCATTATCCCCCAGGATGTCCCGTGGGACCGTGGTGTTGAGCTGCCATTGCTGTTCCCCTTTCTAGAGCATCTCAAGGATCTCCTGGTGGGATGTGACCAGCAAAACAAGCCCCCAGGCTCCCTGTTGGCAATCACTGGAGGGTCCTCCTTTAGACAGGCTCCATTAGGTGAAATCGACTTTGAGAGGTTCAAAATCGTGGCAGAACCTGCTGATTTTTGAGCAAGTCTTGGATGTGGAGAAATTAAGAGCCCAGGTGTCCTGGGAGGTGGTTTCCACAAATACACCTGTGTGTAGGTGTGTGCATAGATAAGGGGTTCCGAGATAAACCACAAAGTTGTTACTCCTGATTTTGGAGTTAAAATAGTAATATTCCCTCTAATTTTCATATCCTTTGGGATTTGTCCCCTGTGTACTGCACTGCTCTGGTTTAGTTCAGGCTGGGTTTAAGGGGCAGGTTGCCCTCGGTTTATCAGGCAGCGCCTTCTCTAGCATATGGCCTTTTATTCCATTTGTGCTACAGCAAACCTGTCTCTTAGGTGCTACAACCATGTCCTGCTTTCAGTTTCTCTGAAAAAAACAAGCCATAAATACATGTTTAGTGATGCAAATGAAGGTGGCTGCTTCTAGTGAGCCCCTTTGGAGGCTGTCAGGAGCAGCCAGGCATTGCACACTCAAGTTTTAAGAACCAAGTGCTGAGCTGATGTGAGTGCAATACCTGTCTGGTGGGAGAACAGAGCTGACTCGCTGCAGGAGGCTTTCTCACATGTAGGGTGAGATCCTGGTTGGGATCTGAGCTGGCTCGGCTGCTCCGCGATTCCCTTCTGCTCCTCTTGGTTCCTGCAGCTGGGGAATAAAAAGCACCTGCCTTTGCTGCTGCTGCCCGAGTGAAGTGTTATCAGGTTTTATTCTCCCTCCTGTCTCCCTTTTTCACACCTGTGTATCACAAAAACGTCTCCTATCATCACATGCCCCGCGAAACTCTCCTGGAGCGTTTATCTTTCGAGAGCGATAGCGGAGGATGTGATTTTTGAGGCTGGCGTCCTCCCTCTGCCTTTCATCCCTTCTCTTTGACATGATAGAGCATCTCCGAAGTTGTAAAGAGCATCTCTCTTTGTGTAGGTGCACCTGCTCCCTGTGTGCCATGGGTGGGGGTGCTGTTAGCATGGGGAATCTGTGAATAATTTACCATGCAACCAAAAGGACCTGTAAAGCTTTAAATTATTAACACAGAGTTCAGTTCAGAGGAGGGATGTTGGAGCTGTTTGCTTTGGCTGCGGGCTCTGCCTCTCAGTTGGGGTGGCAGAGCAGGAGTGGCTCTGGAAGGATTCTTACAGGCTTGCAGTGATATATGGGCTGGGAAAGCAGGAGCCAAGGAAATAAATAATTAAAAAGGTCTAGATAGGTGAAAGAGCAATCCCAACAGCTTTAATTACAGAAATTGGAGAAGGCCTTCCCTGGGAAAGAGGGAAAAAATAAAGACCTTTCGTTGCATTTCTTTTTCAGAGCCTCCCTTAATTCCTTGGTAGGCAGAGGAGCAGGTGATTCCTCTCTCCTTTCCTGGGAGCTGGTGTGGGGCAGCCCCTTCCCAGCCCAATCTAGGGATCCAGCACCTCAGCCAAGGGTGTTCCCACACACATTTAATCTGCTGATGCTCTCTACCTGCACCTTTGCACTGCTGTTTGATTCCCTTGGATTAGGTACCACGAGCCCAGACAGCGGCTGCAGCCTGAAGCCCAGACCTCAAAATTCCAACTGCTTTTGGCAGGTGGAGGTGCTGCACAGCAGGATGGATGCTGTGCCCCATCCAGTCGGTGTTTGGTGGGATAACAGCTGAGTTTGAACCATTGCTGAAGCCGAATCAAGAGCTGCAATTGAAGGTGCTCAGCCGGCTTCTCTTTTTTTTTTTTTTTTTTTTTTTTGAAGCACTCGGAGAGCTGGGAGTTAATTCTGGAAGCATCACTTGCACAAGGATGTTTCTGGCAGGCTCGGGGTTGCTAAGTGTAGCTAAGTGCCTCGAGCATCCCTAACTATTCGGCTTCTTGGGGTTTTTTTCTCTGTGAAGAGTAACTTTGTGAAGAGGGAAGCGAGTGCAGTCAGCCGTGCTAAATAATCCCGTCGGGTGCTGCAGGAGGTGCCACCAGCACTGCTGTGTGGGGGCTGATGTGCTGCCTGGGCTGGCTCTTTCCCCAATTTCACCCTGTCTGACTCTCATATCCTTTGGATCCTTTTGCTGGCATCTTTGGAGTAGGCAAGTATTTGGAGCTGGGTGTCTCAGGAAGCCAGCAAGTGCATTTGGTGCCTCTGAGATGCTCTGAGTCCTCTTGCTCCTGGTCATGCTGGAGCATGGATATGATGTGCAAGAGCTCCAGGTGTCTGTGACACCGGAGACTCACATATCCCCCTCTCTGTAATTCCCACATCCTCTGGGGTATTGGATGTGCATGAGAGCAGAACTGGGGTGGGCTGAGCCCTGTTTCTTCTCTGGAATGAGGTGGTTGGTACCATTGAGGACTCTAGGGGAAGAAGCTCATTTCTGGAGTGATGTGATTTGCCTCTGGTGTTTTCAGGAAGGATTTTTGTAACTGTTTAAACCTGGTAAATTGCTAATTACTTAACAGCGTGTTTCCGAGAGAAGTATAAAGCGAAGGCTCCAAAGCTTCTAAGTGGTTTTTAACAAACACAAATTTCATTTTCTGTTAGGATCTTGGAATTGGTTAATGCTGCTCTTTGTAGTTGTTTTGGGTCCTGTTTCTGTGAGTGGAGGAGCTGGCCCTGGTTAATGCAGGGTTTCAACGCAAAGTTGATTCAGTTTGGTGGCTGCTCTCAGTCTCCTGGCTTCTGGGGTGATGGGTTGGGGTCCCAGTTAGGCATGAGCTGGGCTGAAAAGCCTTGCTGGTGAAGGATCACCCCTGTCCTAATGCTCCACGCATTTCCCAGCTATTTCAGCAGAGCAAATCCCCTCCTGCCCCTCTCCATTTCCACTTTCTAGAGCTGTTTCCAGGGGTCCAAGAGGAAGTGAAAAGAACTGAAGCCTCCTCTCCCTGCCTGCCTCTCATGCTGCAAAAATTAATGACAAGCTTCAGCTCCCGAGACCGTCCTCCTAGAAGCTTATTTATACCTGTGCTTAGTGTTGATTCAGCTGCCTCACATCCATCGCTCAAATTCACAAGAGCCCTTATAGAAAGGAGAGATGAAAACCACCCTATCCCACTCCTGCCTCTCTTTCTTCTATAATTTCTCTCTCCTGCATGCTCGTGGCACTTGCTGTGTCGTTTCGAGCACTGGGAAAAAGATGTCACCAGGTGTGATTTCAGAGCCCCTGTGTGAGCTCCCAGACTCTCTCACGCTTGGGGCTGGCTTTGCAAAGTGAGGAGCTGCGATTAGCGGATCCCTGCCCCTCGGAGAGCCCACTGCCCACATCAAAGAGGAGAGAAGAAAAGGTCCGACAGGTGCCTCCTCGGCCTTTCCAAATATCCCACCGTCGGCACATTTGTGTTAAGTATTGATTTCTGTTTAATAGAATAAGCCAGGAGAAATCACACTTTTTGTTGGCGTTCAAAGGATAAACCATAAAAGCCATTAAGAAGTACTGTAAGCGGCGGGATGATTAATGAGACTTTAGGTGCATTCCACTGACTGCTCCTAGATAATGTCTTCGAAAGATCCTGTTGCTTCTGGCTGCAATTCAGAGCTATTTATTTGCAAGGTGAAGCTCTGAGGAGCGGCGCTTCCAGCCCTGCCTGATACTGTTACGGAGACAAACTGGATGCCCCCGATTTCCCGTCTCCAGAGGGATCTTTTTGCGTTGTGGTTTTGCTCGTCAGCCTTGTTGAGATACTGGGGAGGACAAGTGAAAGATGCAATGTCTGCCCTCAAATTGCTGCTCTGTGCCTGTGGTGAGATGCTGCCTTAGGGAGAGAGAGCTGTGGGGTTTAAGGTTTGTAGGAAGGAAGCCCTTATCAGGATATATCCATGGCTCCATATTGCTGTCCAGGGGAGCTCTCTGGCATTTGGGCTGTCTGTGATCCTGGCAGTGCTTGTGCACCCACAAATATCCTCTTGGTTTCAGCTTGGGCAGAACTCACAGCTGTGTGCTGCTGCATCCAGGGCTGAAACCCTCCTAAAACCTGTCTGCTGGGTCTCTGTGTGGGTCAGTATCCCACTGCCACCCCAAATCCATGCGGGTCAGCATCCAGCTGTGATCCCCAGTGGAGTTGGCAGTGAGTATTTCCTTTACTCCCTTTCATGGCATCTCCATGGATTTTTGCTCTCTGGGATCCATAAAGTGGTTTTTTTCAGGACCCCCGTGTTTTTCAGCAGATGGGCTCTCCATGGCAATCTGAGGAATGGTTTCTCTTCCTGGATAAAACCACGGGAGCAAAGGGAGTCTTAGCCCCAGTGTCTAATCCATTCTTTCCGCTTTGTTTTTCCACCTGCCCAAGTTTCAGATCTCAGGGTGTGATGTGTGGAGGGATGGGGTGACAGGAGGTGCAGAGCTGATCTGCAGAGAGGGGCCATAGAACCCCAATCCGAACTTCCCACCTGTTCTGCCAGGTTTCTCTTTTTCCCCGGGAGGTGGAAGTTACTGGCATCACAGCAATCCCTGTTTGTTTCTAAACTAAGCTCATCTGCAGTGAAATAACAAACAGAACACAAGGAAA
>VXBA01003539.1:26882-64421 GCA_013399895.1 Serilophus lunatus
GTGGCGGGGCAGGATATGGGAGCAGGTATTTGCTGTCGAGGGAGCAAGAGCTGCCAGAATTTGTCATCAAGAATAATAGTAACCAAATTATGATTGGCAAACTGTTGTTGAGGGGGTAATGAGGACATAACCCAGTGCAGCAGGGAGCGGGGAACAGGCAATATCCCATCTTTAATGAACAGCAGCTCTGCCGTTAGAAGGGGAAGGACCCAGTTCTGCTGTTTCTTTCCTCATGGCCGTGCTGCAGTAACAGCCAGAGCAGAACCCACCTTCCTTGCAGGGGATTGGTTTCTCCCGTTAAAGTTGAAGATAAAACTCGGCTGCTAAATTGCTGTCAGTGTTTTAATTCTCCCCGTCTCGCCACCTCCCCTCTTCCCCCGCTGCCTCCTCCTCCTGCTTTTCTTCTTTATTTTTGTCTCCCTCTTTCTCCTCTCTGTGCCTCTTCTCCATCTTTGTTTTGCTCTGTCAATCTCTTCCTTTATTCTAAAGCTCCTTTTCCTTCCTCTGCTCTCCTGTCTCCTTTATTCCCTTTAAATTCATTGCTGCTTCTCTCTCCCAAACCCTCCTCCTCTCTCAGCATCCTCTCCATCGCCAGCAGGCTTTGCAGCCTCTCCTGGGGGCCTTTCGTTCCTCCAGCTCTTCCCACAACTGATTTATTGGCTCACTTGGAGAAAATTTGGGCTGGTTTTGGCTCCTCCAAAATGCTGCTGACAGCCGGGGACTCACTAAAAGGGGACTGGTTTTGTTTTAAGGATCACGGTCAAATGCTGTAGTTTGGGCTGTGTGTTCGGAGAGGTTTTAGGGTCTTTTGGTTTCAGCATCCTCTCCCTTTCACACCTGCATTCCAGACATGAGCTCTCGAGCAAGGTGCTCTCCAGGCTCTGCTTCTTGCCTACACTCAGCACTTAATACGCAATAGTTAGTAGTAAAAACGTTGTGTGTAGGGATGTGGGGGGTTGGGAGCCCTGAGGTGGGGGATTTACAGTGTTTATGAGCTCCGGGTTTGCCTCTGCCACTGACTGCTGCCGGAGATTTAGCAAATCCTTTAATCTCTCTCCTTCCTCAGTTTCTCCAGTCGGTTAAGTGAGGATAATGAGCCATAACTAACTTGCAAGCTGTCGTGGGAACGATTTAATTAGCAGCTGATCTTGCAAGGTGCTGTGGGGCTTGGTTTGCATCCTGGTACCGGGATTCAGGCATGAGAAGGCTCCAAGGGGCTCAGGACCTGCAAGATATTTGCCTGCTTAAGTACCTTGGGTGGTCCAAGCCCCAGCTCACACGGCAGCTCCTACAGCCCTTAGTGGTGTCTCCTCGGAGAGGTGAGGTCTCTGTTCTCCTACTCCCCACAGCAGCCAGCAGGGGATGCAGGGACCTCCCCCCACTGTCCTTTGCCGTGTGTTCTGCAGGCAGTCCCTGTCCATCCCTTCCTGTGTGCACAGGGGTTAATTGCCTCATGCATCTGCCAGCCGCAGGGCTTCCCAGCCAGCACCGCTCTTCCAGGAATAGAGGCTCTTGCTTTTCAGCTCTCTGTCATAAATCCAAAAAAAGGAGAGAGAAAGAAGGGAGGAAATCTATTCCTTCCAGCTGTCTCTGGATTACGTGGGTGATCAGATGTGGTGGTTTCATTTGGAGCGGGCAGGAGGAGAAGCAGAGGTGGCGCATTAATGCTCCGCAGTCACAGGGGCAGCTGTGGACCCTCACATGGGCGTCTTACATCCTTCCTGCACGTTATCCAGCAAAGAGCCTTCCTTTTTCCACCATCATGATAATTGTTACTTCCTATGGATCCTCTCTAGGGCTTGGCTGCCTTTCCACCACAGGCTAGAGAAAACCCTGGACTAGTGAGGTCTGATCTGAGTTTATTGGGAGTATGTATGTCTTATTATCTCCATTGGTTTTTAGTTGCAACCACCTGTTAGAGACAGGACAGGAGGGATTGTTACTGTCCCCTTCTCCTTGCTGGGGCTGCCCTGCTTATGCACATCCTCCATTCTGGAGGATTAGCTGACTCTGAAGCAAACCATACACTTTCTTCCTTCTGTCAGTTGGCCTTAGTCCCTTAACAAGTGCGATTATGTTTCTTGTCACCATTGTGTTTCTCAAGATGAGCCCATGCTGACTTACAGTCCCATCCTCTCTTCCCCTGCCAAAAACGGGCAGGGGGGACGGTATTCACAAAAAGCCTTTGAGAAGGAAAGAATATCTGGAAAACTCACCTTGGAGTGACCTTTCCCCCCCTTCCTTTGAGCAGGCAAAGGGCGTCATGTAACCCATCCACTCAATCCTGTAAGTCCTTCTTACAGACATGTAAAATATCGGTGAAAAATACTTCATCCCTTTAAAGAGAAAAATAAACAGCTTCTCTCATCATTATACAGTTTCTAGGAGGAAAAACACAGTTGGTATTGACAAAGCTTAAAAAGGGATGGGGGGAGATGGAAGAAAAAAGAAAACCCAAACCCAGCATGCTGAACTTCTCAGAAAACAACCTGCCTTTGATATTTGCAGATGTGTAATTTGCTCCTTGTCGGATTTGGTGTGAACTCGCCAGTGAAGCTGCGTGTGGGCACAGGGAACCAAGGTCCCCTCTGTGCTCCAGCTTCTGCTTGTTGGCTGAAATTCAAGTGAGAGCTGTTCAATGTCTTGGTGGTCGTTGGCTCTGTCAATATGGTGATTCATGGCACCCTAAAAAGTTGTATAAAAGGTGCTTATTTAAAGAATCACGGAATTTATGTTGGAAACGACCTCCTAGACCATTGAGTCCAACCTGCGATTGATCCTCGCCTTGTAACCCAGCCTAGAGAACTGAGTGCCACCTCCAGTTGTTCCTTGGACACCTCCAGAGACGATGACACCATCCCCTTCCCAGGGAGCCCATTCCAATGACTGAAAACCCTACCAGTGAAGAAATTCCTCCTGATGTCCATCCTGAACCTCCTCTGGTAGAGCATGAGGCCATTTTCTCCTGTCCTGTCACTCCATTATGCTTAAAAGATCCTTCCAACCCAAACCTTTCTATGGTTAATGACTAGACTCAATGTTTTTAGAAGTCTTTTCCAGTGTCCACAGTTCTGTGATTGGGGTTGGCCATCAGTCTTCGTCAGTAATGGTGGCAGCTTTGAACGTGAACCTGCCCAAGGTACCCAACTTCCAAAGGCTGCAGATAGCTGAGTTTGGCACTACCCTGAGTGCTCAATGCAAGAGGCTCACCTGGGGTTTTGCACAACTAGCAGTCTTTTATCACTCTGAAAGTCCCTTTCCATCAGCTGGGATTGATTTCAAGATGTGAACTTGACTTCTCTTGTGACCTGCAGTTGACTGTGTGCTCTGTTACGTTTCAAAGTACTTGCATTTCCACGGCTCTTAGATGGCTTGTCTTTTGCCATTGAAATATTTTTATTCTTTCCCCTTCCAGGGTTTATTGCCTTTGAGTTGTACTGGCGCCTTTGAAGTAGGGATGAATTTTAGCCACGGAGTTTCATCTCGAGGTGTAGATCCATGCTCAAAGGAGGGAAGCATTCACTACGTTTTCTTTTTCCATTCAGCCTATTACAGAGTTGGAATGAAGCTGTGAAATTCAGATGTAAATTCCTTCTAAGCTACCACCAGGCACAGTTTGATCGCCTGGCTTTTAAGCTGCTGAGCACCAACAGTCAGGATGGAAAACGTGGAGGTGCCTTCCTTGGAAATAGGAGTGACCACTGACTGATAACCTGTGCATCCAGAAAACAAGCTGGGGCTGGGATTGTTGGGAAGCCACAGTTTTCCTATCTCCAGCTTCCCAATACTAGATTTAAAAGATTGTTTCTATTTCTGCCTCTAAAATGAGTCAGTGACAAAAAAGAAATGAATGTTAAGAAATGAAGGGGCCCACCTGGGGTTCTGGTGGGGAGAAAAATCTGTATGGTGCCCCATCGTCACTCTGAAAGCTTCTAAAATGCTTTGTATTCCCCATTTTGTCTCCATTGCATCCCCCTGGTGTCTTTGGTCGAGAAGGATTTCCTTGTGCCCTCACCAAGAGAGCCTCCCTCAGCCAGTGGCTAATTGGCCGTAGTCGCAGCTCCCGGCTCGCTCCATTTACGTCCACGAATGGGGATTACTGGGAGCGGACCGACTTCAATGCCAGCTGCGGAGGAACAGAGAGGGAGAGAGGAGAGCAGCAAATGAGCCATGCAGATGTTGGAAAGTGAATTAGCCTCTAAGAGTGTTTTCCATGGCGAGGCGGTACAGCAGCCGGAGGAAGAGGGAGCAGGATGCTGACAGCATCCCTCCAGCAATCCCTCATATTTACTCAAGGATTGAGATGAGTTTGTTCTCTTCTAGCGGATCGAAGACTACAGAGATTGCAGAGACTCCTAAGGGTGCATGGCAGGGCTTAATAATAACGAATGAGTCATGTGTTCAATATTTCACGTGAAGATACTGGGCTTAAATAATAAACGAAGCAAAATTAATCAAGGTGTATCTGAAGGGAGAGGTATGGATATTCCAATGCAGAGAGCTTGGGAGCAGCTCAGCAACTGTCAACATGCAACAGAAATGTAGTTGTTCCTGAAGCCCACCAGAGATGAGTCTCTAGATGTTGTTCCTCTTCCTTTAAACAGTGTCATTTGTCTTGGGATTTTGGATTTTGTGTTAAAGAATTCACTGCTGCTCTTGAAGAGTTGTCCATGACCAAAGAAGGGACTCCTCTTGGAGAAGTTGTGGTGCTTCACAGTCCCAGTCTTGTCTGGACGGTGAAAAAGGTGAGGAAAGGAAGAAATTAAAATGTAATGGAGTTGAGTATCTTGAGTGGTGCTGAGCGTGTGCAAATTCAAGCTGGGCTCTAGAAAGAGCAGCTGTCTGAGGCATGGAGCTTCCTTTCTCTGCCTCCCTTTTTCACGGTTTTCCTTCCCTCCAGTGCTGCTGTTTCTCCTGCTAATCCCTGCCAGCCTTGCATCATGAGGAGGAGGTAGGGAAGAGAAGCAGGATGGATCCCATCACATCTCCCTCTGTGTTTGATATTTCTTTAGAGTAGAGAAGACCAGGCATGAAAGCACCTGAACTTATTTCCATTTAGATGGTTCAGAACAGCCTTGTGGGCTTAGATGTTCATCGTCCTTTAACTTTCAGTGGGCTTTGGCTCAGATTCCTTTGCAGATCTCAGCTTTAAGCCTCGCGGCTTTGCTCTCCAACAAGGGCTCCGTTTAACCTTTCCTCTTGTCTGAAGAAAGCACATCACATTAGCCCATGCACACAGATGGAAAATTGAAGAGGACCTTTGCCCTTTCCCTTTTTTTAACGTAACGACTCAGGGATCCCCCGTAAAGGCTGGATTTCCCTTATGAAGCAGTTGGTGGCAAAAGATGTTCGAGGTAATTGGAAAAGTAGCCAGGTTTGAGATTAAAGTTGTTCCATCAGCTGAGACATTCGTCGAAAGCTTCCCCCTCTGGCTGATTTACATAATGCTCCCAACCATTTCGGGAGGAGTGTTGGGAATCCCATAATGCAAATAACCCCCAAGCCTATATAATCAAACGCCTTCACCTGATCCAAGATGAGCCCAGAAAGAAATTTGCCACATGTTTTACCCAGCTCAGCAATGTCTCCTCTGCAGACAGAATTGCTAACAATATTCCGACCTGTTGGAGCACAACACTGAAACGTATAGAAACAAGACCCGCAGCCACGTTCTGCAATTCAATCTCATCTTTATTGCGGTGGTGGAGATGTGCTGCATATTAGTGAGTAGTTTTTTCCCCTGACTAACCTTGGCCAGGTTTCATTACCAGTTCCTGGCTCTGCTGGATGGTCCGTCCGTGTGATGGACTTGTCCTGTCGATGGGAAGGTGACTGGCTTCCCACTCTGGCTCAGGTTGGAGTAGTGACTCAACATCAGTCTCCATAAAAACTTGTCCTTCAAAATCGTGGACTTATTTAGCTTGGAAAAGACCTCTAAAATAATCAGAAAGGCTAAGAGAATTGGATTGTTTAGCCTGGAAAAGAGAAGGCTTCAGGGTCACATAATGTGGCCTTCCAGTACCTGAAGGGAGCTAACAAGAAAGATGGAGAGAGACAATTTACAAGGGCCTAGAGTGATGGGACAAGGGGGAATGGCTTCAAACTGAGACTAAAATTCTTCCTTGTGAGGGTGGGGAGGCCCTGGCACAGGTTGCCCAGAGAAGCTGTGGCTGCACCATCCCAGGAAATATTCAAAGCCAGGTTGGATGGGGCTTGGAGCAACCTGGGATGGTGGAAAGTTGTCCCTGCCTATGGCAGGGGGGTTGGAATGAGATGACATTTTAAGGTCCCTTCCAATCCAAACTATTCTATGATTCATTAACCAAAATGCCCAGCTTGAATTCCCACCAATGACCAAATGGAGTCAGGGATGATGGGAGAGGACATGCTCTTGCCTCCTCTGGATTATGGTGATGCTGCTTTTTTGTGTCCCTGCAGAGGATTCTCCGTGCTGAGGACTTGTGCTCTAATTCTGTCCTTTTTTTCTCCCCCACTTTTATCATCTGGAGAACAATACACCTCTTACCCACTTGGTAGTTTCCTTTCCATTCATCTATTGAATTATACAGAGGGTGCACTCGAGTGATTTTTAAATCTAAATGAAAATGTAAAGAACCCTTTGCTGGAGTGTTGAATCCTGCAATAAGGCAAATTGTTTGACTTCTTTGCACCCCCCATATAGCCCTAATTGATTCTTGTAACCCAACTGTGATTTCTAACATGTTCCAGTCAGAGAAATCTACCGGCAGTAATTCAACACATCGAAACTGGTTTGGTGTTTAGTGTGATGGTGAGAGCAGTGTCCCATCCAGGGAGGGGAGTGTGTGTCACCCTGCCCAGCCATGGCCAAGCAGGAGCTCCAGAGCACACTTCTGCACCAAAACTTTTTTTCCAAGGATGGGAAAATAATTTTTTCATCCTTTTCCTCTAGTTTCCCCTCCTTGAATACCTGAAGCTCGCTCTTTTCCCCTAGAAATCCCATGGGAGGCAGCTGCTCTTTGGGGAGAAAAGATTAAAAGCATTTCAGATGAGGCTGTGTTTGCCATATCCCTGCTTGTGAACTCCAGGATGTTTTGGCATTTGGATTCACCCTGTGGTTTGGGCAGAAGTTGAATCCTTCTTGTGTGCTGCGGTTTCCTTGAGCCTCATCCCTGCTGTGCACAGCAGGGTTCCAAGGGCTGTCATCCAAGGATGCCTTCACTCAGCATTACAACTTGTATCCTCCGTGCTATGAATAGAAGGGTGGCTTTGCTCTTTTTTTTTTTTTTTTTTTTTAGCTATGCTAAGAATATTGGCTTTCTGGATATCCTTGGCTTCTTAATAAATGAGCTGAGAGTGTGGACCTTGTCCAGCTCTTGTGTTGATCTCTGCTGGGAATAGCTGGAGGCCCCAGAAGGAGTTCAGCCAGGTCTTTGGAGGCACAGAGGAGCCGGCCATAATTTCTCTATTCCTACAGCTTTCTGGAAGTGTTAACGTTTATCTCTTTGCTCTGGGCTTTGGATGTCAGTGAATTGGAAGCCGTTTACCCTGATCATCATATCTTAAATGAGGAGTAAGAGCTGTGTTGGTGGGAATGTAGCCACAAGGCTTTTCCACTGCAGTAGGATCAGTCATAGGAGAATCACTTACGGAAGGGGGGTTTCATGGAGGGGAGGTGGATGTCCTCGCTGCCTCCTACGAGTGCATAAAAAATGCTTTGTAATGTGGTGATAGTAATGTGGGAAAACACTCCTCCACCTTAGGCTTGGCATCCGTGCAAGGATATTGCAGTTGTTTTCTTGGCCCCTCATTGCTCCATTTCCCCTTTCTCACCTCCTCCCAGAGGCATTTCTGGCTGCCAGCACTTGGTTAGAACAATGTGATATTTTAGGACTGCATGTGATGTGACTGGCAGGTGACAGGCAACTTGATGGTGGTGACTGATGGGAATCCAGGCTCCCAGTTGGAGATGACAGGTCCAGCTGACACAATGCCATGCGTGTGGGCTGCTCCTCAGCCGTGCTGGGAGGAACAAACAGCACTGCCAGTCTTGGAAAGTGCTTTTTAGTTGTCCAACAGTTGTTTTCTCTTCTGTGTTGCTACACTTGCGTCTCTGGATGCTGTAAGATCAGTATTTCTCAGGAAGGTGATGCTTGGAAGCTCCTTTTTCACAAGTGTGTTGACACCAGGAAGGCATGTCACACTGATCAACAGCACTTGGCTGGTCAAGGCAAAGCCCAAGCTCACCTTTCCCAGGATTGGGCTCACTTGTGTGCTGGTAGCTGTGTGTGATGGATGAGGGACAAGCTCATCCTTTCCCAAAGAATTCGTAACTCCAGCTCTGGAGTTGTTTGCTGTAGTTTCTCTTACGCTGAGATTTAAACGAGTAGGGAAAAAACAGATGTTGGAATCAGTGAGATGAGATTTACATATATAGAAGGGCTAAAAAGCTTCATTTTTGTTTGGTTTTGTTCCTCTTTGTTTGCTTTCCTACTTTTCTGAGTGTTTTCACATTAAAAATTCAAGATATGTCTGTCTTCTATTTTCTAGGAGGCTCGGAGGACATCTGGAGAACTTGTTAGGATTTTGTTGTTTGAGACATGATTTCTTTGGAAGCTGAGGGGTAGCTCTGGCTGTTTGAAACCCCACTTTTGGGGACAGGTTGTGTTGTCACCTCCTTTTTAAATGCTTATTTTGGAGAAAAGCTTGTGATAGATATGCTGTTGTTAAACCTTGCACCATGAAATAATGACTGAGAAAACCTCCAGTTTTGGGGGAACCTCTAATGAGCCACCCCAGGAGGCAGAGTTCTGTTTTGTCTGAGGTAATGTGAAAAAAGAAGAGGCAAGTCAAGGAGTGAAAACATTTTTTCAGTTCAAAAAATAAGAGAACAGGCAACCTCAGACCCCGCCTGTCTGTATGCGCCGCTTGTAAGTCAGGGAAAAAAAGGCAGCACCCTGCTTTTTTCCATTAAGCTTCTTCTATAATGTATTAATAGAAAATTATATCCTCGCTATAGGATTATTAAAAAAGAAGGGAGATAAAAATGATAGAAATGAATCTGGGCGCTATTATGCGGATGACAATAGATACACTTAAGCCTTCCAGCCCTGACCTTGGCACATGTTTCATCTCAACTCACAGAGAAGCTGGAATTGATACGCTGACACTTACCATTAATATGAAGAACCATCATCTTCCCCCTAGAGCTTGAGGGGATGGGAAGGATTTTGCCAATGTTCCAAGGCCTCTTCTTGTCCCAGTGCAAATCTCTGTGCCCCTTCATGGTTTTCTTTTTTTTTTTTTCAATTAGACCTGCTACAGAAGTTTCTGTGCAAGCTGTGCAGCTGAGTGCTCTTCTCTCTCCCTGTGCTCCCCAGTTACCATGGGCTTGTTTGACAAGGAAAATCCCATTTAGAAGTGTCTCACATGCCTCCTCAGCAATGCAAGGGGACCTTCCCTCCAGCTTCCCCCAGCTTGTGGCCAGTGAGTGTTAAAAAAGACTTTGTGGGAATCAATGAGAACAAAACTGAGTTGTTTTTTTCCCCATATATTGAGCAATTTGAGTCTCCCCACAGCTGGAGGCAGCTGTGAACTTTCCCCCCAGTGCTGTGCATCCCTTGCAGGACCACAGCAGAGGCAGTATCTGTAGTCCTCATACTCTCCTGTAGTGTCTCTTCCCTGACTACTGAGGAGCTTGGATAGGGAAATTTGTTTTCCGGGAGCTTCCTCTGGTCTCTGCAACAGGAAAGAGGGCAGGTTGCTTCTGTGGACTCGTGCCTAGCAGGAGCAGAATCAAGTTCATCACAGACTTGTTAGAGCTGGATAGAGCTGGCTGGTGCCTCTGCCTCCCAGATATCCCAACCTTGGATGGCTTTCCCAAACTCCATCTGCCAGACGTGGCTGCCATTTCCCACAGCCCTCTGGTGGAGGCAGAAGGTTTCCACTCTCTCTTCCCTCCTCAAACCAAGTTTGTTTAGTCCTTAAGCTCCTGTGTGTACTGAGAAGAAAGAGCTCTGTAATGTAGTGAGAGCTCTGCTGTGTTTCTGCTAATGCAGATATCATTTGATCAGTATGACCGTCTGCAACCTTTTCTGAAGATTAATAATGAAAACTGTTTTGCTGGAGTGAAACATGAGGAGCAGCAGACTTGGTTAGTCGAGCTCTTCAGCTAAGAGACAGCTACAAGCAGAACTTCCAGGAAAAGAGACTTGTGGTGGGTGTCTCCTGAGGAGATGAGCTTCTGAGATGCTGCCTGAGGAGTGGGAGGATGCAGCAAATGCAGGGATACAACAGGAGGGAACAAGAAGGCTGGCAGCTTTCCTTTCACTGGAGCAAAGAGCCCTTCCATTCCTCCTCCTCACCTCAAAAATAAGGATTGGCCATGACAACTCCTCGTCCTTGTGCTTTCAGGCATCTCCATGGGATGCCCTTGTGCTGCTGGTCACATGTGCCTGCGCAATGAGTGACCAACTGGAGTTAGAGCATCCAATCTGGCCACAAAGGAATAAATGCAGGATAGCAGGGAGGGCACACAGGAGGACTTCTCTCCAAAGCCCTCGGCTTGGCAGCTTAGCTGCCTCTAGACACTGCGTGTGCTTCTTTCTTTCTTTGTCTCTCGTTTTATTTATAACTCTGGTTGGATTTTTTTAATTATTATTATGATTGCTCCTGCTGAGCTGTAGAGTCGGTGAGGAAAAAAGGAAAAAAAATACTAGGGCAGCCGTATCAGGCAAATTGAACTGGCTTGTTATAATCAACTGCTGCCGCTGTATCCTTGGCTTTCCGTGGCTCTCTCTCCATAGTCCCTGTGTACATATAGATGCTCTCCCTCCTCTCAATTTCAGTGTCAAGAACTTTATTGGCATGACAAGATATAGTGTGTTGCTGGAGTTAATACAGTCTCAAGTGTGTATGTGTGAGAGAGGTTTTCACAGTAGTAATTGGGTTTTATACAGTGTGTCCAGTTCTATATTCGGTGGCTGAGGCGCAGCTATATCAGGAAGCCATTTCTGCCACCTCTGCTTGAATTATGCAGATAATTTTTCCCCTCACTTTCAAGGGTGAAATAGAGGCAGTTGTGCATCCAGCCTGCTCTTTGCCCCCACTGCTGTGCAGATGGAGGGGGATCCCCTCAGCTGAGCCTTGTTGGGATGAGGCTGTGCCAGCATTCCTGTCATGTTTATTTCTGTTCCATCCCCACTGGCACAGGGATACCTTCCCATGGAAGCAGATCAGGTGCAACCAGTGGGGTTGAATCTCCAGAGTGGACCTGAGGGTATATTTGCTCTCTGTGCTCAGATATTGCTTGGTCCAGGTGCAGGCTGGGAGGCTCCTCTGGGAGAAGAGGTGCCTCATTGATTATAGAATTTTGCAGAGTGGTTTGGGTTGGAAGCAAACTTTAAGCTCATCTTGTTCCGCCCCCCTGCCATGTGCAGGAACACCTTCCACTATCCCAGGTTGCTCCAAGCTCTAACCAAACTGATCTTGGAGATCTGTATGGTTGGAGCTCAGTTCCTTCTTCCCTGGTTCTGTCCTCTCTTCTCCCTCCCCTGTTTCTCCATTCTTCCCCTTCCCATCCTTTTCTTTTCCTTGCTTTGCTCCTTATTTATCTCCCACCACAACACTTCCCTTGTCCCCCCATGTTCCTCCTTCACCCCATGGGGACATATCCTGGCTCCACATCCACAAACACCCCAGCAGAGAGCGAGATGGCACGTGAGCTGTTTGCAGAGCTAAGGGACAAATGAGACCGAGGACAGCCAGTCCATGAGACAAGGAACCTTTGCTCCAAGAGGCAATGAAAGGCAGCAGAATTGGAAATTATTTTATTTCAATTAGATTTTAATTAGCTGCTGTCTCCCAGCCACTGGATCAGTCAGCAAATAATTGAAAAGCAACAATATTTGCATGTGGCGCCTGGAAGAAAAGCTGTGTCTGATCTGTGGCAGGGAGGCTTTGGGGAGATAATTCCCAAGGTCAGCTGCTCCTCGCTGGTAGTTCAGCGTGGACAAGTTTCTTGCAAATAACCCACTGTAGCCTCACACTAATTTTACAGTAAATTAATGCCAAGCTGGCATTTGTATGGATTTAATTAGCAGGCAACACAAACTTTTATAAACCTTTTGCAGTGGCAATTTAAACCTGATTGCAAAGTTATTAAAGGCAGCCATGGCAGGCTGCTTCCAGGAGTCTGCAGGGACCTAAGGCAGGGGGCTACATGCTGTGTTGATGCTGCTGGTGCTCTTCATGCCATGGAAAACCAGGAGAAACCCTGTTGACTCACTGGACATGTGCAGGGGTGGGATCAGGTGAGGCTTAGGGAGCATCACCTGCCTGGCATTTGCTCCGTGGCCAGAGCAGAGCCTTAGTGGTCATTCCTCCAGCGTTCCTTGGCAGTTTACATCCTTCTAGGATATCCATCAGCTCTCAAATCTACCCCAAATTCTGCCCATTTCCAGGCGGCTGTTGCATGGTTTTTACAGTAGCTACAAATATTTGGGAGGCAGTACAGCCCATAAAAGCCAACACTCTCCCCTCAGCATGGGCAGAGCAGTTTATGAGCAGGTCTGTTGTCTGTGGCAGGAATGTGTCGCGTGGTCCCCGGAGAGAGCTGCTGGAAATCACAAGATCATGAGTTTCGCAGCACGTATCTATAGCTGGTGTCACAGATAATTAAAATAAGCAGGTTAGGAGCCTCGGCTGGGCGCGTGGATTACAGCTCTCGTATTTCAGGGTGGGCATGGGTGGCTTTGGAGCGTGGAAGAAATAACTCTGCAGCAGTTGGACAAGACTGGATGGCCGTGCTGAGGATATTAAAAATACTTATACAGTCTGGAATTGATAGGAACCCTTTTGAAACACCTGCAGAATGAAACCATTTCTTATTTTGCAAATGCGTTTAAAATCTATCTATATCTCTATATGTATGTGTTCATATAGAAGGGAAAATGCAATTCTTGACTGAGCAGATTTAACTGCCAACCCGCCTTTGTAAGAAATGGGCAATAGCAGCTTTTAATTACGATTGAGGAGTTTGCATGGCGAGGCCAGGACACCTCAGCAATCAGGCAGAGAGATTCTGTCCTCCATCCTTCCCTCCTCACATGTTCCGAGGACAATGGCAAGTCATTAAGGAACTATAATGGGAAAAGCCGTATCTAATGATTACATTCTCTTAGCGAGGCCGGGCGGGTGAATAACCACTGGGGTACTTTTTCTTCCCTTTTCTCTTTGCTAATAGCCTTGCTGGAGCCGGTGGAGCCTGGCCCAGCTGCCGGGCTGCTGTCGGCTGTGCTTGGCTTCGGGTGCTGCGTGATTGAGTGCCCAGCCCTGTTCTTCTGTCTGTTGCACTGTGTAGATCTGGAGTCGCTCCACGGGCTTGCATTTGTCTGACATAAATGGGAGCAGAGCCTGGACTGCTTCAGCTCCCTTCCCTGGTAGCTGGAAGAGAGCTCTGATTAATGATTGATTGCCGGTATTAATTTGCTGCGTGTAAGAAGTGGCCAAGGACAAGGCTGAAACGGCTCTTGTGTATCCAGGGGGAGTCGGGAAGAGCTGATGACTTCAAGGGGAGCTGTGTGCTGGCAGATACCCTTCCTAGAGTGGCTGGGAGACACAAACCCCTTTGGGGAGGTTTTGATGTGCTGGTTGGTCGCTGGGGAGTTATTTTCTCCTGAGCTCCTCCGTGCCTGTACCCACCTTAGGGCCCTGGAGACACAGCCTGGTTTTCAGAGGTGCTGTGCTGTATTTTTCTGTACAGATAGAAACTATTAGGTGTCCAGCATCTTTAATGTGGGAGTGAGATGTTCAAGGTAGGCTCTGAAACTGCGCATGCTAGCACTCATCCTGTGGCTGCTGCACAGGCAGTGAGCAGGATGAAGATGGGTTGCTGGCATCTTTGGAAAAGTAATTATTAAGGTATCCAGCAGGAAAGGCCCAACTTTTAGACCCTCTGGTTTGAGAAAAGAGATGCAGTGACCCAGACCCTTCTCATTTCTGACTTGCTGGTCTTTTCTGCCTGGATCTTGATGAGGATGAGGAGGGAAAAAGAAAAGAGAGTGCTGAAAAAGTCATGAACGCAAGAGTAGAAGATCTGACACATATTTCCAGATGGATGTGGGTAGGAAAATGAGAGAGAGAATAGTATTTGCATCTTGCAATTAAAATAAATCTGAGCAGGAGAGGAGATGGCAGTGCTGAGTCTGTTGATATGTCTGATGAAGCAAAGCTGATTCACCTGGAAGCTGACACAGCTGTGTTAATGTGCTGCAAACACCAGCTCCTGCCTGCCTGTGAGTCAGCCCCGACGGAGACTTGTCACCTGGTGGGTAAAAAAGCTGCTGCCTCCCCTTTGACTGGGGCTGGTTTTTTGCTGGGTTTCTGTGGAGGCACCCAGCTCCTGCTGCCAGCCAAAGGAGCAGCACCCATGGGGGGCTTTACGTGGGCTCCATTAACCATGTAAGGATTTCAGTTGCCATCCATTACTTTGTTTTGCAGGAGTCATGCACATGTGTAGAGGAGCAGGAGGAGGGAAGGACGGGGATGTGACTTTTTAAGTGTAATTGCAGCGATTTACCCATTTGCAGTTGGGAGCACAAGTGAGTTGGCAGGCAGGGGTCTAATGCTGGCTGCTCGCACGAGGCACGGAACAGCCGTGGTGCTGCCATTTGGGATTGAAAGTGGGGAATGAAAACCCTTGGCCTTGGAAGTGGAGGATTCTCACGTGCTCCCCCCCACAGTCTAAAAATACCTGTCAGTAATCAGGCTCCTGCAGCTTGCCTTTGTGTCTCCCTTGTTGTTGGTGCTCATCAGCCCCTCAGGTATAAATAGCAGCACTCCTGACGGAGCCACTCGCTCTTGTTTTGATGTCCCCGTTGCTCTGGTGGGGCTGAGCACAGGCACGCAGTTTATGGGATGAATGGCACAAAACCAGGGGACCAGCACTGGCACAGACCCTCCTGGAAGAGGGGGACTTAGACACCGACTCGTGGGGCATTCAGTGAGAGAAATGCAGGAGTGGAAGGAGTTGTAGTTGTGTGTGTGTGCAGGGAAGCAGGGCTTGATGCTGCTTTATGGGATCTTTCTATTGCTCAAGCTAGAACCAACTGTTGTGGCCTGTTGGATATTATGGAATCATGGAATGGTTTGGGTTGGAAGGGACCTTAAAGACCACTAAAACCCATGGTTCCCACTACACCTTCCGTTATCCCAGGTTGCTCCAAGCCCCATCCAGCCTGGCCTTGGAACACCTCCAGGGATGGAACATCCACGGTTTCTCAGAGTTACTTGTTCCAGGGCCTCCCCACCTTCACAGTAAAGAATTTCTTCCTAATAACTAATCTAAACTTTTCCTCTTTCAGTTTAAACTCATTAGTTCCCATTTCTTTCCCAACCCCATATCCTTAAGGTTCGGGGGCTTCACACCCCCAATATAAGTCTCAGAGGAGCTGGAAAAGGAAGGAGCAGATCTGCAGACAAGCTCCTCTAGTTGTGGAACAGGGCTGGGTGTTTTGTTGAGCCAGGCAGAGCTCCAGGAAAACCTCCCAAGTGCTGCCTGCAGGACCCAAAGGCAAGAGAGGGAGATACGATCTCGTTTTTTTCAGTATGTCAGAAGTTGTTATAGAAAAGAGACCGATCGATTGCTCTCCGTGTCCACTGCTAGACAGAACAGGAAGGAATCAGATTAATTTGCAGGAGGGAAGATCAAGGTTAGATATTTGGGAATAGCAGACTCTGGAAGCATTGGAAAGTGCTGGGAGGGGACAGGAAGAGAAATCACTGTGTCTCATGAGTGGGGGCTTTAAGATCAAATAAGGGGTGGGGATGGGGTGGATCCAGCTGGTGCTGCTCCATGGTGGAGTCTGGGATAGTTACTAAGTGGTGGCTTCCCAGTTGTCCCTCACCCCAGACACAGGCACAGCAAAGGAGGGGGTTGTGATACAATGCTTATTAAGCAATTACTATGAGAAGCAGGAGAGGGTGTCTTCAAACTGGCTGCTCTGCAGCTTTCCTGTGCAAACTGTCTCGCTGAAATCCAAATGTCATCAGTCATCAGCAGCTGAACAGCCTCTCCGAAACCTCCGAGTGGGACGTATGCACTGGTTCATTACAGCTGTCATCCTGCTGGTACTTGAGTTTATTTGTGGCAGTGGTGTTGTTCACAGAGAGCCTCTGCTGTGCATTTTGGACATGAACGCTGACTCCAGGGACAGGGAACTGGGAAAAGTTTGGTCTGCTTGCTCTGAAGGCAAAGGCGGTGTCAGCACCCATCACAGTTTCCTGAAATCGTGCAGAGATGGAATCATAGAACATTTTAGATTGGAAAAGAACCTCTGAGATCATTGAGTCCAACTGTTGCCCCAACACTGTCAAGGCTACCACTAAACCATGTCCTCATGTGCTCTGTCTACATGTCTTTTAAATACGTCCCAGGATGGTGACTCCACCACTGCCCTGGGCAGCCTGTTCCAGGGCTTGGCAACTCTTTTGGTAAAGGATCTTTCCTAATATCCAATCTAAACCCTCCTGGTGTTGCCCCAGCCTCCCTCTGCAAGCCGCTGCTTCCTAGCAAAGGCTAGGAACCCTGCATTGTCTCTTCCTTGCTCACTTTTTTGCAAGGACTTGAAGAAGATGGGAACTTTGCAGAAGGGTTGGATGGGGAGGGAACAAGGTGAGTTTCCAAAGCTTCAGTCTTTTTGGGAACTGTGGCCTGGCTTTTCCCTATGCCTAGTGGTGGTTTGGAGCAACTCAATTGTGTCCCCTGGGTAGGTGTCCGACTCAAATCTGTCACAGCAGCTCCATCACTTAATCAGAAGCTTTTCTGCCTTCAGGAAAAAAATATATTGAGATTCCCCTGGGAAGCGTAGAGTTCAGCACCCTCCTGTGCCCAAATACTTGCCTAAAATCTTCCCTGTGTTCAGTTGCAGGGTTAAAGTATATTGCCCACTGCAATCAGAGGGGATAAAATGTAGAGGCAAGGAAGAGGAAACCTAATGGGTAGGTAATTAAAGGACATGCCAGCGATAGATGGATGAATAGAGGAGAAGGAGGATGTGGAGGGGCTATAGAAACACATTAATACATGTATGAGGAAGGGAGAGATGGACGAGGAGATTAATTTATGATCGTTCCTTTCTATTATTATTCTGCGTCAGACACTCGGATCACATTTGGAAAGTCTCCAAACCTGCCCCAGTGCCATAAGGTTAATGCAAGGCCAGTGGCTCCACCGAGATCCCCTGGGCTTGGAGCTGGATTAGGCAAATGCCAGCTGAAACCTAAGGTGGGCAGATAGGGGGGTGAGAGATAAGAGGGTGAACAGAGGGGTTAGAGGGCTTCTTGGCTGGGATTAGTGAGTGATGATATGGGCTGGCACCAGCTTGGGGGTCATCAGAGCAGGATTATTGTCCAGGATGGTGCCAGCGGAGAAACCTAGACTTATTTTAGGAGGGAGGAAGCAGCACCTTGTTGTTTGTGTAATGAGATAGAGTTGCTGTTAGTTGTACTCCCTGATTTCTGGGCTGGCTGGATTTGGCCACT
Source organism: Serilophus lunatus (assembly GCA_013399895.1). NCBI lineage: Eukaryota > Metazoa > Chordata > Aves > Passeriformes > Eurylaimidae > Serilophus > Serilophus lunatus. The sequence continues at coordinate 44,403 of VXBA01003539.1, forward strand.
GCATCTAAAATTCCTGTCTATCCCTGAGGTGCTCCTGCAGTTAGTGGCAAGTAGAGGTTTTGGAAAACTGCTGCCCAGGGGCTACTGGCTTCCTGCTTTGGATTTTTATAGGTCTAGGATGAGTCTCAGGAGTTGGGGAGTGTTGAAGGACTTTGTAGTGTGTGGATCCCCAGCTAAGACCAAAGGGAACTGTTTGCTGTAGCTCAGGGCAATAAGCTGCAGTGATGCTCAGGCAGCAATATGTCACATTCCCAGGATTGCTTCCTCGCAGTTTTATGTGCCACTGAATGACCCTTTTTCCTTGTTGAGGTTAAACAAGTGGCTTGCAAGCAGCTTTGAGCCTTGCCATTGTGGTTCAGAGGGGTCTGCAGCTTTGAGTGCTCCTCAAAGTGGGTTCAGCAGCTCAGGAAAGATGAGCAATCCTTCACAACAAGTGGTGAGCCAGGACACTTGTTGAAAACCACAATCCTTAGATGTGCTCCTCCTTGGAAACCTTCTGAGCGTTTCCTTTCTCTCACCCCTCATCTGAAGCAAAGATTTTCTCTCCAGCTCTGCAGACTGGGTGGGCTGAGGGTGGATTTCCCTTTCAAATACTGTAGAGTAGGCAAAGAAAACTCCAACCAAACTGGAACACAGCACCCTTGGTCCACAGGCAGGGAATGGAGTCAGGAAGGATGAGGACACATTGCTGTTTGTTTATTCCCTCCTTTAATAATTGGCTGATTAAGTTGCATTTTTATTTGGTTTCAGTGGCAATCAGATTGAGAGCTGTAATACCCACTCACACCTCGTAATTATCATTAATTTCTTTCTTCTCTGTGCAAGGCAGTGCTGGGCTTGGTAGAGGGAGTCGGGAGTCAGATGATCCCAGCACTTCGCATATTGATAAGCCGAGGTAGAGCCCACTCCTTGGCCAGGGGCCGAGACAAGGAATTGGAGAGGAGGAAGAAAGGGGAAAATCCACCTTAAATCCCAGACAAAGGCAAACCCGGCAAAGTGTCGGAGTCAGCACAACAGGCTGTGCGAGTCTAATTACCATAACGATGTGAAAGAGCCCAATCAGCAATCTGGGGCTAATCTTTCATGTATTACAGGTCTCTCTTTCTGAGCGCTCCACAGCTAAATGCATTTTTAATGAAGATATTCCTAGAGTCGCAGATAATTTCCCACTCTTTACAAGGAGGGTATCAGAGCTCATTAAGTGGGTTGTTCTTCTTTTTTTACATATATATATATATATGTGTGTGTGTGTGTGTGTATATATATGTATGTATATATTCCAGTTGTTCAGGAGGCCAGTGTTGGTGCCAGCAGCAGGAAGGGGAATGCAAGGAGGGAGGCATGTGGTGGGAGGACCAGCTCTTACTGGGAAAGTTTGCTGTCTGCATCTCCTGTGGGTTTGTGTGCTTTTTCCCTCTCTGGTGCAGCCAGCACATAATCAAATACAATAAAAAAATAGCAGGAGTTGAAACAGGGGGAACAGACAGTGTTGGGATGGGGTTGCTTGGAGAAGGATGGGTTGAGGTGAGGCTAAAGCCTCATACAGTTATTGCAGCCTCAGCTATGGCCGTTGAGGGACTATAATTGTGTTATTGCTCCGACGGTGATTTCTCCTATCACTTCCTAAAGTGCTGTCAGATGAAATCTGGCTGGAAATTAAGGGAGAAGCTGTGTCTGGCCTGCAGAGGATGAGAGATTTGGGGAGGGAGTGGAGCTGTCTCTTCCCGCTCCCCAGGATCTCAACTGAAGCTTTTATGGGGAGCAGGGGGAGGAAAACAGGGAGATTGCCTTTAAAGCCTCAGACAGCTGGCTCCTGACAGGAGGAGAACGTGGAGGGTGTGTTTCCAATTATCTCTGTAGATGGGGCCGAATCCCTAGAGGGAATGAGGAATCGCAAGTCAAAATGAGATCGAGGAATTGCCAGTGAGAAACGGGAACGATGATGGGTCTCGTCTGGGAGCGACCGTATGGGGAACGTCACGGTGCTCAATTATAACCTGCCCGAAGGGAAGAGGCTTTGAACTCGAGGGAAGAAGCACTTTCTGTGAGCCTGCAGGCAGGAGGATGTCTGAAGTGCCTCTGATGCCGTTGGATCACTGGGTTTTCTCCTGGGCTATGCATTGCCGAGTCTTTATTTGAGCTTCGGCATAGTGCTGAGGGCTCCTTCCCTCTTGGGATTTAGCTTGTAAAACTAAAAATGGAAAGGCCTCTGGAGCGTAAAACTCTTTGAATGCACTCTGGAGATGGACTGGAGCATCAATGTGTTAGGTCTGGTCCCTCAGTTTTGGGTATGAGCCTTGCAGGAGATTGTTTTGGCCTGTGGCTGAGCCAGACTTGCTTCTTAGGTCACTTTGGGTAACCAAATTTCCTGCTTCTCTGGCACCTCCTTCCAGCTTGCAGGGAAGGTTGGTGTCTGCTTACACTCATTTCTGGCCTCATCCCTTTTTGCTGTTGGATTTATAATCATGTTGAGGAGGCCATGGAATACAAAGGGTAAAAAGCTTTCTGTTAAAGGCAAGACCAGAGGTTTACGGAGAAAATGTGTTGGTGAAGGTCCTAGGAGCAGCTGCTGAGGGAACTGTTTCCCTCGTTAGCCTGTCCCAAGGAGTACCCAGTGTGAGAACAACTGGAGGCTGTGGGCAGCAAGGGGTTAAAAAGGGAGAGACGTGAGAGGAGGGCAGCAGAAATTTGCAAGGATGATGAACAGCACTGAGGATGATTTTCTCTCCATAGAACAGGCCATTGATCTGTGATTAGAGTGGCTGAAGCTTTTACAGTCAATCAGGTAGGAAATTGCATCATTGTGGGTTCAGAGGTCAGAGAAATCGGGGAGAGCGAGAGGAAAGGGAAGAGCTCTTGTGGATGCAAAACCTTGAGGGTCCTCAAAAGAGCCAAGGTTCTTCAGCTTGGTTTGTCAGCCCAGTTTGGGCCGGCTGGGGCTTTCCTGACTTATGTACTGGATATTGATCTGGTGTCTTTTTGTGCTGTGAGCAGCTTGTGGTGTCCAAAGCAGGTCTGAAGTCACGGCTGTGACCCTGAGACAGTTCCTCCTGTTGGTCTTAGAGGTGCTGCTGCTGGAGTGGATATTAAAACCCATGATGGACTGAGGTTTATCTCAGGAAAAGACGCGTGGAAACATCACCCCAGTCCATTAGCTAATGGGGCCTCACAGTCTGGCTCCAGAAATACTTGGTCTAAGCAATCCTTCTGAGTTTGTGCCTCTGCTTGGAGATGCTCCTGGAGCTAGGGTCCTTCAAGTGTTGGAATTTCACTGGGGCTGGACTAAAAATAGCTTGTGAAGCTGATGCTTGAAATGCTGTGCTTTGATACTGCTCTGAGGAGTGAATAGATTATGTGTGTGCTTTGGTGCCTGCTGTAAATAACTGCCTGCTGGAGCCAGGTGGGTATTATGGATTAATTCAGTAATTGGTCCATCTGGAGCATCTACTTACAATATCAATTTTTCTATGTACCTCCTAATATCTTGAAAGGAGTTTTAGGAAGATGCACACAAATAACCAGGAAGGGAAAAATGGGGAGAGCTCGTTTAGCAAGAGGATGGAGAGGAAGGTCAGGAAAGGAGCCACAAGGTAGGTTGGTAAAGGGTTACTGTCAAGCAAATCGATCACGTGTAATTTGGCCTTGCTTTGGGAGAAAAAGAAATAACAAAGGTAGGGCAGATTAAATAGAAGACAAAGGCAGAGAGTGTGATTACAGCTTCTCCTGTCCTGCTTTTCTCTCACCCTGTGACGGCAGCTGTACCTCTCATTTTCTGCCTGTTATTTTGTTTCTGGCCTCAGCCCCGTGGCTTCTCAGCGGGGTGTTTTAAAAATATGATATGATTCTGTTGCCTTCTGTGTTTGGAGACCCATAGCAGGCACTGACCTTTCAAGTCTCTTCGTGATTAAAGCTCTTATTAATTTCCTGTGGGGCTGCAGACACTCTGAGGCAGTAAAGTGTTGGGAGTTCATTAATGTGAGGGGCTTTAATTAGTCGGCAAGAAATCCCTCTCTGTCCCGATTTGACCAAGGAAAAAAGAGGAAGGATGGGTAAGAAGAAAAAAAAAAAAAAAAAGAGAAAATTGTGTTGAAGTAAAAATAGTCGCAGCAAACGTCTTCACAGTAGGAATGAATTTCAAGGCCCACAATCTATTTATCAGGCACTTTAGACCTGTGTGCATGTTTTTCATACAAACCATCAGCCACGGCTCTTTATAGAGAGACATGGGGAGAGTCGTCCCACTGGCACCTGGAGCAGTAAATAATAGTGTCAGGGAGGGAATGAGGAGAAGGGTTTGAAAAACAAGCCGAGAGAGTCTGTGCACAGCCTGATGTTGCCATGGGGAGCGCTGCCTGTGCCAGTTTTACTCTCCTAAACTTGGCTAGAGGTACATTAGGATCACTGGGAAACCAGGTGCAATGAGCTTTGGTGCGGTGGGGCTTGATCCACTGGGGCACTGTGCACCCAGCATCTCTTTTAAAGCAAATTTAGGAGGAGCAGAGCACAGCACCGGTCAGAGCAGCAGCCCAGAGGTGCTTGAGCCGTGGGAACACCCCGTCAACACGTGGTCCTCGTATTTATTTAAACCCTGGGTGGAATGATCTATGTTTGATTGGCCGGTTGATCTATTTGTGACAAGTGTTAAAACACATGTGCATTGATTTTCTTTGAGGAGCGTATTTCTAAGGGTAATTTAATAGTGATGTTGAGCATAGCTCTTGCTGTCCGGAGAGGAGGTGGAGGGAGGGGAGGGGGGGGATTAGATGAAGAAGAGAGAGATGCTAATGGCGTTTTCACAATGCAATTGCTTAGGTCAGTGAAAAGCTGTCACAGTTTAATGCACTTGCTTGTTGAGGATGTTATCATATACAGGATTAAACCATTCCAAAACATGAAAACAAGAGCAGCTTGTTAGTGAGAGAAGCTGTTAGAGAGCTGTTGTTGCAAAGTTATGATCACTGTGTGGAGGGAGTTATGTTGTACCTCTCCCACTGCCCTCCAGCTGCTGTGACTGCAGGAAACCTCTGCAGTCTTCTGGAACCAACTGGTTTTCATCTCTTCTTTTCCTGAAAGAGCTGGTCCTTGGCATTTCATCCTGGATCCTAAAGGGTCATTAGGTGATAGGCATAGAAAGGCTGGAGCTGTGATGTGGATAAATCTGTGTGCATCTCATGTGTTCAGGCTGAGATACGATGGACTGACATGCCTTGGTGTGATGACCAATGTTCGCAGTTTAAACTGGGGCTCTTTAGGCATGTTCCCAAACTGCCAGGGAGACCGAGTTCCAATTTCACATGCTGTCTTCCTGAAACCTTAGCAATGTTGCATTTCAGCTTTTGATGAGGAATAAAAGATTTTCTACCGGCTCAGGCTGTGGTCTAAAAATCAAGCTGGGCTTTTCCAGATGAAATACTATCCTTGATTATATCCATACAGCCTCCTTGTCTCTTGTGGGGTTGCAGCGCTGGTTCTTGGATGGCAATAACACCATTTATCACACAGCAGTGAAGGGAGTCTCTGGTTCCCTCTTTCCTGGCTGACTTCTCAGGGCTGACAGGAGCAGAAAGCATTACAAACTTGTCTGTGTCACCCAAACCCAGCAGATGCAGCTCTGAATATGTGTGGGGACCTTTGTGGAATAGGATGGAAAGGCCCGTAGCGGGTTGTGTTTTAGTCTATGCCCTTGTTAGCATGTAAGCTCATCTCCACCATATGTAATATTTAGTTCTCCATCCAATGTAGTCTGAAAAGTTGGAAACAATGGAGCATTTTCTCCTTCCTCCTGGGAGATGGTTGCACAGCCGTGTAGATCTTGGCATCAAGAACTTTTTCCTTATTTATACTTGACCTAAATTCTCTCTTTCTCACTCTCAAATAGCCAGTTTTTGCCCTCTGGCACCTATACCTCTTCTTTAGAGTTTTCACACTTGAAATACTTATGGTTGCAATAATATAGGTACCTTTATATGTATTTTAACCAAGCTATAAATCCTGCTAGTTGACAAGGTTATTGTTATCTGGCTTCTGCCATGACCCATTGTTAAAATACATGACATAAATTACACAGAACATATCATACGAGTCATTTTTCCTCGTATGAAGCCTGATAAATATTAATGGCCCATTGCTGTAGCTTTGTGCTACAATAGGATTGGAGTCAATGAGGTTGATCTGAGGCACGATAATTGCTGGTGGACATGGACCTCGAGCAGCCGCTGAATTAGCTCTCTCTCCAGCCCCAATGCACTTCTGGAGCTCTGAATTGTGTCTCAAAGGCCTTTTTTTTTTTTTTGGCCTCTGCTTTTTTGAACTCTTATCACAGAGGGGAAACCTGGTTTGGATGAGATGAATCAACCCCAGACTCTCTGTGCTGATTTGTCTTCACTTGGGTCACCTATAATTTTATTTACTTGCATTCATCCTTGCCATGGGATGGCAAGGCAGTGATGTGGATGTCACCTCTGTCCCCAGGCCCATGTCACTGCTCATCCCTTGTGCTCTTGGGACCTATTGGCCCCCACCTCCCCTTATCTTCCCAATCTGAGCTTTCAGTGACTGCCTCCTGCAAATGGCACTTTATCCACTGGAAATGTGATTCTGGTTGGTAGTGTTGGCTCCGTCATGCTTATCAGAAATACATTATCTGGTGGGGATTAGACAGAACCTCGCGCTCCTCTTGCTGTCCGTGCCAGGCGGATAATGAATAATGAAAATTCCCAGGACCAGAGACAAACACACTTGACAGGCAGGGAAGCGCCAGCGCTGCCTTTCACTCACTTTAATGTGACAAACCTGGCTCCTTCAGACATCTTTCCACTCCATTCACCATGACGTGGCTTCTTCTGGGGTTTTTTGTTTTGTTTTCTTTTCTTTTTTATCCCCTCCTCCTTCTGCCTACCCTCTCTCCCAGCCCCTGAGCCCTTCTGCCATGGGGAAGGAAAGGGTGTGAGAGCGGATTCAAGAGGTCATCCCCACCCAGCCTACTGGAGACTGCTTTTTTTGTGGTCAGTTCATCTCATGTAGAGGATCCTGTGTGATTTGGGGCCTTACCTACTTTGAATTCTGGTGTTGTAGTGTTTCTATGCTGTTTTTAGTTAAGCTTTCACAGGACAGAGTGTGGCAGAGACATTGCTCTGCTCACACAACCCTCACTTCTGCAGCCACAAAGAGTTTGGTGCAGGTAAGAGGAAAGGGACTATGTCTCCCAGTACATCAGTCCTACATCCTTCAATGCTGACCTTCCCTAACTCTGCTCCCCCAGACAACTCTAGACCTGTCTGTGCCTCATCCTGCTCTGCAAATACCCCGGTTAACTCGAGTCCTTGCCCTTTTCTCAGAGTCTGTGAATGCTCAGTTCTATTCTGTCTCGTGCTGTCTCTTCCCTGCCCTTCCTCACGCACTCCCCTGGGGCAGCCCATTCACTCTTTTGGCTTTTTAAGTGTGTTACACAGGAGGACTGAGCTCCTTGTCATGGTCAGTGTAGGAACAGGAGCAGAAGGTCCTACTGCAGCATTCCTGGGCTCAGGGAGAGGTTTTGTACCATCTCTGCTCTCCGTCTGCCTTGTGTCATGTCTGTTATGTATGATTCCCATGTACAGGCAGGTGGACGTGGGTTACATAGTGATGCACAGCCTGGCACAGGTGGCTGCAAGTGAGCTCCGCTTCTCCCAAGTCTCTGGATGTGCTGTTGCTTCCCCCAGGATGCTGTGGTTGACCTGTGGAATAAAACACTGGTCACAGATGATGGGGCCGCAGAGAAAGAATTCCTTCCTGCTCAGGTATGGGATTTTTCCTGGCACTCAGGTCTGCCCTGCCTCTTGTCTCCTGTAAATCAGCCGTGGTGATGCCATCTGTAAAGGCTGTCTACATGAGACGCGACTCCAGCATCGGGAGGTTTTTTTTCCTGCAGTTGTCATCTAGAAGCAGGCAATAAATTTTATGGACCAGGGTTTATCGAGCACAGAGGATGAGGAATTGAGCTGCCTGGCTTGAATCTGAAGCTGATGTTCTGGAGGGAACAAGCACTTTCAGACGACTGCTTCAATCACTCACTGCCCACTTTCTGGAGGAAGTCAAATGACCATGTCCCATGCCAGCATTTCCTGGTGGGAGTGGAGAACCCCAGTGCCAGCCCGTGCCTTGTTTCTCACAGGTGACATCTGTCTCTTTCCCAGCCTGGCTCTTTTAAAACACATCCAGCCTGCTGCTGGGAGGACGTTTTGGCTTGGCACTGGTGGTGACAGTCCCTCTTGACTCAATCTTCTTGGATGCATTATGCAAACTCCGTGACTCCAGCTTTTCCCCCATCCACCCGGCAGGGAGGGAAGGAGCTCTGAGCCTGCATCACATCTGCTGCACAGTGTGAGGCTTTGCCAGTGAGATTCCTGCTAATTAATATCAAACTTATTTTAGCAAATAATGCACATTATCTCGTCCTGTGGAAAGGGTTGGTGCCAGCAGTGATCGCAGAGGCTCTGAAGGAGATGCAGCTTCAAAATGCTGGGATTTGGGCATACAGTGGGAGTGTGTCAGGGAGTGGGGAGATGGGGTTTGCTCCCAGGAATGAAAATGCTTGTGGGGTTTCATGACTCTTGGCCAAACATGTAGTTATGGGATCACAGAATAGCCTGGATTGAAAGGGACCTTAACAATCATTTTTTTCCAACCCGCTGGAATGGGCAGGAACACCTTCCACTATCCCAGGTTGTTCCAAGCCCCATCCAACCTGGCCTTGAATGCTTCCAAGGGTGGGGCATCCACAACCTCTCTGGGCAGCCTGTTCCAGTACCTCACCACCCTCCAGTAAAGAGTGTTTTCCTGATATCTAATCTCAACTTGCTCTTGTCAGTTTGAAAGCATTCCCCCTTGTCCTGCCAGTCTATGCTCTTGCAAAAAGTCCATCTCCATCTTTCTCATAGATTCCCTTTAGTCCTGGCCATATTTCTGCACTTGTGAAACCAGTTTGTGCCACTGGCTCAAGCAACAACAGACTAGAGTTGGAAGCCTCCTCATACACAGGGGTTTTGCTCCCTTGATCTTCTTTCCATAGCATGAGGTTTATTTGCTTTTCTCTTCAAGCACATGGCCCTCATATAGGGAAGCCAGGGGAAGAGACAGAGTGAGCCCCAGTCCTCTCCTCCCTCTCCCAGTGCTGCAGTGTTCAGTAGCTGTTGCTTGTGGGGGGATTTTCCAAAGAACACTGAGTTGACCATTGCCCCCATTCCCTAACTATCACAGAGCAGAGCTGAGCTGGTGATTTATTGTTAAGGCCAGAAAAAGAGAACTTGGTGTCTGATGATGCTCACAGGGGTGCTGCTGTAAGCTGAGATGGCTCACCTGTTTTAGCAGAGCCAATATTTCAAAGATTGCCACAGTTAGCTGCCTATTATCATCCCCATTTTTCATACCAGTCAGTTGAGGCATGAGGAGAAAACAAGCACATAGATAACAGCCAGCCAAAAAATAGCCAGATGTCCTGGCACTGAATCCTGGGATTGAACTATTTCGACTGTTTTGCCTCTTTGAAGGCGTCTGAAGGGGCCTCCTTTTTCACTGTCCTGTGTCAAGGCCATTTGTGCCTTTTGGAGTCTACATGAGATTTTATCTGTAGGCTTTTAGTGGAGTTACATCCTCCTGTAGGTCTAACACCACTTTATAGAATCATAGAGTGGTTTGAGTTGGAAGGGACCTTAAAGCTCATCCAGTTCTGACTCCCTGCCATGCTCAGGGACATCTTCCACTATCCCAGGTTGCTTCGAGTCCCGTCCGACCTGGCCTTGAACACATGCAGGGATGGGGCAGCCACAGCTCCTCTGGGCAGCCTCACCACCGTCAGTGTAATTAATATTTTCACAATATTAAACATAAATTTTCCCTCTTTCAGTTTAAAAAACCAGGAATGCCTTTAATTAAATGTCTTTAATTTTGGACTTCGTCTACCTTATGGGACAGTTGCAGTTAATGAAAGTTGTTTACTCCCATTAATGGCAATTTCCATTATGATGCCATTTCTGTATAAATTACCCTGAAGGTCATGAGCAAGGCCAGGTGACCACGCCAGGCAGACCAGTCTCCTGGGATAGCCCAGAGGGACCCCCTCTAGCTGGAGGCAGAGGAAGAGCTGTGGGAAAGCTGAGGAAATCTGGGACTAGATTTTGGAGGAAAATTTCCTTCAGAGCATCTTTTACTCACCAGAAAAAGACTGTCTTTGTCAAGAAAGACTCTGACGTGGGAAACATCTGTTCTGTGCTAAAAAAAGGGGAAAAGGCGGAGAGAACAAGAACCTCTAGAATGTGATTCCCCCCTCCCCCCTCCTTGTTAACCAGCAAAATGAAAACAAAAGAATAATTGTAGGCATATGGGGTGAAAAATAATTAGCAGGAAAATAAAATAAAATGGTATTCTGGCTGGGGAGCTGATTTTTTTTTGAGTTTTGTTTCATTTGTGGATGTTGAAATTGGTGAAAGGAGGCGAGGGGTGGATAGCATGTCTGGACTGTGTACAGTTAGTTAAACAGGCAAAGGAAGATCAATCAGGTGAAATTAATTGTGACACATGGTCTGAGCATGGAAATAGCATTGTTCAGCTCTGAGCTGAAAGAGAGGTTGGAGGTTGTCCATGCAACCTGAAATCAGCTTTTTGAGTTAATAGAGCCGTGCATGGTGTGGTCTTGTGCAGAGCTAAGAGCTGGGCTCGATGATCCTTGTGAGTGCCTTCCAGCTCGTTGTATTCTGTGAATTACTCCCTGCTCATCATCCCCTGCTCATGAACCCCTTACAGTCCCTTGTAGTGGAGCAGAGCTGCCTCTCCAGTGGGGAGGTGGTGAGCAGGGAGCAGCCTGTGGTTCGAGGCTCGCGTGAGAGAGGAGCTCTAGACGTGGAGTACTCTTAGCAGATGCCACAGCTGAACTTTCTGCCTCACTTGAAGGGAGCAGTGTTATTTCTCCACAGTCTTAGAGGAGGGGGTTGAGTGAAGGCAAGAGCAGGAGCTGTGATCTCGCATAAGTGATAGCATGTCAGGCGGAAATTAAATGCTGCTTCAACTTCTCCCAGGCTGCTGCTTGAGCAGTGCCTGGGGATCATCTCCCCCTCGCTTTGCTGAGCTTGTCTTTCTCTGAGGTTGATGCCAGGCTGCATGTACCTATCCAGGGATGGGAGTGGTGGTGGCAGTGAGGACAAAGCATTATGTTTGATCCAGGGTTTGGTGGGAGTGCTTCCTGCTTGCCTGCTGTGCTAATGCACCTGTTTGTCACTGTCCCGTCTCCCCCTGACAAAGTGTGTTTCATTCGGAGGAGGAATCTGTCTTTATAACTTGAGAGGAAAGAGGGAGAGGGAAACAGTTCAAAACCTGCAGGAGGCAGGTATGACGTGATAGGCCTCTCTGAATTTCAGCATGAGAGGGACAACCATTAGAGAGGTGGCCTTTGCCACCTGAGAGCTGAACTTCTGTCATGTCTATCTCAAGTGCTGATCCTGAAAACCGTTGCTGTGTGTGCCCATGCCTGATGATGGTTGTTCCTCAGATCTCCTTGGGGGAGCAAGAAGGCACCAGGGACATTAGAGGGCATCAGGACCCTTGTTTCTGTGCAGCATATGGTGTCCTGGCCATGCTGCCCTGAATGCTCTGAGAGCACAGGAACGTTGTGGTAGCCCAGGGACCATGTGTCCTGCAGGGTGCAGATGTAGCTGCTCTACAGAGCCCATGAAGACAGGGCACAGGGCACTGCCCAGCCCCCTTGGTCTTTGATCCAGGTCTCCAGAAAATCATGGAACAATATCAGTTTCCCCTCATGCCTTCTCATCCCCCCAGGTGAGTCCTCCTCCCCAAAATCTCCATACTCAGAAGTCCCAGGTCCACTCCTGGCTTTGCAAAGCTTGTTGGGATCATGGGGTTTGGGTTCTCCCCCTTCCTGAGCACTGGGAACTTGCCTCTGGCCACCTGGCATGCTTGCCTTTGGAGTTGCAGCTTCTCCTGCTCATTAGCTCATAAATAATATGGACCAGCAGCGTTCAGTGCTAATTAATTTTGTGAACTGAACCAGGGTGAATGGGGTAATTGCCCATGGCGCGTGCAGGCCGTCAGGTGAGCGTTTCTGCTTTCTCCCTCCTTGTTTACCAGCTCCTCTTTGTTTATTTTAAGAAGCATTTGGTCCCTTCTCCATGTGCAGAAGAAGAGCCATGTGATCCAACCCAGAGAGAGCCCAGCAGGCGCTGAATATTAAATTAAAACACATCCTCGCTTATACACAAAAAAAAGCCCAAGCTGGAAAGGTTAAGAGCTAACAGAGATCCTCAGAACAGTCTCTGTCTGTTTGGAATGAATTAATCAGACCATTAAACAGATCTTTTAATCTAAAGTATCCCTTTCATTTCAGTACTCTGTAAAACAAAGTGACTAGAGTATTGAGGGAAGAGTTTGCCATCACTGTGCCTTATTTGTATTAGTGGTGCAACGATTTCTTTCCTCCCTGTCTTACTCTTTTAGCAACAAAAGTGGGGTTAGAAAGAGCACCTATTAAGGGACAAAATGGACATGGAAAAGGATGGAGATCCTGTGGTTCAAGAGATGTTACATAGTCGTGGGCAGAAAGCATTTCTTTGTCTTGAGAAGCAGAGCAAGTACAGGAAGAGGCAGCATTTCAACTGGAGATGAATAATATGTGGAAAGCACAGGATGTTGAAGTCATGGGATGATAAGGCTGGAGCAGGGAAGGCACTGAGCATTATTGAGGTCTTGGAGCCCAGGACAAACAGAAAAGTTGCTCCTGCAGAGACTTTGGGGAACTTACTGGTCAGAGATGAGAATGGGGAGTCATAGAGGGGCTGGTAGATGCTCAGAGATCTTTAGTTGCAAACTGTGGCACAGGCTTTCTTCAGGTGGGAGACTGAGTATCCTGTCTAGTGAGGGGTTTGTGAGGATGGATGTGTGGCAAAATGCTCAGAAACATTGTGTGCTACCTTGGACAACTCACGGTTTGCAAGACAGTAATTTTCTGAAGTGCTGGGCTGCACTGGGGCCTCTCAAGTTGCGTTTTTAAAGGCATTTGTGAAGTTGGTGGTGCTTTAAGATTACTGTTGGCTCAGCTGGTAAACACAGCTTTAATGTCCAGCTCTTTGGGGTGGCACTAAAAGGAGCTCAAAACTCTCTGTGCGTGTGTTCTTTACCCTTCAAACGGTGCTTGATGGGATTTTTAAAGCCCTTTATGGCTTTTTTTCCCCAGCTGAATGTGAGCAGGGCTGTTTGGAGGACCTAACCCAGGCCAGAGCCCTGGGCACAGCTGGTGTGTTGGCCCCCCTCCCCCATATTTTGGTCCTCACTCTGGTCAGCGCAGCCAAACATTTGAGCAAACAGTACTATCACCCTCACATCTGGTAGAGATGAAAGGTAAAATCAGGCAATCCTGTTGCAAAATCAAATGTATCCTGTTTTTCTCCCCCACCACCCTTTTATTTTTTCTTCCCTTTTTAATACATTCTTCAAAGCTTGCTAAGATTAAGTGCGCGATTTATCTTCGCCAAGTTTGAATTCTAAAAGGAACAGCCAACTGTGTGATCGTATTATTAATATTTATACCTCGTCACAGAATGTTGACAGATTAATTATGCAATATGGTATAAAAATCAGCAGGCAGCGTGGGAGGGCGGTGGCAAAGTTCATGTATTAATAACACAGCAGGGTGGCTCACACGCTCCCTGTGTGGCTCCCTGTTATCAGCACTGCATCCCACATTCATCCGAGGCGCCTTCATCCCGTGCAGGCCTGGCAGGTATGAGGATGCTGACAGTGAGAAGGGAAAGGCAAAATGGCAAAGGTTGCAGAATCCCAGCTCTTTTGTGCTGCCCTGGAAGCCTTCATGGGGCTGGAGAGGAGTGTGAGGAGCTTCCCAACCATTCTTGACCTAGTTTTGGCCTGAGGAGCATCAAGAGGTGACTGTGCAGCAGAGACTCTGGATCAGAAGTTAGGGGTTTGCTCTGAAGGTGTGGGGTTTGTCCCTGTCTCGTCTCTCTGCCCCATCAATTTGCAATTCTTTAATAAGTGGTGTCAGCCCATCTTGCCAAAATTGCTTCTCCCTCACCTGTCCATGATGGAGGGTGCAGCACCTTCTTTTTAGATCTTGACCAGCACCGGACGTGTTGCAGAAAGGTTTAAGCCATCTTGAGTGGACAAGTATGAGATGGATGGTTGTACAGGGAGAGGCTTTTCCTTCCCAAAGAAGCTACCTCAGTTTGCAGCATCAGAACGCTTTATATAGGGAAAAATAGGAAATGAGAATTGTGGAAGCCTCAGGGATGGGAGCAAAGTCATCTGAGAGCACCCTCATCTTGTTTGTTGTCCAGTCCTGGATGGGGAATTTAAGTCTGTAGATGTTGTGAGAAGCATCCAGGGAGCGTTGCCTCTCAGGATCTTGCCCACTGGGAGATGATGTGCGTCCAGTGAGCCCGATCATGCCCTGAGGCCTCTCTGTCCATTGGTGTCTGCTTTGGTGAGGTGGATGCTAAATTAACATGGTGTGTGTGTGGATGATTCATGGACAAGAGGAGTCTGTGTCTGGGAAAAAATCCTTCAACACGGAGCGAATGACGTTTGCCATTGGCAGAGCTGCCTGTGCAGCTGGCAGAGCTCACGTTGTCCCCTCTGGTCACCCTCAGTGCAAACAAAAGCTCACCCTCCCAAAGCCCTTTGGAATTGCTGTTTCCATCCCAGCCTCTCTGTGCCTAAGTGCTGCTCATTTTGATTTTTTTGTTAATGAATCTTTTTTGCTCAGTGTGTCTCAGGGAGGTGTTTTATATGAAATGATTTGCCTGATTCTTCTTGAATAATTTCAAGCAGCGTCTGGGTCAGGCTGTGGGATGTACTTAGGCTGGTTAGAGGGTTCTTTGTCAGCAAAGCCCTGGATGTTGGAGAGGCAGCAAAGTACATCTCTCCCTCTTGCTCTCCTCTGGCATCCCACTCTTGTTTGGCCCTGGCATAAGCTCTTACCTAAAAAACCCCATCCGTGTGCAGTCACGCTGTGGAGAGCAGCCTTTGGGGAGATCTGCAGAGGCATTTCAAGACAGATATCCCAGTTCCAATGGGGTGTTTAACCTGCCAGACAACAAAGAAAATCGTTTAAGGTGGCTTTTGAAAGCCTTTCCGAGGATTTGGCTTCTCAATTTCCATTCAAATGAACTTTCCCTCTTCCCGTGTGTGCAGCTTCCCGATGCCTCTTTTTACAGCCTCGGCCTTTCAATCTTAATTAAAAAACTGGAAAGAACAAAGGCACAATTGAGCAAAGCACTTCAGCAAATGGTTGAAGTAACAGATTTTCTTGGGCTTTCAGTGCAGGCTTAGAGGTGTTTTGGGAGTTTGCTCCGTGAAATTGGGGTCCTAAGGCTAGTGGTGCAAATCCCTCCAGCTTTTTCAACCCCAGAGGCAAGACCACATTGATGGGAAATGTTTTGATCCACTCAGTGCAGGTTCTCGTCTCAGAAATTTAAGGTATAAAGGGATTCCCCTCCCCCCTTCATTTTTATAGGCTTCTTTCCTAATTGGGATGGAAACAAAGACAGAAGCCTCAGAGTTGTTTGTAAAATGAGTTTTCTGCTGATGGCAAAGTTGGTCTCTGTCAGAGCAGCCAGGCAAGATTTGTCAGCATTATCTATCAGATGCACAAAGAGCCTTTAAATAGAGGGGAATATGGAAATGCAAAGGATTGGCTATTAATGAATGGAAATTGGGATCAAGGGGTGAGGGGAATGGCAAGGAAAGTCCAAAACGCCAGCGGACATAGCTATCCCCTGCAGCTTCCTGATCAGAGCTGGATCTTCCTCCAAGTTCCCTCCTGCCTTTCCGGATGATAAACGTCGGATAATTGATTTATTCTGGCCGTGACCCACCTGGCTTTGTGCTGCCCCGCTTCCCCTGAGCGCCTGCAGTCGCCTTCCCAGCCCCGCTCCACCGCTTTCCCACCACGTGAGGACACAGTGGCTTGGCAGGGAGCAGATGGACAACCCATCCTGTAGACATCAAGTGCAGGAGGCTTAGTGCTGAGCTCTTTGGAGGTTGACAGCTCCCTAGACCCTGGCACGTTGCGGGGAGCATTTGAGAGAGGGCTGTTTGTCGGTGGGAAGGCGACTTTTGCTGGCTGAAGGTCCTTTTCCATGTAGCCCTCAAGGTTAAAGTTGGATGCTTCTTCCAGATGGTCTCCATCTGATGCATCTCATTACGGGGTTGAGCTGCCTCGCATTCCCGGCTTCCCAGTGCCAAGAATAACAAGGAATGGAAGCCAGCAACAGCGATCACTGCTGTTAGAAGGGCATAAGATGATTTAAGGGTCAAGACAAGACCATATGGCCCATCAAGATCCCATTGTAACAACCCGGAGGAATATAAAACAACTTGTGTTAGTGGTCACCCTTCCTGTTTCCTCTCAAGGCTGTTCACTCTAACCTTTGTGAGATCACTTCCCTGGCTCCATTTTGCTCTGATTTATGCCATGAGCTATGTTCCAGCATGGAATGTCTTCCCTGGAGTGAAGGCAGGAGGAGCAGAGGCATCCTGGGGTCTGTGGTTATGGGCTCAGTCCTCCTGTCACCATTACACCAGTAGATCCTGCATGTGCAGCTGTGAAATTCGATGTTTTATGGGAGCCCTTTTGGCACCCAAGGGTGTGCTGGAGCATTTACTGCTCATGCCAGGATTTCTCATCCTCAGTTTAGTCTAAAGTGGCCTCATGGTGTTATTAATGGCTCACCCCTCCACTGCCTTCAGCCCGCTCTGCCCTCAGACAGCCAAAATGCTAAGCTGGATAAGCCACATCTGGATGATCTTTCCTTTAGATTTAGGTGCATCTGGAGTGTGCTCAGCTTGTCATCTTCTCCAAATAGCGCGGGGCTCCCCAAGGGCTCCCAGCCTTCCTTTACCACATCCTGATACAGATATCAGCTGCCAAAATAACTCTCATTTCCATGGAGGATTTGCTCTCAGGGCAGGAGAGACCCCAGCCCTCAGTTGGGAGGAGGGTCTGTCTGCATCCCATCACTTTGAGTCCAAGGTGAAGTGAAGCATCTTGGCACAACCAATCCAAGTGCTGTGCCTGCACAGATAATTCTGTGTTTCTGAGAGCGGAGTCAATGCTTTCTCAAAGCACAGGGCTTGGCAGGCAGTGAGCTGGAGGCAGTGATGCTCCTGTTCCCGAGTTTTTCCCCAAAAGGCATGTGGGTGTCTGGAATTGTGTGGGCAGCCACACCTTTGGGCTGTATCTTCTTACCCCAGTGCTGTTTCTCTGTCCCACTTTGGAGCCGCCATTCCCTGCTCAGCACTTGTCCCTCAGTCCATTTGCCTAAGGGAATACTTTCAGCACTGACCTTAAAGAGCAATTTTGGGCAAGCACAGAGCAGCTCAATTGTTCATAAACCTGACATTTATGTCTCAGAGATTCTTCCTCTGCAGGATGCACTGCTCTTTATGATTTTATCAAATAAAATGCCCCTTTGCCCCCAACCAACCTCTTTCTCCTTCCCTGATGATTTTGCAGGGCAATCATTGTGAACAGAGAGCTTGGAGGCATCTGTTCATCCTTAATGTCGTGGCACAGAGAGGGTTATGGAAATGGTTGTAGAGGCATTAGCAAGTGCAGATGGGTAGGACTGAGCTCTGGTCCTGTAATGTTGATAATTACTGAGCAGGGATTAGGGACTCGCACTGCGTGCACAGAGAGAAGCAGGGTATTAAATGCAAACAGATCAAACTACCTGATGGACCCTGCAAGTTTATTCCTGTGATTTTTCTCTGCTCTGCTGAAACGCTTCCTGAGCTTTCAGATCCTTTCCCTGCCTGTCATGGGGATAAAGTGCTGGTTACATGGTGAGTTTGGAAAAGAGCTCTGTAGTGTCATCCCAAAATAGCTGCTAGCCAGGAAGCAGGGTAACTAGCCAGGATACAGGAGTGCACCTTCAGGTTCCTGATTCCTGTACAAAGCTGGAGCCAAGGCAGAAGCCTGGCCAGAGGTATCTGTGTGAGAGCAGCCATGGTCCAGTGCTGACCTGGTGGGGACAGCAGGGGCCTGAGACAAGATGCTCTGCTCAAGGTTGCCCAGAGAAGTTCTGGATGTCTCATCCTTGAAAATGTTCAAGGAAGGTTGGGCAGGGCTGGTGTTTCTCCTTCCTCATGATTAAGGAGAAATTCCCTACTAGTAATAGTAATGGAGAACTGTTTGAAAGGGAAGGGTCAAAGCCCAGACTATGAGGTGGTTAGCAAAGATTATGTATTTTGGTTAGCTGACTTAAATTTTGGATTATTTGAGCAACCTAGTCTAATGGAAGGTGTCCCTGCCCATGGTAAGGGCTTGGAACGAGATTATCTTTAAGGTCCCTTCCAATCCAAATCATTCTGTGATTCTATGATTTCTGTGTTCCTGTGATTTCCATGATTCTGTGATCTCCCCTCCATGCTGATCCTGTCTCCCAGCTCCTCCCTGCTCCTCACACAAGGACACCCACTGGGTGAACAAACATTTCTTACTCTCCTGACCAGGCCATCTTCTATCCAGTGTATTAATATCAACTTCATATGGAGAGCTTGCTACCCTGGAAGTGTTAATTAGCTTCCCCCCTCCTCCCACCCATTATTTTTCCGCCTGGCTCTTCAGAAGGTCTTTGAACCAGGAGATCAATGCCTCCTGCTAATCCGCTCTTCAGCAGCTTAGAGAGGCACCACAGAATACTCAGTTTAATTCTCCTCTAACACCTTTGCTAATCATCCTTTCCAGCCCCAGAGTCCCAAGCAGGCAATGAGGAGACAGGCCAGCCTGGAAAAGGCAGCAGACACTCATTTACATCCAGCACAGAGACCTGGCCAGACCTGCACGTGGTGGGAAGAGCAGGGGTGGAAGGGAGCAGAGCAGTGGGAAAGGGGAAGATCCCTTGGGATGAGTTGGCATCAGCGTGCCAACCATTTTAATGCTCTTGGAATCACAGAATCATGTAGTTTGGAAAGCACCTCTTGTTGCTTCCCAGTGGCGTTGCTTCTCATCTTGTCTTCTCTCTCCACACTGGAGATACAGATTGTGTTATGAAACTGCAGATAATAAAAATAGATGTTCCTCTTGGCTTTTCCACACAGTGCCCTGGAGGCTGAAAGGGTTTGTTAGCATGGGTTAAACCCCCAAATCCTGGGATCTGAACCAAACTGTCCATCTGAGTGGTTTTCCCTGTTGGCAGGGAGATGTGGAAGGACCAGTTACTTCCCACGCGTTTCCATTGGCCTCTGCAGCAGGATATCATAGAATCATTAAAGTTGGAAAAGACCTCTAAGGTCAAGTCCAGCTGTCCCTCAGGCTTTTTAGTTGACTTCATCAATGGGGTTGGGAGCTTTGGAAGCTCTGCCATTGCCACCTCAGCTTGGCTTCCTGTGCTGTGGCCATCCTCCTCTCTCTGGGAGCAGGACTTTTCTGGGGTCACTTGGTTTTGATCCACCTCAGGGCTGCTTAAATAGCCTGGGGTCACTCAGAAGGTCAGACAGAGTCACCCATGGGTGACAGTTGTGCTTTGACTCATTGGCTCATATTGGACAAGTTTACTAGAGGCTGTGTCTCCTCTGTGGAGAACACAGTGGCCTGGATTTAGCTGTGAAGACCTTACTAAGCCTTTCCATAACTGACTGCTGTGATCCAGCTAAATGGCTGCAAGCAAAAACCCACGTGGAAATGCAAGTGCATGCTAATGAGTTGTGTTGCCAAAACCAGAAGGAACTAACTCTACAGGGAGTTGGTACTTTTTTTTTTTTTTCCCCCTGCTACCCAAGTTCAATAGCAGTGAATTGCATATTTCTCTGAGGCTTCTCAACAAACAATTTACAGTGTAAATATATTTGTTGGCATGCAAATCACTCTGCATTATGAGTCTTGATTAATAGTATAATGTGTTGATGAAAGCCTCTAAGTGGTTCTTGGAACTAAGGTTCCTGACAAAGATCAGCTGTTTGGGTGCCCAGTGTTTGCAAAACATTAGATTAGGGTGATTTTTTTCCTTTGTTTTTGTT
>VXBA01003539.1:64534-210049 GCA_013399895.1 Serilophus lunatus
CCCCCCCTCCCTCTGTTTAAGATGCCAAGTGGCAGTGGCTCTTCAAACCAGACAATTATTTAACAGAATCAAGCTCTTCCCCACATCGTTTCTGCTCCTCATCCCCTATGTAAGAAGGATGCTGCTGTGAGGGTGGTCCTCAGTCCCTGCTCCTGGAGATGCTGGGGAGGGACAGGATAAAGGCTACAGGGTTATTAGAATTCCTGTCTGTCCTGGTGGCTGGGCTGGTACCTGGACCATGGAATCCATGTGTAGACAGAGCTGCTCAATGAGCAGTGCAGTTAATGAGACTTGATTGCCAATGGAGCCATCCCCAGGGGCTTCATTCCTGTGAGGCCTCTCCAGTGTGGAAGGTTTGGGTTCAGTCCTGGAAATCCAGCACTGTGAGGCTCCTTTCCCTCATATCTCAGTATTTTCCAGGATGCAACAACTTTCATGTTGAACCTTCCATACCAGGGAGGTGCCATGAAGCACTGTAGAATTCATCAGAGTGCTGGATGAGCCCATCGCACCTTCACTGCATCCCAAGCTCCATCCTACATGACAGCTCCTGAAACACCTGTAAACCCCACTTTCCCCTCTTCCACTCCATCCTCCTCGCCCAAGGTGGACTGCCCTGGGTGCTGGGTTGGCCCTGGGGAAGAGGATATGTTTGCAGCCCCTCTCTGGCACTTGTTTATGGAGAAACCGTCACTGTAGTCCTGGCAGTGACAGGTTTCAGGAGCCGTCCTCCTCACTCTGGCTTTTATGACGGCTGCTCTCATTGCTATTTTCCTTCTACCCTTTGGAGCTGAGCTCTCAAAGGTGTCAGGACAAATGCCACACTAATCAGCGTGGATGTGCTGGGAGATTGTGCCCAGGCAGGCTGGAGCAGGGAGAAAAAGCAAGAGGGAAGTAACAACCCTGTTTAGCAGGCGTCGGAGCAGGGTTTAGTGACAGCCTCAAGTTTTGATCTTTGTTAACTGCTGTTTTGCTCAGAGACTGACGGGGAGCACCATGAAATGCCGAGTGTTCTGCTTGTACTGCTCTGGAGAGCTGTGCAGGTCATGCGTGTCTCTGCTGTGACATTCCAGGCAGGAAGCACAGGGCACACCGAGCTCCCCTGCCTCAGGAATGGGCAGTTTTGGGGCAGCATCTCCCCTTTCTGCAGCTTCCTATGCTTGAGCCAGCTCCTGGATTTGCTTCCCTCTGTTTCTCTGCAATTCCAAGTGGTTTTCTGCCATGGCTCGTGGTTCGTCTGCCCATCCCCAGGGAGAACAGAGTGGCACAGCCATCCCCACCCAGCTCATTGCCCTCTGCGTGTGGCAGCTCATGCAGAGGTCTTGGAGTTGGAGCTGAGCTGGTCAGGGAAAACACAGACACCTAAAGGAGAAACAGAGAGAAGGGGGGGAAAGACTGATGAGCACACGTGCTTTAAAAGAACATACTGCTTTCCCCCCCCCCCTTCCTTTTTTTCTGAAAGCAGCTGTGCCTTTTTCCAGCACTTTTAACTGGTTGCCAGGGAAACAGAGCAAGGGAGAGTGGAAAGGTTAGATGGATATTGGACGAGGCTAATGCACTTGTTTCAACCAAGAATTGACAGGTGCTTAGGACACTGAAGGTCCTGATAACTCCTCATTTGCACGGCTCCTTTGCAGAGCCTCCAGTACCTCCCTACTGCCGTTAATTGTGTTTTAATCATTTGCAAATTATAATCCATCTCCATCAGGGGATCTCTAATGGTGGCTTTATGGAGCGCGTCCGCATGTTCCTTAGCCCTTCTGGGATACTGGGCATGAAATATTGGATACCTTGGGCCTTCTTGGTATGGGTGGTCTAGCTTGAAGGGAGTGTGATCCCAGTAGAGGTCCTGATGGAAAAGGTGGGAATTGCACCTGGGTGGTTCTAATGTGCTGGGAAGAGAGTTGGAGGGAGCCGTGTGTTTGGCCAGCTGCTTCTCCCAGCGAGGGGGTTGGTGTGGGAAAGGTGGTGATGCACAAGTCCAGTGAGAGCACACCCTTACCCACTGGGTCATCCAACCCTGCTCCTGGTGTTGGCAGAGCTCTTGGCATCTCTCTGCCCGCTGGCAGCTCCCATCCAGCCCTACAGGGCTGCTGGGACACATTGTCCCTGTGCGTTTGCAGCTCCTCTTGGCTTTTTCACTTTCCTGCAGGTTAAAAAACCAAAGATAAATGCCTCGCTATGGATTTTTGTCACTGTTTCAGCGCTCTGAGGGCTTTTTTCCTCTCCTTCCGCTTGAGGTTTTGTTTTTGTTTTGCGTCTGCCGTGTCTAAAATAGCAGCTCCATCTACGGAATAACCAAGGGGCCTGCAGCTCGGCTGTTCAGGATGAGCATCACATCTGGGATGTGCAAAACACAGCAAGTGATAAATAGCAACTGTGTTGTAAAGCTCAGGCTCTGGAGAGGTAAGGGTGGCTGGTGAGGCTTTTTATTGCATTTTGGTTTGGTAGGGTTTTCCTGAAGAAGGCAGAAAGGTATTGATTAGAAAAAAACAAGCTGAACCTCACTGGAGGTGTGAAGGTGGAAGGAGTGGTGGTGTGATGCTGAGAGGTGGGGGACCCCAGCTCTGCCCTTCGTAGCCTGAGCCTCGTCCTGCAGCTTTGGGCACATTCATTGCCTCCAAGCTGATAGTTAATGGGGTTCCCTCCTACCTGGAATGACTGCAGGGGACTCTGCCTTCTTCCTGCCACCCCCTCCAAAAAGGCCTGGCTGAGTCTGCCCCCAAGCCATGGAAGTTGGCAATCCACCTTTTTCTTAGCTGGGGAGAGAACAGTGTTTAGTCCTTGCCCAGGACTGCAAAAGAAGCTGCTCACTACTTCTTGTCAGCAGCTTCCCAAGCCTGCCACCTCTCCATCATTCCTGAGTGATGGGTACCAGGCCAGCACAGAGATGCACAGCACTCATATCCCTATTATGACATTGTCAGTGTCACAGCTGAGCGTGAGGGACTGGCAAAATGTCACTTCAGGTATTAGAAAATGACTATGCCTTTGCCACGTTATGACTCCTGGTCCAAAGTGCTGTTTCTCTCATCAGTCCCAGCTGGAGGGGCCTCTGCCTTTGGCTGGGGTATGTCACATGTGGGATTTTTAGGGAAAAATGTGATTTTAGTTGTGGTGCAAAGATCCAGGCTGATGGCATGGATCCACACAGCCCCTTCCAGCCATGCCACAAATGCTGAATGAGCTCCGTATCTCCTTCATGCAGGGCTTTCCTTTTCCCAGCTTTCCTTTCTTCCCTCTGCTCTGGACCACTTCTGATACATTCTGCCCTGCCAGGCCCTTCACCAGCATTTCCCCCTGCTTTGGAGGGAACCTGTGCTAGTGAGAAGGGAGGAACTCAGCCCTAAGTCACCAGGTCCGTCAGTGATGATGTCTGGGCATCCGACACCTGGATGCCACCACTTTTCCTATCTCTTCTCCGTAGTACATGGAATTGGCACCACTACAGGCACACTTGCACCCAGGGGAGCTCCAGAAGTGGTCACTGGGAGGTAGTGACCCCATGAGCAGCTCAAGTGGCTCCAGTCTCTCCCAGCTGCATGGTCTCATCCCCTTGGCAGCAGGAATGGCTCCAGTGGTATCTTGACGGTGCCCGTGCTGCCAGGGCAATGGGCTCTCCAGTGAGCTGGTATTTTACTGCTTGAAAGAGAGATCATCAATGAGAAAAGGGGTGGGAGAAGAGGAATGATTTATGAGGCTTTACTTGGCCAAGCAGGGCATTCTCAGCATATTCCAAAATAATTTAGCATCATCTATTGTGCCTGCAGCGGGAGCTTGTTGCGGAAAACGAAAGAGCAAAAAATCCGCCACATAAAGAAGCCAGAAACCCCCTTGATGGGATGGTTAGAGCTTGAAGTTTCTCTTTTCCTGAGGGCTGCTGTCTCCTCTCCCCAGTTCTCTCTGTAAATCAAACTGCTGGTGTCGGATCGGCGGCTCCGTCTTTCCCACAGCCGCTTCCCCGAGGCCTCCCCGTGTACCAAGGGGACATAATCACCACCTAGAACAGCTTGAAGGACACAAGCGCGGGAGCCGAGAGGACGATTTGTAGTGAATAATTTAGTGGATGAATTTAAAGCTTTTGTTCTCGTCACAAATTACCTGCGAACTGTACGGGAAGGTTTTGATCATACAAATTCATTTTATATTGTCTCTCCCTGCCAACAGACCCACCTACCTGCTTCACTGGGGTTTGAACCAATGTGTTTTTCCCTGCACATCAGTGTATTTTGGGGGGTGGGTTGGATCTTTAATTAACCCATCGTTTGGCTGGCTGTGGTTTTAATTACTGGCATAGGATTAACCTGTCTGGGTTGTGCTGGAAATTAGGGAGCAGTGTTTGTAAATAGGAATAATTTGTGAAGTTTTCCTGTGTATCATGGGTTGTCTGCACAGCCCTCAAAGCATTTTGCTGTTAGGTGGAAGGAGATGAGACTGGCACAGGGCTGGGATGCCCAGAAAGGGGTGAGTGCCAATGTTGGCATCCTGGGATGCACTGCCTGGATATTGCAGCTGGGATTGTCTCCCCCGTTGCTGGAGAGGGACTTTTTATAAGGATTGTAGTGATAGGACAAGAGGAATGGCTTTCAACTGACAGAAGACAGGTTAGATTGGATATTAGGAAGAAATTCTTCCCTGTGAGGGTGGTAAGACTCTGGCACAGGCTGCCCAGAGAAATTATGGGTGCTCCATCCCTGGAATAGGGGCTGGAATTCCATGATCTTTAAGTTCTCTTCCAACCCAAACCATTCTATGATTTCCCCTCCTCACCCAGGCAGCTCTCTCACACCCTTGAGAAGTTTTCCCTGTCTTTGTCTCAGTGTGGATGGTTGGATCCAAATCTCTCCCTCCCCCTACTCGCTGATGAGTTTGTTTGGGGCTAGGGAATTTAGCAAAGTGCATGTGAAGGAGGCTGCAGCCTGCCCAGAGAGAGCCATGTGAAATGAAGTTGTATCACTCTCCAAGATCAAATTATCCTTCTCAGCTTTCAGGGAGAGGACTTGCAGCAGCCCCATGCGAGAGCTCACTGCCTCCTCCTCCTTGTCTCAGTTTATATCCCGGTCCCCCGGCAGACTGGAAATGCTCCCTCATCAGGGCTTGCTCTCTGTGCTAATGGCCCTCTATAAATAAGCCCCAGGAACAACGATAGAGAACAATCATAAAAGGCAGGCGCATAAATTAAAGCCGATGTTATAATAAACCAGACAAGCCCTTCATCGAGGGTTTTATGTTTCTCCTTGAGTTGGCAGCTTTGCCAGCAGAAAATGATTTCCGTGTGCCTTGGCCCAGTCCCCTGTCTCCCCACTCCGTAGGTGCACGTGAGTGGGTGGCAGAAATAGCTGGCATCATCATCTCCCTTTTTTTTTTGGCATTACGGCTATAAATGCTGCAGGAATTTCTCGGAACAGCTCTCAGCGTTCCTCACTCGTGTCCTTAGGGCGGCAACAAGACCATGGATTTACTGATGGCGTATCTCTGGCCACTCGTTTTGGCTATAAATGAAATGCAATGGTTCTGGGTGGCTTGAGTTCCTGAGAGCTCAGCCCTGTGCTCTTGGAGAAAGGTGGAAGTTGTTGCATTCACCCCAGTGAGCTGCGGTCAAACCTCATGGGCCTGGAGGAGAGGCTGGTGCATAAAATAGTAGCATCTTGGTACGTATGGTACCTCTGAAAGGCCGCTCCTTCCCCTTTGCCCTGAAGTGTTCTCTCTCAAAGGAAAAGCACGCACCGGTGGCTGGCATGCAGGCGCTGTGCCGTGGCTCCAGAGTGCCTCAGGAGTGCTGTATCTACTGTGCTGAAACTCCTGCCTCTCCCAGAGAGTTCATAGCTGTCTCTCCGAATCACATCCTGGATGACTGAAACTTAGCAGGGCGAGTGGAAGCGGCAGGCGGAGCTGGTTGCTCCCAAAGTACAACTTCCCTGTGCTGGAGTCATCCGGGGAATGCACCGAGTTGTGCTGTGGCCGTAGGGTCAGTCAGGGCTTTTTCCAGGGCAGGAGTTGATCTCCTGGTTCTGTGACACACTGTGATGCTTCGTGGGGAACTTTGGAAGATCTCGTGTCTTGGTGAGGTCCCACCCACTCAGTCTGCTCCCAAATCCCATTTGGATGCTTTGGATCTGAACTGATGACCCTGTGAGTTGCCCATGAGGGTGAAAACTGCTGCTCCAGGCTCTGAGCTTGCTTTCAGCCTTCACACCCATTCCTCATAGTTCTTGCAGCAAAATCCAGAGGCAGAGGGTTGTGTGTTGCTGGGGAGGTGTCCCTCTGTGCTCCTTGCAGGAGACTGTAGAGACAAGGAGGAGAATTCTGGGGACCGAATTCATCATTTGAGGTTCAGAACAATTTGCAGGGACATTTTCAGCTCTGAGTGAATACATGCCTGGCCATGTGTGCTGCTCTTTGCAAGGAGGGGAGATGCTGTGCAGAGTTACTGTGCATCTGAGGCAGCTCAGATGCATCCTCTAAGTGCTTGATCATCTTCTTCGTCCCATTTGATGGAGCTGCAGCGCATCCCGTGCTGGTGCAGGGAAGTGTTGGCCAGGCTGGTTATGCGCATGGTGGAGGAGAAGGAAGGAGAGAGGAAGAGGTAGAGGCAGAAAGGGAGGGATAGGGATGAGCAGGTGGGCTCTGCTTTCTACTCTGCACTCTGGCCTGAGCTCCCCCTCGTGTTCAGCCACACATGTTTTTCTGTTACTTTCTCAACTCTCCTCTCCCAGTTATCTCAGATGTTTGATCTTCCCTGACACATTTGAGCTGGAGAAGCCAGAGCCCCATTGGGCAGCCTGCTGGCTGCCAGCTTATTTTTTCCCCACGACTGAGGCTTCCCCCCTCTCCCCAGGGTAATTGCAGCACCTCCGGCCTTTCTGAATATTCAGCTCAAGCCAGATTCTCAATGAGCTCCCGTAAGAGCCAGAAATCCATGGTTTTGATCGTGCAAGTAGATACGTGCTGCAGATGTGCCCCTCACCAGGCTCTCTTGATGGGCACAGGCTGAGAGGTGCTGTGCTGTGCTGCACCAATGCAGCAGCAGTTCCCTCCAGAGGCTGCTGGGCTCTCCCTGCCACTGCCACCACTCATCAGCCCCTCGCTGGTCTTTTACAGGGTCGTTTTCTGCTTCATTTCCTCCCCCAGCCTCCGGATCCCCCTTCAAGCTCTCTGCTTTCTTCTTCATCATCCCAGCTGGGATAGAATATGACTGAAGCCACAAAGAGCCGAGATCGCAGCTGCCCTCAGGGCCTGTTTGCCCACATCACCTGTCGGATTGGGAGCCTGGACGTCCTTGGAAAAATATGTATTTCAGGCCGCTGGGGTGCTAATTTGCAAGGCCCATTACTCAAAAGAAACATTAAAATGGCCGTCCATAAAGCAGAGCCTTTATCCGTGCCTCCCCCTCGGTCTGAACTCCCTGCGCCAGGTATAGGCTTCCTGTCAAGCCCAAGAGCCAAAAGCAAAGATTTATCGAAAGGTTCCTTGACTCCGACTTGCATTTTAATTATGTCGCCGTCAGCTTGTGCTGAGAATAAACTCTGTGGCTATTGTGTTATCCTCGCTTCATCTCTCTGGATGAATGCTCTGGGAGAGACGTGGGTTTGTGGTGTTGCCAGTGGGGACCTTCTTGCATTCCCACGTCCTTTCCTCCCTGCTTGCCTGCACAGATCAGCAGAGCCTGGTGCTGAAATACCAATCTGCACGTGAGGTTGTGAGGGAAGGATGCAGAGAATGATTCCTGTGCATCCCCTTCATGTGCAAGCTCTGTCACCACCTTTCCCAACCTGCTGGGTTTGCAAGGAGGGCAAGTCCTTGCCCTGCCACGATCACTTTGTTGCCACCGGGGCAGGAGACGGAGGACAGGGCTTGATGCGGTGCTGGAACCCAGATTGCTTTTTGGAGAGCTCGATTTCATGCCAGGAGCAAAGCCATGGGAATTGAGAAGCCACGCTTGTCAGGGAGGAGATGCACCGTGCTTGTTTATTTTCTCTATGTATTTATGAGCAGGGATGTGTATAAATATTGCTTGTCCATGCCAGACAACACTGGTGTCTTGCTTCCAGAGGGTGCAAAGTTTGACCTGGCACTTCCCGGCGAGAGCGATGTATATTTATTAGCATGGCAAGGGGTGGGAATGGATCCATTGCTCGCGGTGTGGCAGATGCTGTCTCAGCAAAATGGGGGTTGTTATTAAAATAAATAAAAGCAAAAGCCATTTGGCCACCACGGCATCTCCTGTGATGACTTCACGATGGAGCCAGTGGAGAAGGGTGCTCTTGGGAAGCTTCCAGCTGTGAACTCCAGGTGCTGGAGCTTGTCGCCTGCCTCAGTTTCCCTATCAACAACAGTGACGTATAGAAGTGAAGTAAGTCTCAGCCTGGCAAAGGAGTGTGAAACTCTCCCTTCATTAATAAGCACAAAGTGCTTTGATATTTTTAGGTGGAAGTGCCACGTATTGATATAATATTACTCTACCTCATTTGACTTCTTTTTCGATTGCAAGCCCCCTCTTGATCCCGTTACCTGCAGTAACAGTTATCTGGCTATATTTTATCATCTGAATATTTCAATTAAATTACTTTAAGGGGAAAAAAAAAAGCAGCCTAGGCTGAAGTTGGAAATGATCACTGTATCAGTCCAACTTCCCTCCATTCCCAGAAGGTTAATTGAAAGGCAGCCATCTTGGTGACGTTTAGACAAATGAGGATAATTATGTGTTCTCCAGCTCTTTGAGAGGTTAATTGCTTAGATGTACGAAGACTTGAAGAACAAAGAAGGAATAAATCAGAAGCAGGACTATGATCTGATAATGTAATTTGGGATATTCACGTACAACTCAAACAAATAAACCCCCTAATTGCATGAAGCTTTTTGGCCCCTCAGGGTTACCGGGATCAGGCTCCCAGTTCTTGGGGATGCTTGGAGAAGGGGCTATAAACAGGAGTGGTCCTCATATGGCTCGTGTCTAGCTGATGCTGACTTCTTTATCTGGCACTGGAGATGACTTCTTCATCTCCAGGCTGTCGACAGCCTCCTTAGTGCCCTTATCCCAGCAGTGAAGCGGTGGGTGGAAATCACACGGGTCAGGGCATTGTGAGAGCAGAGGATTTCTTCTGGTAGGTTATTTTGTTTTGCCTAATTGCTGGTGAAATTCCTGCAAATTGGCAATTATATTCCTGAGCTGATGGCTAACCCAGGTCATTTACGGATCTCGCGTTTGGCAGGAGCGCTTTGCAGTGTTTGCCATGAAATATGGCATCACTTCCATCGGCAGAATTCTGCTATTTTTAGAGGTTATTAGCTCTGCCTGCAAGGATTTTGCACCTAAAGTGGCACCATCCTGAAGAAAATGGATTTTTTTCCTTGTAATTCACCCTGGTGGACCATTTTAGGGGTCAGCTTGTCCATCTGTCAGTCCCTCCATCCTGTTGGATGGGTTCTAGGAGCAACTTCCAGGTCTGAGGGGTGTGGATGGAGCAAGTTGCTCTTCTCCTTACCTTTCCCTAGCACTATAGTGAGGGGTGCAGTGTGCAGCCAAGACCTTGGAAAGTTTGAGCTTCTAGGGAAGTCTCTGAGCTGTCCAGCTGGAATCAAATACTGCTTCATTTTTCAGCCATGAGAGTCAGGAAAACAGTGCTTTTTTTTTTTTCTCCACTGAGAGCTTGAGGGTGAAACATCTTCATCTGGAATCTCCTTCCCCCTCTGCTCTATCTCTGGGGAAGTTGGAATTGATTTCAAATGAGAAAATGCCTCCTCACCCCTAATGTGAGAAGAGCTCTGAGCCTCGGCCTCTGAAACACCAGTGAGAGGTTTTTCCGTCGATCTGTCTGGAATTGCAGTTTAATTCCCCACATTTGCTCTTGTATTGTGCATTAAGATACAGCGAGTTTATCCAGCAGTCCAGCTGTTTTGAAGATAATTACTACAGAACTCAACCTGATGTAAAATAATCCTCCCGGGCAAGCAGCCAAGAGCCTGAGACTTATCCTCCAAAGACTGAAACCTCTCCATTACCCTTAAGAGCTGCAGAGATAGTGGTGGGCATCTCATGACAAATTTATTTTTGGTGGTAGTCAACAGCGGGATGTGAGAAGAGGTTTGCTTTTCCCCCTGATTCTGTTGGAGAGGGTGGTGCAGCAAGACAGGCAATGGAGACATGGCTGGATTTCTCTCTAAAGCGCCCCATGTGCTGTCAGTTCCCTCAGGAACCCATTTTGGGGTGACAACGCCATCCCCCACACTGTATTGCTACCACTGGGGTGGCTTCAAACCAATTTTCCCCCCATTCAAGCCAGGGTCAGGTGTCCTATGGCTTTGCTCCAACTGCTTCTCTCACAGATGTTCCCTGGTCCAGGTTTTAATCAGCCTACCAGCATCCTTTCTTCTTTTGCAACTCCAGGATCCTGCTGGAGCCATGGCCGTATCCTCCTGGGTTGAAAGTGTCCCCTTATCCAGCTGAGATGGAGATGGTCACCCGGCCCGTCAGGCTGCCTGAATCATAGCAGTCAGAGCCCCAAATTGCTGTGTGCTAATTACTGGTACTTAAATGCATGTCCCACCGTGACAGCAAAAGTTATTCACCTCTCTCCCTGCCTGAGAAGATGGATGAAAAAAGCAAAGGAAAAACCCAACCCCAAAGTACTGCTGCAGGCACAGAGGACTCCAGGTTCTTGACTGTTCAGCTCTGCTAGGGATAAACTTGGTGTTTCTTCTCTGCTTTTGATTGAAGAACACTAGAAAATCAGCTGGGGCACAGGTGCTGCATTGTGTTAGATTAGCACTGATTGAATCGGTGCACTGGCACTGATTGAGGCACAAGGCTACGCTGAGAGCAGGGGAGTTCACTGGATCTTGTCCCTTAATCAGCACCCTTGAAGGCTGCTGATGGTGTTGGTGTAGCAGAGCTTGGTGTAGAGTAGAAGGGAATTTGGCTTCCCTGGTAAGCAGACAACTCTCTGCTGATGTTACCTGTATCCAGGACAGAGGAGACTGAGGGAAGTCCTCATTGTGGTCTTGAACATCCATATGAGGGGCAGCAGAGGGGCATATGTATGGATCTCTTCTCTTGTGATCAGTGACAGGACTCAGGAAAATTATGAAGCTGAGTCAGGGGAGGTTTAGGTTGGATATCAGGAAAAGTTTTTTCACCAGGAGAGTGGTTGAGGACTGGGAATAGGCTCCCCAGGGAAGCAGTCCCAGTACCAAGCCTGACAGAGTTCAAGAAGCATTTGAGCAACACTGTCAGGAACGGGGTGGGACTGTTGGGATGTCGTGCACAGGGCCAGGAGTTGGACTAAACGATCATGACGGGTCACTTCCAACTTGTCATGTTGTATGAGTCCACGAAGTAGGGATGCCTTGATGGTAAATGATGGTAGATGATGATCATCTCTTTGGAGAGGAGCTGGGAAGATCAGGCTGCTTCAAACCACAGAATGGCCCAGTCGCCATGAACAAGTTGGAAATTGGTGCCTGGCTGTGTCAGGCAGGGGGTGCAATCATTTAGGTACCATTTGGGGCAAGGAAAGATTCCTTGCTGCACTTCTTCCGGTTTCTATTGTTTTCTGGTCCTGGCTGCCTGTGCTCAGTGCTTTCATTTTCCTCTTTGTCTTTGGGACATCAGGTGTGGCCACCAGCATTGACTGACTCTGATGTTTGCATTTACATGCCACCTGCTCCATAAACATTCCCATTGATTTGCTTTATCCAAAGGCTTCCTGCTTTATTTCTTTTGCTGCTGCCTCATATTTCCAGCTGTTGGCTGTTGTGGCTTAGACTGATGGCTTCTGGTCTTCCCTACTGCACAGCAGGAGCATTCCTGCACGTGGACATGGGTATGAATGCATTGTTGTGTTAGAAACAAGGGAGTTGTAGTAGGAAAATCAAGAGTGAGCTGGGAGCACCTGACTCCATCAGGCCCCCTTTCCCTCTCTGATGATGTCAGGGTGGTGTGTGTTCCCACAAGCTGGAAGTAAAAGCAATGAGGAGTGAAAGAAAGGGCTTTAGGAACTGAGAGGAAAGCCTGGCTCTCATTAACAGAACTGACTGCTTCTGGATTTGCTCAATGTGGAGCATTAATTCAG
Source organism: Serilophus lunatus (assembly GCA_013399895.1). NCBI lineage: Eukaryota > Metazoa > Chordata > Aves > Passeriformes > Eurylaimidae > Serilophus > Serilophus lunatus. Next base: position 76,606 of record VXBA01003539.1, read on the forward strand.
AAAATCCTGTGAATGGCTTTGGGAAGGAGGTGGGATCAGTTACTGGGGGCACTGTGCAGCAGCTTAGCACACTGGGCGTCCCTTCCCTGTTCAAACTACAATTGGTTTCTAAGCCACCTGCAGCACAGATCTAGCAGAGCCTTAGCATCATGCTGTGATTCCTGGGTCCACCCCTGAGACCAAAGGCAGGCTTAGACCCCACTCCCCAAATGAAGCTGGCAGCAACATAGCTTCAGGTTCAGCCTTGGCATCCCCAGGGTTGTCACAGAGGCCACCCAATGCTAAGTACAGACCAGCCAGTGTTCTGTGTGGCATGGACCCCTCAGGGACTGCACAGTGAGCACTGTCTTGACTTCTGACGCCTCGCACAGACGGCTCCCGCCCTCCTCATCATCTTGTTATCATTCTAATGTCTGGGAGCTGCAGTCATGGACCAAAACACCATTAAACTATCTGAAATGGAGCAACTCGACAGCCTCTGCCCTCGCAGGCTTATTATCTTTGCAGATGGATATTTTATATTTAGCAACCTCTAATGTATCAATTTGAGCTTTGATTTTTCACAGGGAGCAGCTTCTATTCTGGTGGCTCGGTGGTGGGCAAACTGCCACCGCAGGGAAACCTGAGGGGAGAAACCCTCCCTGGCAAGCCCCGAGCCTCTGGGGAGGGCAGGAGGGTCCTGTGTCCCTCAGAGGGCTCTAGGGAGGAGGCTGTTGGTAGGGAAGAGGTTTGCCAGTGGTCTGGAGTGTGTTTGAACAGCAGTGGGAGTGCTTGGGGAATCGGAGCAGGAGCGGTGGGGCCAGGCAATTAATTAAACTCACAGAGAGCGAGAGCCGGTGGCACGTGGCTTTGTGGGAGGCAGCGACTGACTGGTGTACAGTGGGGAGGGAGGGATGTTATGGAGGAGAACATTTTAGGCTGGCCAAGCTCTTCTTCATCCCATGCACCTTGTTTTCCCATAGGGGGACATGGGTGTGGCGATGGATCGGGACTTGCCGAGGTGTTTGTGCTGGGTGATGCCAAATGGAACATCCCAGGTCCTCTCTATCCTCAGGGCTCTGGGATGACATGGGGATGGTGTGGAGCTGTGCACCCCACATCCAGGTGCCAGGGTGAATGGGAGAGAGGGGAGAAGAGACACACTGCAGGTGCCTCAGAGAGGAAATGGTGCCAGCAGAAGGGATTGGGAATAAAGACAAAGTGCCTTCTTCCACCCTGAGAATAAATATCATGGATAGCGGTGACGGAAGCTCAGGCGCAGTCCTGCCCTCGGGAGCTATTGTGTGAGACCCGCCGTCACACGTCGCAGATGCCATTGTCCCTATGGATAATGTGCCGGGACACATTGTTGGGAGAGGATTAGAGGAGCCGCCGTGTTTTGATGGCCTGCTTCTCATTTGCATGTTTAATGAAGCGGGAGCCCAGCCAGGTTCTGTTCTTTTGTGTTTACTTCTGAGGAAGTGTGTTTATTTCCGATGATTACAAATAAATCTCCTCTGCCTTTGCTCCAGCCGCCCGGAATAAAAAGCGTTTGGAGCCTGTTAACTGTGTAGCCGGGGCGAATATTGGAAGCAAAGGAAAAATCCCATTAGGAGTCCCTGGCAAATGTAATTAACAATTTCTTCTCAAAGACAAGGGTGTTTGCTGTGCCCCTGTGACAGATATTTTTGGTTGGAAGCTTCCCAGGGTGAAGCATCGCCCGGTTGCTGTTGAGGGGCTTCGCTCTCGATCCGGGTGAGCTATTTTAGCCACTGAAAACTGGGTCAGCTGGCAAGTTTGCACCTGGTTTTGGCATCTCCATTTGTCATCCTGATGAGACACGTTACCTACAGGAGAGAAAAGCAGTTTGAGGTTGAAGGGCCATAGAAGAGTTTAAAAGTAGAGCATTGTTTGTTTGAATAAGGAAGCAGGAGGGGTTCGTATCATTGAATCCTCAAATACCCTCCGTTGGAAAGGACTAACCCCAAAAATTGCACCATGTGTCCAAACGGGTTTGGACAACAAATTGGGGTTGACCCATAAATGAGCATCTCCCCCACAGCCTCTTGACATGGCCAAGGGATTTGGGGTCTCATCTCAGTGAGTACCAACATGTCTCCTGGATTTCTCAGAATGCATGTCAACGTTTTGTGGTCCCATGCATCCCATTCATTCCTTGGGATATTTTTCACCCATGGAGAGGGTTTTGCAAGACTTGCTTTATACTTCCAACTCCTTGTGTGAAATAAATTGTGCTGACTGTGGACATGGTATTGCCCTCACCACGGGGCAGGTGTCAGGAGCAGCTCCAGGCTTTGTCCTCAAGCTCAGACAAGTCAGCAGTGCAGGAAAGGTCTATGACGTGATTGGGAAAGGCAGGGGATGAATGTGAAGGGTATTATGGCTCATCTCACATGTAGGAGAGGTGCTGTCAATGTCATTGATGGGGCTCGGCAGGAGCCTGCTGCGGGAGCAACGTGGGGGTCTCTCCTAATAGGTGCAGGAGGAGGGAGACGGTCACTTTGTGCCACCAAACACAAAAGAGCGCGTCAGCAGAGTTATCTGTATTGTTGACACTAAGTGAAATAATTCCATGGCAAACTTCAAAATTAGCATTTAAGGATGAGAAATAGGGGCAATTAGAGGGGAAGCAGCTCAGCGCTGGTGCCCCCAGCTCCCACCCTCATGCATCTTCTCACGCTGCTGCGTTCAAGTTCATCGCCCTCATCTCTGGTGGAGCGCTGGGATCCCTACGGCAGCTCTTGTCCTCCCACAGAGGGAGGGGATCAATAGAGGTTTCAGGGAATGAAGCCTTTGAGAGGCCACATGCATCATTGTGAGCACCGAGGCAAAGCCCAGCATCTAAAGCTCCCAGCAAGCTGCTCTGGAGGAGAGCGGTCGTTGCTGGAGGCAGCTGAAGGTTTGCAGATGGTGAAAAGTCTCTGCTCGAAGGCAGTGAAGGTCTGAGTGGGATGCAGAGATGGAGGAGCATGAGGAAGGGCTGTGTGGGGGAGCTGGGATGCAGCATGTGCTGGGGGCACAGGTTTGAGCTGATGATATTATTCCTGAGATACTCCCCCTGCCCTGCTACTGGGCTTTCTCCAGGGGAACGGCAGAGCCAGCCAGGATGGGTTTATTTTCCTCCTGTCTGACAGGCCCTTTATTGTCTTTTGTCCCTTCTGGACTCGTAAGGCAGAGTTTCTGTAGATGGATACGGTGCCTTTAGGAGACTGTTAATGGGGGTTTGTCTTTGGTTTTAATTAGATCCCTTCAAGGGAAAACCTCCTGGCCTGCTTTATTATCCAGCTTTGTCAGAGCTTGTCTGCTTTATCTAAACACTTTGCAGAAGTCTCTTTACCTGTTTGCTTACTGGAGACATTATCATAATCCTGGTCAATTGGAAATGGGTAGCAAAGACAGCTCAGCAGACAAGGGAGCTTAGCAGCTAATGGAGATCGCTTTCCCAGACAGGTAAAGAAGCTGATGAGGTGCTCCTTGTGCCAGGGTGTCCATCAGTATTTCCTTTGCAGTGCCAATTGCTTGGGCACAGGAAAACTGTTGGTGGGAAGAAAAGGTCAGCTGAGAAGGTGCTCCCAGGAATACTGTGTGCTCCATGCCAGCTGATGGACAGTGGCTTTACTGCTGGTGGTGATTCTGACACATTTCCAGGAGGTGCAGGAGGGCTGTTTTTTTGAAGGAGGGTGGTTTTTCTGGTTTCCTGTAACTGCAGGGGATGGCCAGGGTTCCAGTAGAGAGGAGCACGATGCTGTGCAATCAGAGCTGAAGGGACTTGGTCCTAAATTAGCTATTGAGTGGCAGCAATTGAAGAATGAGCTCAAGGAGTGAGGAGGAGGAGCTTTTGCCTGCTTGCTCTTGTCACTCCTGCCCACTCCAAGTGTTTTCAAAGGCAGAACCTGTCACCAGGAACCACAGACACGGGAGCGTGATGTTGTCCTTGCCCTCCCTCACGTGACTGTATCACCTGGGGCATCCCTGTGTGCTTGAGATCGGTGCAGCTCTGAGATACAAATATGAGCTGTAAACACAAAATGAACCGCCTGAGTTCTTGGGTGTCCTGGAGCAGCCTCAGATTTCCCTGGGAAGCACATCCCATACGCACCAGCCAAAACTGGGCAGCAACAATGGAATGTGCTCAGCGCTAGCACAAGCTTCTCATCCCTGTCACTTCAAACCCTAGTCCTTGTGCTTCACCCCTAATGAGGGGACCCGAGAGTACCTCGCAGGGCTGTAGTCTGGATATTTATATGAGCACAGACATGCAAGTTGTCTGTTTTACATATTGCTGCCCTGATTTTTCAGTGCGCGCAATGAATAATTTACAGAAGCCGTGTGTAAGTATCTCTTTATTATTCATTATAATGAAGTGAGACAGCAGTAATAGTCCACTAGACTGGAATCCCCCAGGGCCGAACTTAACTCGACTGTGCTTAGCTCTCCCCCAGTTAATTTGAACGAAGAGAGGGCTCGGCTTCCCGACAAGGACGATGCCGTCTGCCGGCGCAAGGCCGCCTCGGTCCGGCGGAGCAGCGCTGGTGCCAGGGCTTGTCTGACACCTCGGCCAGGCTCCCGGCATTCCAGCAGTGCCGTGGCGGGTGTGGAGGGACATCCGTCTTTCCCGGCGTCCGTACGTGATGTGGCTGGCAGAGACGTACAGCTCCTGCAAGGGGAAAATGACTTGTTTGCGGGAGGATATATGGCTCGTTCCTCTGAACTGAGCGCCCGGGGGGACCCTCAAACATGCCAAATATCGCCCCTTTCCTCCGCCCGATTAATAATCTCGATCGAGGTGACGCTCTGCAATCTCAGCGAGGGAGGCATATAACACCCCCGAAGCCTGGGCAGGAGAGGTGTTGTGATGGGGACGAGGACAGGAACAGCCTGCAAGCTCTTTTTTGAATTTACAGGCATGCGGAGAGGGACTTGCATGAGTTTCTTGATTGACTGTAGGTGCCTTTTCCTATGATCTTGGCTGCACAAAGCTGCGGCAGCACTGCCACCACCGGCACTAGCACACACCTAGCTTCGTTTTCCTGGTTTTCTTTCATGCCAAGAGACAGCTTCCCTACCGTGGTCCTCGGGTGGGAAAAGCAAAGCTCCTGAGAGATGCCGAGCTCTTAATTTAGCCAAATCCTCGTTGCTTTTGCTGCAGGTGCCATGAAGGCAACAGAGAAGGCCACAAGTAAATAGATGGAGTAAAATCTATCAAGCAGAATGAAAAAGCCATGTTTTCCAGGAACATTTTAATTCCCTTCCCCCCACTACCCCATTCTTTGCCAAGTGTAAGTCAGTGCTGTGGACCGGAGCTGCCGAGCTCCCGCGCGTCTCGGAGCAGCGAGGGTGGGAGCCAGGCAGGAAATAAATAATGGAAACGGCTGTGTTGTGTTTTCAAGGCACTTGTAGGATTTACAGCTGCTTATCCAAATGTTCCCTTCTCTTCCCTGCGTGCTGGCTTGGCCATCTCCGGCTGTTTCTCTTCTTCCCCTCTCCCTGCCTGCGTACCACAGCCCTTGTCCCTGTGTATATCACCCCAGGGATGGCTTGAGGGCTGTGCCAACAAGCCGAACTGTCAGCAAATTTTACAGCTTCATCTGAAATTCTCAGTGCACAGCGAGGGCGAGGAGGGGGGTCGGTGGAGAGGGGTGAGAGAGGTGCAAGAGGCGGGGTATACGTGGCTTGTAGAGATCAAATGCAACGGGAATTTTGTCTGTGGTCCCCCAGTTGCATGTAAAAGAAAAAGGGAGGGTTTATTTCTGGTGAACCTGCTGTTTGTGTGAAATCTCAGGTGATGAGTGGATGTGGGGCAGGGTAATGTGGCCATGGCAGTGCCATCTCCATGCTGACAGTGATGGGGAGCCAGTGCTGCAGCTCCCACCCCATTGGGGGATCAGGGATGCTCACTGTATGTTCTCACTGTACACCAGGTGTGTGACCCTCTATCTCTCCTGTTGCAGGTGTACTGTGGATGACCGGGTCACGCGGGTGGCGTGGTTGAACCGCAGCACTATCCTGTATGCTGGCAATGACAAGTGGTCTATAGACAACCGCGTGGTCATCCTCTCCAACACCAAGACCCAGTACAGCATCAAGATCCACAACGTGGATATTTATGATGAAGGTCCTTACACCTGCTCCGTGCAGACAGACAATCACCCCAAGACTTCGCGTGTCCATCTCATTGTGCAAGGTAGGACTCAATGTGCCTTGTGCTGTCACTGAATGGTTTGATCTGGAAGGCTGTCTGGACTTGTGAAGGGTTTGGAGGCCCTTTTGGTGTTGGAGATAGAACCAACATCAGTTGCTTCAGGGATTGCATGCCACAGGAACAGTGGTGCGGACAAGTGCTTGCTGTGCCAAGCGGTAGATGGATGTGCGACACTCTGTTGTACTATTGTCACAAGGGGCATTGGACACCTGAGAAGTGAAACTGGGAGTGGTGTGCTCTTCCTTCTCCCCCCTTGCCTGTCCACTGCTTGGAACCAGGTTGATTGTCTTGCTCCGTCAGGGATTCATTAGTAAGGTGGTTGGGCATGTGTCCAAAGATGCTTTAGGAAAGCTGGAAGCAAAGTGCTGCCACTCACAGAGGGGAAGCAGATCCCAATGGCATGAGGTTTTGTGATTTTAGGAGAGGTTGGATTGTGTGAATGTTGAAGTCACTGCGAGTCCATGAAAGGCCTTTGTCACAGGGCTTCATAGATGAGTGTGTTGACGTAGCAGATGCTGTTGGATTGCAAAACTGTCCTGATGGGGGAATCCAGGTGCCCACAGCACTCTAATGGATGCTGCCTCCGGTTCCTTGCGGCTTTGCACCAGCTACTGGCTTTTGTCCGGTCTCTAGATTAATTTTTCAGAGTTAGTGTTAGTTCAGGTTAGATAAAGATAATGAAAGTTTCCTAATCCTCTTAAAGAAGATTTATTTGGCTGAGTAGAAAGCTCTCGGAATACAATAAAGCGTGTATAAAACCAGGACCTAATCTTTCCTTTAATTTCAAACAGCTGATGGGTATTGATTTTGCAATGAGCAAATCTGAAAACTTTCTCAGCCTCGACACGTCTCTGAGAAGCCCCCAATAGAGTTATGTATGTATTTATGTATCCTTCTCATTGGAAGGATGCAGGGGTTGATTGTGGCCACCTATCCAAGAGGCTTTCCTGCACAGCGTCAGATTGTTGGGAAACCCTGGATTGTGTGCACTGGGCTACGATGGAGAGGAGAGTGGTCTCCTCAGGAAGAGGGGAGCAGAGATCCACTGGGAGCACCCCCTTGGTTGAAGCTCTCCCTCTCCCCCTTTTTGAGTTGCATCCAAGCTGTCCATCTGTGAAGTTTAATCTGTTTATCCTGTCTGCTCTCTAATCGTGCTAATCCATCCAGTCAACACTGGTGAAGTATCAGAGTGCTTTGCACCTAATGAGATCAGGTGAACCGGCAGCGATGCTCAGCACCCTCTCTCCTCACCCATTTTTTCAGCTGGCACTTGCCAGGCTTGGCAGGTGAAGGTGAGAGATAGTTTGTGTCCAGAGTGACTGCTTGTGAGGCATTCCTTACCGTGCTGGGGGAAGTTTTTTCCTGGTGTAGTAAGCAAGTCCTGTTGAATTGCTGCCACCACAGTGATGACTGTGGTTCTCAGCAGTGGTTCTTATCCATAGCCTGGGAGGAGCTGGGGATACAGGCAGAGGTCAAGTGGTCCATGCTGAGCAGTGCCTTTCAATATTGTTAAGCCACAGTTTGTCTAAGCTGGTCTGCTGAGAAAATCCATCTGTAGGTACTACCTTGCTGTCCCTTTGATGGTGGTGGCCACAGAGGCATATCCTTCTGTGCTCTGTTCCTGGTTCAGCCTGCGGAAAAGAAGGTTGTGTGGAGACCTCACAAGAGCTTTCTAGTATCTAGAGGAGCCTACAAGGAAGCTGGAGAGGGACTCTTCAATAGGAATTGTAGTTACAAGGTTTAATGGGTTCAAGCTGAAAGAAGGGAAATACAGATTAGATATACAGAAGATATTCTTGGCTATGGGGGTGGTGAGGCCCTGGCACAGGTTGGCCAGAGAAACTGTGGCTGCCCATTCCCTGGCTGTGTTGAAGTTTGGACAACCTGGCATAGTGGAAGGTATCCCTGACCGTGGCAAGGAGTGGAATGAGATGAGCTTTAAGATCCCTTCCAACCCAAACCAATTTATGATTCAGCTTCACTGCAGTTCCTTGATGGCTAAAATGTGCTTTCTGGGGGCTTTCTGTGAGGGTAAAAAAGCACACAGTCCTTTTCTCAGTGCTGGGAGGAAAGGAACGGTTTTCCAAAGATGCATTAGGTCCTGGGTGTGCCTGCAAGCAGAGCACACATTTTACAGGGATAGGAGCAAAGCTGTTTCTGGCCTCAAAAATGAGGCTTAAGGCTCTCCTCTGTTTGCTGGCCTCTCTGTGCCAGCGGGCTGACAAACAAGCAGTAATGACCAGTTAGCAACTGTATTCAGGTCAATTAATTTCTATTTGTATTTTGCAAAACTATAAGTTGGCCGGAGAGGGTATTGATTCTTTGTCCCCGTATTCAATTGGGTTTTAATTGTGCTACTGCGGGGCCCGGCCTCTCCTCCCAGCAACCTGGTGATAAATCTGCCAGGGAATCGCCGTCAACAGTAAATGTGTCTCTTAGTAGCACTATTAATATGTCTCTTGCATTGGTTCATTGCAACAGCCGTTAACAGGGTTTATAAGAGCATAGATGGCAGGAAGCCAAAAGGGGTTTTTTGTCTCCCTTTTCCTGTTTTTTTTTTCAGGCAGCGCCTCATGACGAAGGGATGGATGCCTTCAGGGACATGTGTGGGGCTTGTGGCATGTCAGTGTGTCATGGGGAGAGTTTGGAATGTGGAGAGAACAGGCATTTAATCTCCTATAAGAAGATAAGCCACCTCATCCTCCTCTTGTGCTAAATGGCTTGAGTGGGTCTGGACCTTGGTGAGCCCTTCTGCTTCTGGGATGAGCCCTGCAAAGCCCATCTCTTCTCCTGGGAGAGGTGCAAGCTTGCAAGGAGGAGTCAGGAGGCCTTACCTACACAGTGACACAGAATCATTTTGGTGTGAGGAGTGTGGGAGACCATAGGCAAGAGGCAGCTGTGGCTCTGTGGCATATGCTCTTTTGAGGTGTACTTCAATCTGAAATGTGGAGCTCAGATTCAGTGTTTTGGTGAAGGCTGTGATTTTAGGATCCTGTCTGGTGGAGATTTTGACAGTGGACATTGATACTGGCCATTCCTATCTAATAATGGTCTTAGTTATTCATCAGATGTCCTCAGTTCCTGATTTATTTAGAGAACCCTTCCCTGTTCTGCTGCAATCCTACTGTCTATAGATTTTTCATTAGAGCTTCTCCTGGTTGCCAGCATTGTTACTGGTAGCTTCTGGTTGGCACAGTCCATCTCGATTTTTGCTGCTTTCCTCACCCTGGGGACCAGGACAGGTTTTGGAGGACCGTGGCCTTCATTTACAGTGGTGAGGTTGTGGTTGTGTGGTGTGTTTTCCATATGTACCTAAGGATGATCTCCAGTCCTGTGTCTCATCTGCTGCCTCCCAAAGCAGCACCTGCACAGGTGTAGCTCTTCAATAACTGTTTCAAAATCAAACTCAGTATTTTATTTTTCCCTTCTGATAACAATTGGCTCCTTAAGTCACTGAAAGGGACACCCCACCTCTGGCCCCAATGAGATCTTTTTGTTTGGTGGGAAAGGATGGAAATACAAAAACAAACTCCTACCTCAAGCATCCTTCCTCCCTGAAAAAGCAGAAGAGGGGCAAGAGGGTGAAAAACAAAATGAAGTTGATGCAACAGTGAGGTGGCAGCAAATTTAAAGCCAAAGGAGCCCAAAGAAAATCTGGAAGAAATAGCAAAAATTGAAGAAAGAAGCAACTGGGGGGTAGGGGGGAAACATAAAAAAAGGATGGTAAGAGAAGAAAAATCCAGAGACTCATAGACTCAGAACAAAGGGAAGAGAGAAGGAAATGTGCACGCACAGAACTGAGTATCAAAAAGGTGGGAGGCAGCACAGGGGAGAAATGAAAGAGTGATGGAGTGAGGGCACAGAGAGGTCTGAAAAGAGCAAGAGTCTGACTGGCAGGAAGAAAATAGCACTCTCTGCCCAGGCAGGAACAGCCATTGTCCTAAAAGTGACTGGCATGACATGCTAACCCAAAATCTGGATGGGAGACTGGAGAAGGGATAGAATGGGGAGCACCCAGAGAGTATCCTCGGGCTCCAATTCTCAAGGCTTCTTGAAACTAGTGAAAAGGAGCCATCGAGATGTGTCACAGGGACTGGGAGCCACTAGAACAAAAGCACAGCAGCTTATGATTAATTACTGCAAAAAAACTAAAATGGGGAAGAGAAGAGAGAACTGGAGAAGTTGTTTCCCCATTATATATCCGAACAGAAAGAACGTTTTAGCACATGCACAAATAGCTCCCTGGGAAGCACTCTCACTTCCTAATTGTTCATAAATTTACTGACAGGTGGTTACACAGTAGGTATAACACTGTGAGTTTCGGTTTTATTGCTCTTGCTGTCTCAACATGAAAACTTGGAGAAAAAGGATGCACAGCGAGCAGTCAGGCGACTCCGCCTTCCAAAGGGTGCTCGCTCGATGCCTGTGTTTCCTTTTTGTAATGTCCCTTCCCATAAAAGGGTCACACAAAGAGTGTTCTACTGGGAGAAGGCTGTGAAAAGGGAGCATTCAAGGCCCACAGAAGGGAAAGGGAAGATGCTTCTGAAATGGAGAATGTGTGAGGCATGGCACACTGCTCACTTGGCAGGGAAATTTGACAGAAATCACTCTGTTGACCAAACTGTAGCTTTCAGATGTGCTTAATCCATTATCTCAATAAAATCAGCCCTGATGAGCCTCTCAGACTTGGCGGTCATCGGAATGGGTTCGATCAGAGACAATAGGCTTTGCTGCCAAGAAGAAACATATTTCTAAAACTCTTCATGTCACCTCCTTTCCCCAGTTGCTTCCCCCAAAGACTAAATGGGACATGGAGGTGGGTTTTTTACAGGGTTACTCTGTGTGTCCTTTCAGCTGTCTCCTGCACCCCAAACACAAGATGAGTTGGAGACAGAGAAGTACATGCATTTCTATCTGCCAGCCTGGAGCTGGCTTTCAGGTACCCCATTGTCTTGTTGGTTCCTTCAGCAGACACACAGAGACTGGAGGAGGCCTTGGGCTGTCCTGCTGTGCTTCTCATCAGTGAAGGAGATGGAAAGCACAGGCAAAATGTGAGCTTTCAGCATATTTGCCTTCTTTGTGCTGACTTTCTGTACGCTAATGAGACCTTACACTGTGACACCTCTGACAGCTCCATCCTGCCTGTGCTGGAGAGGCTCATGCAGAGATGGAGGCGCCTGAGGCTATAGGCAGATGGGGTGCCAGGGAAAGAACTCCAACAGGCACCTGACCCCTGCTAGGGTGACAGGGTGACAGTCCCTGGTGGTGACAGCATCACCTGTCAGAGGACACAGCTGGACACTGCAGCTGGAGAGGTACAGGAGCAGCATGAATGCTGCGACTCTCCAAAACAGGTGGTGTCTGAGAGCACATTGGAAGCAAGGTGCCAGGACAGAAGCATAGGATGCCATGGGTGGGATGGTGTCCACGGAGGCTGTCACCTCCCTGCAGAGCACCAAAGATGAGATGTCTGCCTCTGTGGTCCCTGTGTGGACCCATCCCCTGAGCACAGGTGGCAGTTTGAAGAGCCCATGGGTGTCCACCTGTCATCTCCCCTTACCGGTGGTGTGAGAAGAGGTCTCTTTTAATGGATTAGGAGCTAATGATGTGGAGGAGGGACATCAGTTGCATGTGTCAGCCACCGTGCTCATGCAGGCTCTCCGCTCCGAGGCGTGCAGCAGTAATGATCTGTCAGCTAAAAATAGTCCAGGGCCACGGCGGCGAGTGCCTCTGGTGGGGACCAGCGCTCCGGAGCGGCCGGGGGATGAGTCAGCCTGCACACGGTCGTGTGCGTCAGCGTCATGTGTAGTCACTGATCACGCAGTGTTACCAGTGTGCTGTCTCTTTCCGCATGGTTTAGCAGGGAAGAGGTGTCCCTGCCAGCATCCACCATCCCTCCTCACACTTGGGTGCCTGGTAGTGGCCTGCAAGGTCTCAGCTGTCCCATTGTTTTTGTCTCTCGTGGGACAGCAAGTGCAAAGCCATCACTGGTGCCCGGAGCAGACAGCGGGACGGAAGGTGTTTGGGAGTGTCCTAGAGCTATCCCAAGTATGTCACATGGCATCAGGACACAGCAACCTCGATGTGTGATGCCATGGCCAGCCCCACAGGGCTATTTGCGGCCCCGGGTTGGGAGCTGAGGGGAGAGAAAGCACTTCACGTAAATGGTGGCAGACACCGGCACGTGCCCGAGCCCGACAGGGAGCGTGAATTGTCGCATCGCGCGGTTCAGGTCTCGAGTGGTGAAGGAAGGAGATAAATCACGGGCTTATTGTTATTGAATTTAGTGGCATCGCTTTCACATTCAATTTCTCTCGCCGGCTTTCTGAACAAACAAGAAATTACAGTGCAAATGTATTTTTTGGCTTACCAAACCTTATGCATTAACTTCCCCGTGATTAATATTACGCAGGGTTGACGAAATCCTCCGCGGGCCGCTCGTCACTCCCACGAGACCGCGTCGCTCCTCGCTTCCTCGGGATTGATTCTGTATTCAATTTGCTCGTAGTTGTAGACTTTTACAAGGAAGGCAGGACTATGGATAAGGGGAATGGAGATGGTGTTCTACCCTATTACTTTTTCTCCTGCGTAGGGAGGAGGGAGGGAAATGTAGAGAGCCACAGGTAATCCAGGGAAAGGATGCCATCAACAGGTAAAGGAGTAGGAACAGCATTCGTAGTCATGCTGGAGAGCTGCAAGGTATTAGCAGGGCTGTTTGACCTAGGAGGGGACCATGAAGTGTGGGAGAGCCTTGGACTCCATGCCCAGCACCAATCCCCGGCTGTCCCCATCCTGAGACAAAGTAGCTGCAAGGGCAAGCTGTCAGGGCAGCCATTCCTGTGCCTGGGCTGCATCGTGACATTTACAGGGCATGGCTGCAGCTTGGTTTGCCATCAAACTCACCCTGCCTGCATCCCTACATGGTCGCAGCTCCCGTCCACTTCTCCCATAGGATTAAGCCCTCCCATGGCTAATCCAGTGCGTCCTTGAGACGCCATCCTTGACAGCTCAGCCGGAGGGATCTATAAAAATGTAATCAAGGTCCTGCGATGTCCTTCTCCAAGTCCTGGTAACCTGATAGGCAATGATCGTCATCTTGGCAGGGTATTGAGCCATCCAGTGGGGTCCCTGCACTATCCATGGGTGTCCCTTCACTGCACATCCCTGCTTGCTCTCAGGGGCATTCCTGATTGGATTAGGACAGGCAACACAGCACTGCTAAGGTGCTTCTCTGGCCTTCCAGGGTCTGGGAATTATGGTCTGCACTGTGAGACCTGCTGGCATGTCTGTGTCAGCATCCTTTGCTAAGGGAAGGGCTTTCAGGCTGCTGTGTGTATTCCTGTGGCTTGGGGTTTTCCAAATGGGAGCACTGGGACCGTAGTGGTTATGGGTAGTGGTAATTTTTTTCCACAGGAATGAAAGTGTTTCTGTGTCTGGGAAGGGAACAAGCTCACAGCTATGTCCAGAGTACCAGTTTCTCTGCATGGCACTTTTGTACTTGTGGTTTGAGACTCAGGGGATGGGAAAGGGATGTCAGCTGTGAACTGGGGAGGGCTGTGAGGGCAAGGATAGAACACTGACTGTACTTTTGCTGGTGCTCTGTATCACATGCCATCGCTCTAGTCCAGCTCCATGGCATCTGTAGGCAGGAGCACACAAGGAAGAGTCAGGCTGATGTCTGTAGCTGGGTCCACTAACAGTGCTGGTGTCTTGGACCAAAACAGCTCATGAGGAGGGCTAGTTTTCAGGCTCATGAGCAGGTAAAAGATGCCCAGTTGTGGGAAAGCTTGTCCTGGGTGTTCTTGTGGTTTTTAGATATTCCTGGTACCAGTCTGATGTGCTGTTATTGGAGGGGAGAGGTGCAAGGATATTGGTAATAGGGGCTAATGTCGTCTCCTTGTCTAAGTGAGGAAGGGCCATTTGCAGCCTTCCTGGAGCTCATTGTGGCTGCGCTGTCAGAGTTGGCCAGCTCCGCTCCGAGCGTTAACTACATTTTCCAGCAGTTGCCGGTGCACACTTTTCATTTTTGGATTGCTGCTTTCCCCTGAAGGACTCAGACAATCTCCCTCTGCTATAACAGACTGTACTTCTATATTAATGTGTCAAGTTGCTGGGAAATTTACTGCTTTGCAGAACCCGTCGGGCTGCAGAGACTGTGCTGCATCTTTGCCGTGGCTTGTCCCACTGTGTTGCCTCTTCTGCACTAGAATAGAGGAGAACCTCCCCAGGGGTGTGAAGAGAGCCTCCCTGAGGATGTGAGGAGAGCTGGACAGCCCTCACATCCCCTCCCAGGCAGTGCTGGTGTCAGCCATGGTGGTTTTCAGGTGATCATCCTGGAATCTCATTGCTATGGGAGAGCCTTGGGAGCAGGGGCTGGGTGTGCAACACCCCTTGAGCTGGGGCTCTCAGCATATTGTGTGCCTGGGGCGGGGGCATGGGGCATCTTTTCCATCATTCTAGGTGGGGTGTTTGGTTTTGATCTGGTTGCATTGTATGGCCTCGCTCACTCCCTGGGGTGCAGACTTTTAGGGGGCTGTGTCCAACAGCCCGGAGCGTCAGGAAGCAGGATCGGCGAGCGAGCTTTAATTGCTTTTTGCCATGGCTGGGGATATTTATAGGTGCGGAGATTGCCAAGTTATTTATTAGATGGAGTATCTGGGGATAGAGGAATATAAATCACCGTGGCCGGTATTGAATGGAGCAGACGCTCAGTAATTTAAACAGCTTTAATAAATATGCTAAAATATGAGCCTTGTCGTGGGCCATAACGAGAGCTGGTTATCGGGGTCTTGGCTGTGGAGAGGAGGGGCTGGCACAGCGAGTGGACTCTTCCACACCCTGGATCCTTGCTCAGCTCTGGCTCCAAAGCCAGTTTGGAGACACGGACAGGACAGGGCGACAGGATGGACACCACTATCCTGTCATGGGACAGGTCTCACGGCTGGAGGCTCCTGGCACGCCCCAGCCAGTTAACTGGTGTGTTGACTGTGTCTTTGTGTCTTGCAGTACCCCCCCAGATCGTCAACATCTCGTCAGACATCACCGTGAACGAGGGCAGCAGCGTGACCCTCATGTGCCTGGCCTTCGGGAGACCGGAGCCCACCGTCACGTGGCGGCACCTCTCCGGGAAAGGTGAGACCACACTTGGCGGATGAGCCTCCTGGGTCCAAGGAGGGGTCTTGCCTGGGTGGGATGGATGGATGGTCCCCTAGAGGCAGCAGGGTTGGCATTAAGGTGGCTCACAGTCTGCTGGAGAGTGGAGGTGATTACTTGGTGAGCCCTGGTGTGGAGGTATGAGGATGCTTGTCAAGTGCAGTCCTGAGCTTTCTAAGCAAAGGGCATGGCAGATCCCTAAGCTGGGGGGATTAGGGAAGGGCAGAGGAGCATGGATATCAGTGTTGGCATCTGTGACTGATGGAGCCTCGTGTTTGTTACGTCTCCCAGGGCAGGGCTTTGTGAGTGAGGACGAGTACTTGGAGATCACAGGCATCACGCGGGAGCAGTCCGGGGAATACGAGTGCAGCGCTGTCAATGACGTGGCTGTCCCGGACGTGCGGAAAGTCAAAGTCACCGTCAACTGTGAGTGCAAGGGACAGGGGGATCGTGGTGGGGCGGGTGCACGTGGCCCAGTGTGACACACGGCACGACGTCCCCACAGACCCGCCATACATCTCGAATGCCAAGAACACAGGAGCCTCGGTGGGCCAGAAGGGCATCCTGCAATGCGAGGCCTCGGCCGTCCCCGTGGCAGAGTTCCAGTGGTTCAAGGAGGACACCAGGTGAGGGGCTGCGCAGAGGTGGAGGAGGATGGAGTTCAACCACAGGCTTGGGGCCAGACAGTGCTAAGGTGGGAAAGTAGAGGGGGGTGATGGAGCCTGGGGGAAGAAGGCTGGGATCAACTCATTCTGGTGGGTCTGAGTGCTCACCTAAGGGCTAAGGGTGTCAGTCTCAGGGTTGTTTCTCCCAGAGGTGGTAGCTGTGGGACACAAGTCAGGCTGATGGGTCAAGGAATGGAAAGTGGGATAAATTGTTGTCTCGGTGGGATGTGCAAGTCCAGTGGGGGGAGCGTGTGGGTGTGGCCAGTGACAGGACCCAAGAGAATGTCTGGAGCTGTCTCAGAAGGTTGAGGTTGTATGTTACAAGAAGATTCTTCCCCCAGAGGGTGGTTGAGCACTGAACAGGCTCCCTAAGGCAGTGGTCACAGGACCAAGCCTGACAGAGTTCAAGGAGCATTTGAATGAGACTCTCAGGCGAATGGTGTGACTCTTGGGGATGGTCCTGTACAAGGCTAAGGGTTGGACTCCATAATCCTTGTAGGTTCCTTCCAGCTCAGCGGATTCTTTAATTCTGTATACTGCTGTTGGCTGGTGGGAAGCAAAGGGATACCCAGGGAGGGGGCAAGATTGGGACAAATCCCCCAACGCAGTGCTCTCAGCACCATGACCCAAGTTTCCTCACAGGTTAGCAAATGGGCTGGAGGGCGTGAGGATCGAGAGCAAGGGCCGCCTGTCCACACTGACCTTCTTCAACGTCTCGGAGAAGGACTATGGCAACTACACGTGCGTGGCCACAAACAAGCTGGGCAACACCAATGCCAGCATCATCCTGTATGGTAGGTGCCAGTTTTTTTGCAGTAAGGTGAGGCGAGGAGGCGGAGGAATAAGAGGAGGAGGATGAAGACTGGACGTGGGAGAGGAGAGTGATGAAGGAGGATGAAGAGGAGGAGGAGGCTGGTGGATGGCCAGTGATGGAGCAGAGCTGACCATATTTGGTATTCCTGGTTCATCAAGGTGCCAAATGGCACAAACCCCAAGCACCGAGGTCCCATCAAGAGGATGACCCAGAAGATGAGACCTGTATCAGCCTAATGGGGGGTGCACAGCAGAGTTGGCCAACAGTCGTCTGAGCCATGACATTTCTGGATCACAGGGGTGAGGAGGGGGCCCAGGCCAGGTGAGCAGACACTCCGGGTGCATGATGTGGGGCTTTTCCCATGTTTTCCACTGGCAGGACTCCAAGCAGCGAGCACATTGTACTGGCAGTAGCAGAATGGGTGGTGTCAGGCACAGTGGGTGTTTGCTTCATGCCCTGGCAGTGAGGGCAGGAAGGTGTTTGAGGGATTTTTTTATTTGATTCCATGCTGTGGATAAGCACAGCTGTGTCCTGTTTACCTTTTATGTGACATCATCTGTTTTCAGGCATTTTCCCTTCTCTCAGCAGTTAACTTTGCTCTTTATATACCCCTCCTCTGACAGCACAGCAGTTCTCTCATACAGATTATTAATTAATCCTAACATGCAGAGAAAACAAATTTTCACCTTGTTTTAATAAATTAATCCCTGAAATAGGTCCAGCAAGCTGAAGCAAAAGTTAGAGGTGATTCCATAGCTGGCAAAGCAAAGATATTAAAAAACAAATATCCATAGAAAATGAGATGCAGGAACACAAACCTGAGGGCAAGTTTAACCAACTCTCCTTGCCCTGTAGCAATTCCAGTTAGTAATGGTATATTCCTTGGAAAACTATTCCTCCTTGGAAAACTACTATTCTTCTGTTGCTTGTTTTATATAAGGAAGATTAGGAAAATATTTAGTACTGAGACACCAAGAAAAAGAATAGGAAGGCAAAGTTACAATGTCCTGTTAGTTTTCATGTAGTTGTTTACCTGTACCAAGACTGAAGTTTAAATTTGTTTTTCAAAGGATATTGGCACATCCTTTGGATATTGCTGTGTGAAGACTCAGGATACCTAAAGCTATTTTAATTTCATAACTTTTAATGGAGAAAAAGGTGTTTTCATATTTTATTCTTTCCCCATCTCCTAAGTGTATATTGAATGAAACAGTGGAGCAGTGAGGAGCAGGCCATGGAGAGGGCTCAGGGAGGAATTGAAGCAGGTGGGATTCTATCCTTCCTCAGGGATTGCGCTTTTTTCATTTTGTGAACATGTTGTGAAATTCAACAGCTTGTCAGTCAAAGTGCAGCTTCTTGGAAACACAGGGAAGAGTGGAAAAGATGGGCTATGTGGGGAGCTTCTATTTGGGTATGTGCGTGGTGTTTCTTGGACAGTCTCTACCAGCCTTTGCCAAAGGGGAGGGGAGCACAAGTGGTTGGAAATCTGTTAAAAATTTAGTGTCTGGGCTCACTTTTTGATGAACACGTTGCATTTTGTACTTGCTACCGATGTCTAGAGAGTGGGGGTGGAAAAAACCCACCCAGACCTGGTCCTTTATATATCTTTCAAGTGCAGTGTGTCCCCTCAGTTACCAGATGAAATCCCCCCAAGCTCCCATTTAAAAATGGGAGCTCTTGGACCTTTTATTGGTCCTTTCCATTGAAGGTGTATTGAAAGAAAGAGAGATATAAATGTTTTAAGCAAGATGCCATCTGCATTTTTTCAATGCTTTTGGTCTCATTGCTAGTCTGTAATATCTGTGATTGATGATTTAGGTGAGTTAACTGAATATAAGTTAAGTGGTAGATGTGATTTAAACCAATTATTTTAGGGACTAGATAAAATCTTTTCATGCTTTATTGTGCACTCTCTTAAGAATCAGCAGCTTCAGACTAAATACATAAAAGCAAGGGAAAGCAATTATGTCTTTAAGAATAAGAGCTCTGATTCAATATTTAAGAGAACATTTGATTTAAAACACTAGTCGTAGAATCACAGACTGGTTTGAGTTGGGAGGGACCTTAAAGCTCATCTCATTCCACCCCCTGCCATGGGCAGGGACACCTTCCACTATCCCAGGTTGCTCCAAGCCCTGTCCACCCTGGCCTTGAACACTTCCAGAGATGGGGCGGCCACAGCTTCCTCACTACAAATGATTGGAGTTTTGCCAAAGAATCAATGCAAAATTTATGCTAAAAAACCCAAGCAAATGAAGTAAGAAATAGCATCTTTGTCCTGTTTACCCCTTGCTGTGCAGTGTCCGTGTTTTGAATGTGTTTGTGTGTTTATTTATGCGCACAAACCAGTAAATGGGCAAACCTGTGAGATACTGCAAGTGGAATATGTGATATTACAAGTGGAAATAAGTGAGGAGAGGAGAAGGAGACAATGCTGTTTTCAGGGAGTTTAAATCTGAACCAGTTCTTTTGTACAGGAGGGAAAGTAATTACCCCACATCTATTTCTGTGCATTATGGGAACTTCGAAGCGAAAGCTCTTTTGTGTCTGCCACTAGCACTGTTTTTGGGGTCAAGGGAGCAGCTCACACCTCATTTCATCGTTCTGCAAGTGGCCAGCTGCCATTATTAATATTCCACAAAACGTCTGAAATGCGTAAGCTCCAAAGGTGCTGCCGAAGACCCTGAGGAATTGCAATCCCCAGAGTTATTTTGGAATCTGGTTGACAAGTCAATGGTTCTCACCCCCATGTTGTGGTGCCACAGTCAGCCCAGCTGGGATGAGTGGAGGGGACAGAAGGCTTGTTGGGTGGGGAATTACAAAGGCTTTTTGGTAAATAATTAACAGGGAAAAAAATAACTTTATTAAGTGGAACACACTGTTTGAATGCTTTGGGTGAGAGCAGGGCAGATGTCCATTGTGCAACTGGGATGGCCATGCAGTGTCCAGGTGTTGGCTCCCTGGACTGGGCCATCCCTCCTCTCAGCAGCATCTGCTCCAAACACCCCTCGGGAATTAGCAACTCTACTCTGGAGCCAGGCTGGGAGAGGTGGGGGTGTTCAGCCTGGAGAAGAGAGGGCTCCAGGGAGACCTTAGAGCCTCTTCCAGTGCCTAAAGGGGCTCCAGAAGAGCTGGAGAGGGATAACTCTTCCTTCCTCTTCATTATGTCTTTAGGAGGGGCTCTAAGGTCTCTCTTTGGATCCTTCTCTTCTCCAGTTGAACACCCCCAGGTCCCCCAGCCCGGTTCCAGAGCAGAGGTGCTCCAGCCCTTGGAGCAGCATCTCTGTGGCCTTTCTGGACCTGCTGCAGCAAGTCCATGTCCATCGTATGTTGGAAGCCCCAAATCTGTACATTGCATGCATTTGATTCATATATTTGAGCCATCTGAGTCCATCACGGCATCTTGCTATGAAAAGATGGTGGAGGAAAAATCCATAGTTGTCCACTGAGGAAATCCTGATTATCTCCAGTTGCAGTCTCAAGAGAGAACCATTTGGAAGTCAGCCATACAGGGAACCAAAACCATTATTCTTCTCTGGATACAGCTATATTTTAACCAATAAAATGAAAATAAAAATTAAAATGTTCTTCAATTCAGCTGGGGAAGACAAGTAGAAATTAAAAGTCAGTTTCATAGGGAAAAAAATTCCACAAAATTCATAGCTGTCATTAAAAATTATTTTAAGCCTGGATCTTCTTACTAATACGTAAGATTTTTTTATCTTATTGAAACTGGGATGTTTTCCACCAAATGAATGTTTTTTCATGGGATGATGCTTAGCATGGTCAACAATGCAGTTCCAAGGGTGAAAGTCCAGATGAAAGAGAGTATGTCAAAAATCCACACCAGAGAGCGGAAAGGCCAACATGGAATGGCTGGATGAAAGCTCCGTGAGCCACATTTCACTGAATTAAAAAGAATGAAAGTGTTAAAGCATAAAAATACTCAGTATAAACCATAGAAACATTCCTAGGGAGAAGTCATCAGGGAAGAAACCATGAGAAATTGTAAACATTAGTTGGCCTAATTGGTTGATGGCAGGTGATACCAGTGTGGACCCTAGAGATGGAATATGACCTTGAGTAACCCCAGTGACCTATAGTAACCCCAAAATACTAATTGCTGACTTCAAGTAACCCCATTGTGTTCTGTAGAAAGCAAGTTTGGGGTTACTTTGGGTCAGTCACTGCTCACATTACCTTAGTGCTCCTGGTTCTGTGTTTGTGACAAGCGTGAGATCTTGATTAACTTGTGTCTCCTTTTTGTGTGCAGGAGCCCACCACTTTGGCTCCCTTGCTCTGCTCCAACATCCCTTATAGGGTCTTATAATTATAGAATCGTTGCTTGAGTTGGAAGGGACCTTTTAAAGGTCATCTGTTCCAATTCCTCTGCAATGAGTAAGGACAGTCTTTCTTGAAGGACCATGTGTTTACCTGAGGGAAAATGTCAGGAAAACCTCATCCTTGGGAGGTTGCCAAGACTTACTCTAGATACACATACCCTCAGACATGAGTCACTGGATAGGCTTCCCCCCAGCAGGTCCCCAAGACTTCCTTATGTCCTCAGACACAAATAGTTGGACAGACTTTCCCTCACTAATTGCTGTTGTGGGACATGAGAAGTTGAGAGCAGCTGCTGCATTTCCCTGAGCTCTTTTGGAAAGAGGGGCACCAGCAGCACTGTGGGTGTGGGCACGTTCCCTTCCCATTTGTCACAAGTCCTGAAAATGGAAAGCAGTGAGTGATAAATTCTAAATTCTTCATGTGTCTGTATCTCACCTGAAAAAAGGTGAATGCTGCCTGAAATTTGGAGGAATAAAGTAAAAGGCTTGGGACAGAAAGTAGGCAGGAAAGGACAAGCTATTTTGTGGTGCTTGTGAAGGGACTGCTTCACTCTCTAAACATTTGGGCCATTCCTATGGCTCCTACTGGAGTTGAGAGTGCATCCAACACAGGCCAAGACACCCCACTCAGCATTAGACCCACTGATCCCTTCCTAGCTTTGTATTCAAGATCTTACGAGAGAGACGAAATGCCAGTCTTGCCATCTTTACTTGAGTCAAGGTCTCAAAATCTAAGGTTGCCTTATGGAGAGGGAAGGAAATGGCTGGGAAAGAGGACACAAAATAAATCAAGAAGAAATAAAACAAAGCAACAATAAATAACTGCGATAAATAAATAAGCTGAGTAGGGGCAGCCAGAATCCAGGTGCACTCACACCTCAATGCCCAGGCTCAGGGGTTTAGCCAAGCAGAGCCAAAATACTTGCTGGGAAGCTCAGCTGAGCTTCTGAGTCCCTCTCCCTGTTCTGGTGGGAGCTATCTTCTTCCCATCTAATGTGGCCATTCACAGAACACACAGGAGGCACGGGCAGCATGTGAAGAGATGGAGCATCCACCTAGATTTCATGATCATATCTAATTGCTACTTGATTTTTTTCCCCTGTATCTTTATGCTTGTCTCTTCTGTAGAATATCTTTACAATCTTTACAAGGCCAAGCTGTCTGACACCAGAATAAATTCTTTCTCAGAAAAGAATACAGTTAAGAGAAAATATTTGGTGTGGGATTTTTTCTAGTTATGACCCAGTATTTCAGTTTATTTCCTCTCTGACTTATCTATTTGGGAACTCTCCAACTCAACCAGAGTGAGATTGCTCTAGGATAGATTATGAGATTTCTAAAAAGCATCATTAAATCAAAGCCAATAACCAGTGCAGAACTGTGAACTAGAAAATCGTAGTGTGAATTAGTCACACATTAAACCCCCACATCTATAGATACAGATAAGGATAAACTGCTAGAGAAAGGTACAGATTTAGCAGTATTTGGGCAGGTGTAAATATATAAAGGGTTAAGTCTAAGCAGCATTTAATATTAAATCTGCAACGATTTTCACTATTTTTAAAGATTTGGATGATGTCCTGTCATTAGTTTGAGGGGACAAAAAAAAAAAGAAGAGGGACCAGTAACAGATCTGAGAGAAAACCAAGATCAAAAGCCCTTTCAATTCTACCTGCAAGGCTCTACTTGTCTCTAACAAATAGCTGGGGGTTCCACCTTTTATATCACAAGGTCTGTTCAGCAAGGAAATGTCTGATTATGGCAGAGCAGTTCTACCCCTCTCATATTATCATGTGCTCTTACAATCAATTGTGTCTGAGCATGGGCATGACACAACTTCTTGCTCATCACTCAATCTTCCCATCATTTTCTTTACCTTCTGGCAGGGCTTGGGTTTAACATCTTGGGCTCTCCTTTGCCTCTCCCTGAAATAAGATAAATGCTCACAAAAAATCAGTAGATAAAAAGACAAGGAATGACACCATCCTGCAGAATTTAGTGTAACTGGATATGATTTTATAGAACCACAAAATGATTTCAGGTAGAAAGAGGCTAAAAGAGTGATAAGACAAGGGGGGGTGGATTTAAACTGAAAGAGAGTGGGTTTAGATTGAATATTGGGAAGAAATTCTTCTCTGTGAGGGTGGAGAGGTCCTGGCATAGGTTGCCCAGAGAAGCTATGGCTGCCTCATTTCTGGAAGTGCTCAAGGCCAGTTTGGACAGGGCTTAGAGCAACCTGGGATAGTGGAAGGTGTCCCTGCCTATGGCAGGGTGTGGAACTAGATGGGTCCCTTCTAACCCAAACCATTCCATGATTCTAAGGAGAATGCATTCCAGGGTGGCTGACTGCAAGCTTGAGAGCATATTAATATTTGGATAAAAATCCCATTAACTTCACACTTCATCTATGCCCTGAATTTTGATGTTAAGACAGCTCAGCACTTGTTTCTCTATTTCTTCCCTTTCAGAATTCCAGTACTGGGGATCAGACCTGCAACATCCCAAAATGCCTCTCCCCAGGCTCAGGGAGTGCAGGCAGACCTGTGTCTGCTTGGCTTCCCTCAGTCTGCCTGGCTGTCTCATCTCATCCTGACTGGCCCCTTGACACCCTACCTGCCACCCAACTATTTCCCAAATAACTGCCTCCATCCAACAACCTGCAACAAACCTCTGCTCCAGCCATAAACTCAGATGACCAGCCTCCTCCCTGCCTGGCTTGCCTCTCAAGAAACCCCCAGTGATACAACCCCAAAATGCACCTGTGCACCTGGAACTCCAAATTTGGACAGTGCCATCTCCTGTGACAACAGTCCTTTATTCCTGGTCTCAAGTTGTGCCACTCAGGAGCACTGAGGTCTCCGATCCCAGTGGCTCTCACATGGCTGTTTGCATTAGGGCTCTCCAAGAAGGGAGACTTCCAAACGTTGTGGGGCTGGACTGGCACCTGCCCAGGGCATCCTCCTCCTCCTCAAACAAGGATCATGCCTCCCCTAATTGTTCCTCAAGCTCTGCCTACCTCCTTAACTCCTCCTCAACACCAACAATACTCTCCAAACGACTGACAAACCCATCACTGCTCAAAGGGGGAACACAACACGCCGTGCCAGCTGCGGGGGGTGGGATGTGAAGGGGCTGGAGAACCTCAGGGACAGTGGGGAGGTCACACATTGTCTCGCCACTGACCTTCACACCACCCTTTTCTCTTTTGTCTCTCCCGTCCAGGGCCTGGAGCGGTGCACGACGGCGGCAACGCGGCATCCAGGGTGGCCGCCGGCCTCTGCCTCTGGGCCACCCTCCTCGCTCGCCTCCTCCTCGACTTTTGATAAGGGAGCGGAGGGTCCCGGGAGGCCCTGCCGCGCCTCTCCCCCGCCGTGGGCTCTGCCCGCCGCGCCGCCCGGGGACTCCTCTCCGCGGGACGGGCGATGCGCCGGAGGACGGGCGGCGGTGCCGAGCGTCCGAGGATGGCCCCGTCTCCCACGTGCCGGGATCGTTCTCGCCGCCAGTTACGCTGTACAGACCCCACCACGTGCCACCAGACTTGTCACCCGCCACCGCCGCCCCGGGGATGTGGCCCGGCACGGACGGTGCTTCCCGTGGCTGCCTCATCTCCAAGGTGCAGGGCATGGAGCTGTCAGGGTGGGTGCCGCCCAGAGCCTTCACCGGGGATGTCCGTCTCGTCATCTCGCTAAGCCGCCTATGCCCAGAAAGACCCCAAGGTTGAAGCCCCCCTGGCTCTGCCTTCAGCCCTCTCGGTCCTGAATGTCAGTTCTTGTCGCCAAAGCTCCTCCCTAAGCACCTCGATGTCACTGGTCCCCCCTCACCTGCCTCTGCTCCTGACACAATGCTCGCTGGCCCTTTTGGAAAGGGTCGCCCGACACAACCAGTTGTCCTTCAAGGGTCACGGACTTCCCATTACTCTTTCTCCCAGCTAACGTCGTATCCCTTGGCTTCCCAATAAACACTCTCATCTCCCTGAGGGCATGAGGCTGCTTTCCCAGGAATGTGAGCCCTGGGGATGCCACCAGCCCTCAAGGGGACTAGAGCCTTCCTGCTGCATTGGACAGCTGGGCCATCACCCCTTCTTGCTCTGGACCCCTGCCTGCTCTGCTGCTGCCCTCCTGATGGCAGGGGCTGCCCTGTGGCTCTTGCCTCGATATGCTGCCAGCACTTTTTGGGGAGATTCCTCTGGGCCTGTTTTCCAAGCACTTTCCAACCTGCACTTCAAAAGCACAGCACCACCAATGCAGGGAAGAGTCTCTGAATGACACAACGAAACACCAGGTGACCAGACCCTTTTGCTGCAGCTCTGATACTCTTGACTGTCTGCATCTCTGCCTCTCTGAGGGCCCTGATCTGCAATGTCCTCTCTGCCTTCTCTCGTGTCCATCATGTGCCCCTGCCTGAGGAAAATGTCTGATGTATTTTTGCCCCTGTGGAGGTGGCTCAGGTTCTGTCGAATTGCTGCGCTGGCATAGCAGGGGCAAGGATGGCTCCGATCCTCCCTGCTGTGACATACCTGGTACATTGAAATGAATACACCCAGGCTGCTCTGGGAGCTGCCAATGTTGGTGGCCATGTCACCTCCCTGCATGTGGAATTGTTCTCCTGATGGTACCGCGCACCATGGTCCCCCTTGCCTGGTACATTGTGGCAGCCCTGAGCCTCCCAACGCTCTTCAGCCACCCAAGAATGCTCTGGGGTGACAGTCTGGGGACAAATATGCCCATCTTGCCCCTGAAAAGTCACGTGTGGCACCAGACCTTATTCCTGTGACAGGGAGACTCCACTACAGTGAGGAACTGAGCAAGCACACAGAGCATCCCCTGTCCTAATCCACCGCTTCCCCGTGCCTTGTCCCTTCCTCTCCCTCCATAAGTGAAATGACTTAAGAGCAATGTCCACACACACACCATCTTCCCTGTGCAAACTCTGCTGCTGCCCAAAGCCCAAACCTGCTTTCTGTGACTGCAAGGAGGTGACAGTCTTCAGCACACAAGATAGAAAAAACACCCCGAGCCAGAGGTCATGATGGGCCACCACCTCATCCTCTATGCAGCCATGCCCTCTCTCATCTCTGCGCTCAATGGGCTGGCCTGGGACCTGTTACGAAATCTCAATGGATGCTCCCACCCACTCCATCCTGGATGTTCAACATGTACCATGGCTGATTGGCAAAATCCCCCAGGCCCGAGGCGGGGGGCTGCCCTGGTGCTGCCCTGACATGCTGGGTTACCTGATGGACGAGGATCCGGCACTGACTGGGTGAGTCCGCGTCCTGCGGTCCCTGCGGTGCTGCTCTGCATCTCCACTGGCATCCCAGGAAGGTGGCACCTGCAGCTGGGTCTTCTCTCGTGGCCCCAGGCATGGTTACTGAGTGGGGATGGCACCGTCTTCAGCAAGCAACATGCACACCCTTCCCCGTGTGCCTGCTCCAAAGGTACCCTTGGGTACAGGAGATGCCCTGATGCCTTCGCTGGTCTGCACTACCCCACAACAGCCCCCTCACCACCTCCCTGTTCCCCTTGCTGGGTCAGCCCCAAATTTCTCTGTCCCCGTGGCTGAAATGCTGCAGAATCACAGGGCCAGAGGCATATCAGTGGTGGTAGCGACGACGAGATGCCATGATGCACACTGAGGCTGGCGGACCTGGCACCAGGGCTGCCCCCATCCCATCCTCCTCCTCCCCAGGTCGGGTGGGCTCCCCTTGTCCTCTGCCAGGACGGCGTTCAACTTTCTCGTGCCATGTAACGTGCCATTGTGAGGAACGTGTTGGCTGTCTGGGGCCGCCCACGCCAGGTGTCAGACCCCTTTGTGACCACTGCTCTCCATGTTTGGCTGCCCTGGGGGTGGCCGGGTGCCCAGGGCGGGGGCAGTGTGGCTCGTGGGTCTCTCCTGCCGACGGCCACGACAGCCAGTCTTGAGTTTCTGTCGATCATTGTATTCCAAGGGTGGCTATACTACCTGAGATTTGTGCATGTTACATTGTAGTTGTAACCTTTTCTAATTCGGCAAGAATAAGAGATGGTTGTGATTGTGCAGTGTATCAATAAAGTTTGACGAACTTTGTACCTTCGGGGCTTTGCTTCACAGACCCCGGACACCTCAGGGAGGGACGTGGTGCTTGGCATCTACTGCACTGAGTCAGGAGGGCTCCCAAAGGCCTGGGACCTCCACCACTCGTGTAGTGTCACCCAACATTTGATTGGACCCTCTTTTGAATTTTCCGTGACGGTGAAGATTAGAGCCCCAGAACTGGGGACCTGCTGTTGTTTGGGCCATCCCTCACCCCACCCATGCATCTCTCCTGGGAATCCACCAATGGGTCCCAGGTCCCACACACCTGTGTCTTCTCTCTGCTGATGAGCACATACCTGTTGATGGAGCCCCTGCAGGATAAGGACTGTCTTTGCTCTCATTGCTTACCTACGTTCAGCAGAAGCAGCGTGACTGGGGGCCTCTTTTTCATGACTGAGTCAATCCCAGCATCTTCTCCATCGTCTTGCAACAATGCTCATTCCAACAACTAAACCCACCCGCATGAAGGGACACCTCTGTGGACAATGCACTCCAAAGGGTGGTTTGCTCTTGTCATGATCCAACAGTGTGTGACACAGACCAAATGTCTTCATCAAAGGACAAAGACAGCAAGGACCAGGAGCAGGAGGAGCCACGATGGTCAACATCTTCATGACATGGCTCTATTCTCATCTTAAAGCCACAGAGCTGGGCAGGCAGGATGTGCCCCTCGCTCCCAGGGGGATTCCATTCCACCGTCAACTTTTCCCCACCTTTCCACCACATCATCTGAGAGAAAACATTCAACAAGCTCCTCTAATGTGACACCTGCTGCCAGGAGACTTGGGGCTGTGGGGCTCTGCCAGACCCATCAGAGTCTCACTCGCTTTCAAATATCCATTCACCTTCATCAGTGTAGGAATGAAAAGTCCAGTCCCAAGAGTTTATCCCACCTGCCATGCTGAGCAAACTGTTCTGACCTCACACATCGTTGCCACCTCTGCCACCTCAGCTGAAAGGTAAGTGCTCCATAAAACCCAATGGCATCCCTGGAAAGTGATCCACGAGGGGCAAACGACCCTACCTGTTTTCTTCAGTGTTACCTGCAGTGAATCAAGTATAGGTGACCACCATGGGAAACTCTCAGCTTTGAACTTCTAAAAACCAATCTATCAGGGAGCCAGGGCTGATGTCCTCCAACTACAGGTGCCACAAAACAACACTCGTGGTCCCTGGAGATCCTGCCACAATCTAGGCCCCCTTCATGCTCCTTGTCATGCTGGTTCTGCTGGGTACCCAGTGCTGGACCTTCCTCTGCTGGAGAGAAACACCTACAGATGTGCAAACATCCCAGCTCAGGGCACATCCCAATGCCTCGTCTGCACTGTCCCCCATCACAGAGTACCAGGGAGGCAAAGCTGCTCCATTTCACTGCGAGCCTGGCTGTGGGATATTCCCCACCTCCCTTTCCTGGGCTGAGGGAGGTATTTCTCCATGGCGCTCAGTAATGCCCAGCCTGTCTCTAAGGACAAGGACCTCAGCTGCTATATCCAGAGGGATGGAGGGCACATTAGGGGCCATGACCTCCATCCATCGTCACTATCAAGACATCCTTACCTATGTAAATAAATTAATACATAAATGCATCCATTGAGCTGCCTCTCTCTAACTTCCTATTTGTCTGCCACTCTGGCGCTGAACACTCCTTGATCTCTCACCTAGAACACCAAAAAATATTAAAATTACAGAGATGAGGTGAGGGAGAGAGCCCTGTTACCTCCATACTTATCCTTGGACCCCTCCCCATGTCTCCTAAGCATCCAGGAACTGCTTCTCCTGACAGGTTTGCTCTACTGTGACCGGCTGGCCCGGCCTGGGAGTCCCAAGACCTGCACAAAGATCAACACCATCTTGCCTGCCATTCTGTCCCTGCTGCCTGTGCCCAGCTGTCCTGTCCCCACTCTCTCAGTACCCTGTCCCTTACTTGGGATGTTCCACAAAGCCTGAGCATGGTTCTTCCCTTACCCCGCACTGGTATTCCTGAGACAATGCATGTAATGTCTCAAAGCAACTCCTTCCCATCCCTTTTGCTCTCTCCGTGCTCATCTCTTGGGTTACACAAACTTATTGTAGGGTCAAGAAATGAAAAAAACACAAAACTGTTCCACCATCGCTAACACTCAACTTCTGATTCTACAAATGTGCTGGATGGTTTGAATAAGCCAACACTCCAGAGGTTATAGCCAAGGCTGAGGACCAAATGCAACCTGCACACCACCAAAAAAACCAAGACATCAACCAAGACAAGCCTCTACAGACAGCAAGTTGCACCTACACCCAAACTCCATCCTGCTGGGCTTCACCTGTACAGCATTTCATGAAGGACCTGCTTTCCTACATCCTCCTCACATTGCTGTTTGTCTCCTTCCCACACGGGATTCACTTTGGCTGCTCCATGAGCGTTCCCTGCAATGCTGTGCTGCTGGGGTAGAGAGCCACACAGTGAGCTCTGAAGCACTGAGCAGGTTCCTGAGCAGGGCAATAGGGCAGAGCTGTGCCTCACATACTCTCCATCTACTCACCAAAGCCTTACCTGTAACAGCATTCCTGCTGAGCTCACCAGTGAGGTCCAGGTGCCGTCTTTTCAATGCTCTCCTGGCCCATTGCAATGACTCGGTGCTCCCATCTATCACCCCTGCTCCAGCATCCCTCCCCACCTTCCTCCCCATTCCTAGTGGCTCGAGGGGAGAACGCGGGGTGGCCCTGGCCCCTGCAACAATGAGCACCACAACCAGACGGAGCGGCCACATGGAACAATCGTTTTAATGGATAGGCAGAGAGAGCCCCTTGCCGCCCGCCTGCCCGCACCCGGGCCCCCCGCGTGCCCCCCACCGCCGGCCGCAGGGAAGGAAAGGAAATTGAAGGAGGAAAACCGACCGCAGGAGAGACCCCTCCGCCGAAACAGACGGCGAGTCAACCAGTCCAACGTCTCGGCAGAGGGCTCGGCCAGGAGCCGGTTGCTTCACCTTCTTTTCCTTATTTGTGTTTTGTTTGTTTTTTTTATATATATATATATATATANATATATACACACACACGCACACGCACACACACACATATACATACACATATATATATATATATATAAAAAAATATAAAACTGAGCTATATAGATCTCCCTCTGTCCCTCGGTTCGCTTTATTCCGCCGCAAAGGGGCCGGGGCCACGCGNATATATATCCCATAAAAAGATTCAGCATCTCCCTCCGCCTCGACACGTGGTGAGCGTCGCCCATGCCCTCGGCAGGAACTGTCCGGACGACTGCTTTTTGGGCCGGTTTTGGGGGGTTTCAGCACAGGACGACTCTTCCTCCTTGCAGGGCACACAAACCTCCTCGGCTGGTCACCTCCTTGGCAAACAAACTTCTTCTCTCCACTTGCTCCCCCTCTCTCCTGGATTGGGGTTTTTTTTCCCCCCTTTTTTTTTTTTCTTTTTTTTCCCCCTCTTTTTTTTGTTTGCTTTTTTTTTTTTTGCATTTCTGTTTTTTAGGAACTAAGAGTTCTAGGCTCGTATCAGAAAATACAATTAATAAAATTAATCATGACTCAGAATCCCTTAATCATTCACGATGTCCGCGGATGGTACGATGAAAGCGTGGCTCGACGCCGGTCTCCTTCCTCCCTTTCCCTTCATGGCGGCATGGTAACTGTTGAAGATCTATATATCTATGCATATACATATATGTATACATAGTATATACATATATATATATTCTGAAACACAAATGGCGGCACAGTCCAATGAGAAGACAGGAAAATCTCGGCAAAGGAGAAAACGGGTGTGTCTGGATGGAGGGTCCCATGGGGGGGAGCAGGCGGGCAGCAGTGATGACAAGGATGGGGCCTTGGGGGAAGCACCACACTCCGATGGCCCCATCCATCCTCTGCGCTGGCCCGTGGCAGAGAATGGTGAAAATGGGGAGAAAAAGGGGCGAGAGACAAAAAAAAAAAAACAGGGCGAAAAGAAAAAGACTCAGTCGCATTGCATCTTCAGCAGGAAGCCTTGGATTATTATTTTTTTCCCTTTTCTCTCCTTTCCAAATTCCCGTTGTGTTTTTTTTTTTTTTTTGCATGTTTTTCCTCTCTCCCCCTCCCCCAGGTGGCCTGGCCGGATACTCTCTCAATCTTATGATTATTTTCGGAAACGGTGAACACTTCTTCTTCTCCTCCTCCCTCTCCTTTCTGCTTGCTCTCACTGGCCGTGGTCGTTGCCGCCGCTACTCCGCGGGCCGGCTCTCGGGTCAAAACTGGTGGGCGAGTTGGGCCAGCGGGAGGACCAGGAGCCACAGGCAGCCTCCTCGTCGCCACGCGCCATTGTTCCCGTCGTGCACTGCGCCAGGGCCTGAGGAAGGGAGAGAAATGCCCTCATGGTCACTCAAAAAATCATTAAAAAAACCAAACAAACCATAAAACATGAAATAAATCGTAAAACCAACCAAATCACACTATTTGGGCAGTTGCAAATGGTGGGATTGCTCTTGTGTGAGAGCTCTTCAGGCGTCACCCTCCACCCATGGTGTCCTCAGGAGCATGGCAACAGCCATTCCCAGTCCCACCAACTCCAATTTTTGGGACAAGGTCCCCCTGTGGTCTCTTTTCATCCCTAGGACTCCATCCCTGGCTTTCCCTGTGCTCATCAGTATCATCCAACTTCCCTCAGCCCACTTCACCCTCCCCCAAATTTGTTGAAAGTTCCAGTCACATTTGTAGGGGACATGACAGCTTTTGCTCAACACACTCTGCCTACCCCATGGCAACCACCCTGCTCCCCACTTGTCTCCTTTGAGGGGGCACAGTAATCACCAGCAGCACTATATTGAGGACTTGGTGTTTTGCACCTCTCCAGAGTGTCTATGGGGCTCATCACGGGCCCAAAGCATCAAAAGAAGAACAAGATGGGATGAGGAGGGTGGTCAAGAAGAGCCAGGCCTATCCACACCTTTGGGGATCATGGTGGGTGAGGAGCTCATTGCTCACCGTGGGAAAGATAAGGGTCTCTGATCCAACCCCCCCTAAATGGTTGGCCCAGGGAAAGACTAGGCTGGGAAAAGACTTCAGAAAGGCGTCTAGGTTGGCATCCTGCTGGAGCAGGGCTGCCCACAAGGTCTGCCCCACACATGCTCTTGAAACCCCAGGACACCATTCTGTCACTTCAAAGCCCAACCAGGGCACTGAGCACCAGTAACAATCTGATCTCCCATCAGTAACACTCTCCAGCACACTCAGACACTTCACCAAATCCAGGGACCAAATCCAGGTCTCATGCACTACTACCACATTCCTCCTGACATCTACAGGTCATCCTGAGGGCTGACAGCTCAATGCACCACAAATGAAGCCACCCCAAAATCAAGTTAACACCAAGCCAGTTGGCTGGATGATAAGATTGCACGGCAGAGTGCTGGCCGCCCTGGCCAAGAATAACACTGGAGGGAAGGAACAAACACCTGTTCACCTCTACCACATCCTGCAAAAAAAGCACTGGAAGCATCCCAAAGGAAAGAGGAGCTGCCAGAAGACCAACTGAGGTAGCAGCCCTGGGAAAGCCAAGCACACACACATCTCTGCTTTTGCCCCGGCAATGGACAGGGAGCAGGAGACCGTGGGATGGGGACAGGCATGCAGAGGGCACAGACCACCACCAGACAGGCACAGTAGGCTGGCAGAGAGGAGGCAGGATGTGGGGACAGCTGAGAAAGCCCTAATTCATCCCTACACCAGTGGCAGCAGTGGGGTTGTGGGGCAGGAGGCCAAGGTGGTGGTGCTGCAGCTCCCACCAAGATGAGCTGGGGTAGGAACCAGAGGGGCCCAGGGGAAACAGTGGGGAAAGCACTGGCATTGCAGGGGGCCCCAAATTACTGACCTTTCCAAGGTGTCAGAGCAGTAGTTGTCTCTTCTAAAAATTAAAGAACAAGTGAAAGTTAAGGCAAAAGGGCAATGGAAAGTGTAGGCTCCCTCAGCCTGCCCTTGACCTGTGAGTGGGAAAACAAGCAGGTGGGGTAGCAAGTGGGATGTGCTGCCCCAATTGCACCCAATGCTCTGGGGCCACAGCCCCTTCGTCTTGGGGGGAAGCTGAGATAAGCCAAATATGGGACCGCAGACCTGGCAAAGTCTGTGGTTGAGCAGAAAACAAAGCACAGGGTTTGGTATTTAGGGGGTTCAGGTGGTTCAGCTCTCCCCTGCAGGTTTGGGTCTCATCCCTCTCGATAACCCTGCAACATCCCGAATGGATTTACTGCCAGACATCCCAAATGGATTTACCGCCTGGGAGTGACATGGACTGCATGACAGGGGAGAAACGAAGGGCTTATTTTTTTTTCCCCAACTCCACAGAACAAGGCGGTTTCCCTGAACACTCCATCACATCCCAGACAGCACCAAATGAGCCGCTGAATGAGGTGGCAGGTCTGTAATAACGAGTGCTACATGTTAAATAAAGCACTAGTTGACCTCCCTGAAAAATTAGATTAAAAAAAGGATTAAAAGACGAACGCTACATTAGCCTGTCGCACAGCCCCAAAAAGGCTCCTGTCACGGTACCTGCATGGATTAAAACTCCATTTGAGGAGGGAAAAATCTCCAAAACACTCACTCAGCTTCAGGAGAAGGAGAACACTCACAAAATTGCTCCCCAAAACCTCACAGAAGAGACGTTTCTCATGCTACAGGTAGCACAACCATTGCATCCACTTCCTTCTTATCTTTCATTAAGATAAATAAAGACATTAATCGCCAGACTGAAGGCACTGGTTGCTTAGGGACGGGTGATGCATGGGGCTACCATATCACTGATAAATGGGAGGGTTATTTCTGGGGGTGCTGGGGAGACCTGCACCAGGAGATGGGGGCCCCCTGCATATCACAGTCCCCCTAGGGAACTGTCACCCCCCCAGGGGACTCATTTAATAAAGACTGAATGGATCGCTCAATCAATGTGGCTTTATGGAAATTAAGGGTGGTCAACAGACTGATTTGTTCCCTGATGGGATTCACAGTCCGAATAACAAAGCTAAGGGGAGGGGTCATAAAATAAGCTTAGGCTGTTTTGGGATGTGTCCCTGCCTCCTGCCTGACACTGCCTTCACAGCATGAGTCCCACAAATCATGGCTCATGAGTTAGAAAACAAAGAGCTAAGAGCTCAGCAGCAGGGAGATGTCATCTTTACTTTTGGCCTGTTCATCCAGCCTGGATCTGCAGATGCCAAACTTAAAGCCCCCACTAATTAAGATTTTAACCTCATAAATGCCAAGGAAGCCTACAATGCCACAGCAAAGGCTGTACACGTGGCTCAGGCTACGTTGGGCACCCTATGCCTGAAGCATGGATGGAGCCAGGCCTGGGTGGCTCTGGAGTGCCAGAGGTGTTGGTATCCCTAAAATATAGGGTTATTGGATTACCAGGAAGGCTGGTAGGGAAGAGAACAGAGATAGTTCCTAAGCAATGCTAATGAAGTTTTAGTGCAGGCAAATGTTCATCAGGTACAGCACAGACTTTTTTGAGGGAGCAAATGTGTGTTAGGCTCATTAACATCCAAGGTTAGCTCTGTGGTCATAGATCTGAGCATCCAAGAAAGGGATGCACTCCTCTATCACAACTCAGGAGAACCTGACACAGGCCAGCCAATACCAGTGACGGGGGAGGGCAAGCCTGTCCAGTGATGCCACTCCAGTCCCACAGCTGCATGGCCCCTGGAAAAGCCTGAAAGCCTTTACTCCCCCACTTAAACAAACTGCTTCCCTGTCTTAGGGCTGCCCTGGACCACATCCAGCCCCTCCTCAAGGATGGTGAGGCATGGACATCTCTTTCCAGAGTTTCCACATGCCTCCCATGCTCTGCTGCTCCAGTACACTCAACAACTCAACACATACGGTGGGACTTCCTATCCCAGTGTGCTTGGCACAGCCTGCCCTAAGCCACCCCTGCGGGGCCTGAGGACAAGGAAAACCCCTCTGCTCCCCTCCAGCTATACAATAATGAGAGGCAAGGACATGACAAGGTAGAACAAGCAGGTGGCAGAAGGAGGACTATATTGGGGTGATGTTGTGAGAGGACGGAGGTCCCCAGTCCCCACTTCTCTCATATGGCTGCGAGAACCACACACCCCATAACCCTGTAACCCTAACCCCAGCAAGGAGATATCCCCATGTAGCACCCAGGGATGAGATCTGTCATCCATTTCTGGCTCCCAACAGCCATGAGAGGGATCTGGGGGTCACAGCCCCTCCTCTGGCTCCGCTGCTACCTGAAGAGTCTTGACAAATGTGTTGATCCATCACAGCCCTTCTCAGCCGTGAGCAGTGTCAGAGGGATGCACTGCTCTGATCCCATACCTGGCAT
Organism: Serilophus lunatus; assembly: GCA_013399895.1. NCBI lineage: Eukaryota > Metazoa > Chordata > Aves > Passeriformes > Eurylaimidae > Serilophus > Serilophus lunatus. The sequence continues at coordinate 112,195 of VXBA01003539.1, forward strand.
GCAGGGTAAACAATCCTGGGACAAGCGTTGGTCCCCCACCTAACCCTGCACACATTCCCATCTCCCTCTGGCACCATCAACAAGGCTATATCTGCTTGGCAGGAGCAGAAAACAAAGACTGGAAGGTGATGGAGCTGGGGTCCTGTTCATTCTCGGGTGGGAATGGGGCAACAAGGATCCTGAGCACCATCTTTCCTCCCACCTACCAGCACCAGAGAATGCCTTCATACAAAGGCTCTCCTGGCTACTTATCAGAGCAGGAAAATGGCAACCTGCAGCTAAATCCTAACTTTGCATCAGCGGTGGATCCCAAACACTTCTGAATGGTAGGAGGTAGGTTTGGAGGCTTTCCACTTTCCCTGAGCTTACCACGACCTCTAACCCACATGCCAGGGCAGAAAGAATCAGCAGCAACTGCACATCTCCCCCAAAAGACAACGGAGACACTTCCTATGTCTCTCCCAACAGTGGTGTCCCCTTCCTGGCTGTCTCCCTCAGCCCTACTCACCGTAGAGGATCATGCTGGCGTTGGTGTTCCCTAACTGGTTGGAGGCTACGCAGGTGTAGTTGCCATAGTCCTGCTCAGAGACGTTGAAGAAAGTCAGTCTGGAGAAGAAGGCTTTGTTCTCCACTTTCAGCCCTTTCTGTCCTTCAGCCAGCCTGGGAGAAAAGTGGAATGGGGATGATGTCAGGAGGAGAAGTGCCCACTATTTTCCAAGCCCCATTATACATCCTGGTTGTGCCTGAAGTGAGGACACTGAGCTTGTGAGAAGGGAAGGTACTGGGAAAGATGCTGATCTGCTGGGATTCCAGCTGCCAGCCCACACCATCCCCATGCTGACCACAGGCCCTGGACGGCACTGGGGCTTGGAAATGCTGTGCACAGGGAGGGAATGCTCCTATGCCCAGAGAGGGAACCTGAGAAAGGCTTGTTCACACCCTACAGAAGAGCCTGGCTTCCCTCTGGTGTCCTCAATCCCCCTTGCTCTGCAGGATGCCTTCTTGCACCTTCTTCCCTGTGTATCCCTGATGAGTGACACAGTGGGCTCCTACCACGGTGGGGAGGCTTCTCAGCCAATAGAAATGCTAAAGCATGAACCAAGTGCTTGGACTTCCCTAAACTAGTGTGCTTGTCCATTCCTGTAGCTCTTTTACTTGCTAATTCCTCACAGCAGGAGCTGGGTCCCCATTATGGTCCCTGCTAGACTGAGCCTGCTCCCGCTGCTGCTCCGCAGGCTCTCATGATCTGACCTACTTCTGAGCAGAGCTTTTCATCTGCCACACAAGCATCTTCCTCTTTGTACACTCTGCTGCTCCTTTCCTCCCAAACCAGGTGAGGCAGTCAGCTCCAGCCTCCCCTCCAGGTTCTGGAGCATCTTTTTTTTGGCTAAAAAACATCCCTCCTTATCAGTGACCAGTGTGGCTTGTCCTGTGTTTGGCAACACGATGGCTTCTCTGGGTTTTCCAGGGATGAACTATGCAAAAATGGGCTAAAAACTCTGCCTGGTGCGAGGAAGAGGCATTTTCTTCAGAGTGGGACCCTACCCTGGGTGGTGCTGCTCCACTCCTCATTCCCCAGCCATGTCCCTGTGGTGCTGCTTTGACAGGACACAGGAGCTGCTCGCTGACGTTTTTAGAGACTTTCACCCCAAAACAGGACAAGCTGTCTCTGGGGCACAGCAAAGCAAGACCACATTTCTTTTGCTTTTCCAAGAGCTGCCTTCTGGCCAAAGTGTTTAAAGAGATGACAGAGGTTTCATCCACTCTTAAGTGCTTGGATTTGTGCTGCAAATATCCCTCCTGCCTATTATGCTTCACCCAAGATGGGATTAACCACGAAACCTTCAAACAGAGGCAAGGGCAGCAGTGATCCTGCCCTGATGAAGGCTGAAAGAGGCTCCTGGAAAAATCCCCCTCCCCCAGGTGTTCCTCAGCTATTTTCCACAGTGTTAAATATGAAGCCCTGGAATACTTTTAATAGATACTGGCCATTGGATGCTGGCTGCCTACCGGAATGCCTGGATTTGCCCCAGACAAACACAACCCACTGCTGCTGGGGGGACCTGCCTTGGTATCCAAACTGGACTTGTGCCAAGGGTTACCAACCACTGCTGCTGGCACTGGGTGCAGCTCACACACGGTCTTACCGTTTGTCATCTTTGTACCACTGGAAGTCAGCGGAGGGGACAGCAGAGGCTTCACACAGCAGGATCCCCTTCTGTCCCACTGGCACCCCGGTGCTCTTGGCATCCGAGATATACGGCGGGTCTGTGGGAAGATGGGAAACACAGGGTAAACCCCCAGAAACCTTGGGGCATCCTATCCCTTCCTCTTTCTTCTCAAGTTCTGCTTTCTTCCCCTGCATGTTAGAAGGAGCCAAAATCATCCTGGAGCCCATGCTCAGCTCCTACCTCTTTGGTTCTGCTATCCAGAAGTGTTTGGGCTTATGGGGGCCTTCTCCAAAAGGGGAGCTTCCCAACTCTTGGCCACCACATGTGCACTAATGGAGTCACCAGAGAGGAGTTTAGGAGGGTCTTCACCTCTGTCTTAGTGTCTGAAAACGAAATACGCTGCTTTCGTCCTCTCATTTTTTTCTAAAGGAAAAAAAATTCTATTTACTGCTCACTTCTCTCCTCTCCCCGGAGGTTATCAGCACAGCATCTCTCCACGGGTGGAAAACCCAGGTTGATGGAGACAGCTGAAGAGGAGGTGGTGGGAAAAAATGGAGCTCAAAAAGAAGGGGAAAAATAGGGCAAAACACCACCTGCTCAGAAAAACTGCTGCCAGCTGTCTCGCTCTGTGGCCCAAAGCCTGTGTGTGCCATTCCCTCATGGGGCAGCACAGTGACCCACTCCAGCCCCATCCCTGTCCCCCGATGGCCCCCAGCTACTCACAGTTGACAGTGACTTTGACTCGCTGGACGACGGGCGCTGAGACGTCGTTGGAGGCGCTGCACTCGTACTCTCCCGACTGCTCCCGTGTGATTCCCGTGATCTCCAGGTACTCATCCTCACTGATGAAGCCCACGGCTGCAGGGGCAAAAAAAAAGGGATGAGTGATGGGGAGGCAGAACAAACCTGTGCCCATCAGCTGGCCACCATCTGTGACTGTGTTGCTCTACACTAGGACACCAATCCTGCAAGACCCAGCCTGCCATGTCCATATGCCTTTGCCCCTTCATCCCAAGAAAATTCCTGTCAGAAAGTTGTCTGCAAGCACTGGACCTCTGTGGTCGACCTGGCACTGCCAAGAGCATCGCTTGCTGGAGATACTGTCCGTAATGTGGGCATGGTGGGCAAAGGGGTCCTTGCCAAATCTGCACCCTGCTAGAAAAATCCAAGATCACCTTTCCGTATCATCTGCTCGTCCTTCCTGCTGGGAGGCACCGCCAGGCTCACCTGGCTCTACATTAACACCCCTCTCTAATTTTTCAGCTTCAATCAATTCATGGCAAATTTACTCCCACTGGCTGTGGTGCCAACATTTTGCTTCACCTGCAACACCTTATCCCTGTGCCACTCCAGGCATGGTCCCCATGGGAGTTGCACTTGTCCCCCTCTTCCTCATCCAAGCTGAGTTTCACTCAAAGCTAGAAAGATGCAATCAGTGGCATTTCCTTCACTCTGGCATCACTCAACCCCCAGTCCTTGCAGGACATTTTGACACATTCCTGGAAACCTGCAGCACTCGGCTGGCCAGACACAGGTGTTGGGGCACAAGAGTCCCCAGGTTCCCTCCCCGGATGAACGGCACAAGAAACTTTTTGCAGCTCCCAAACAGGGACAACTTCCCCCTTCCTTTTGTTTACATCTCCCCACTGGATTTCCTGCAGCCAGGATGCTGTAATTACTGCACGGAGCATCTCCAAGCCCAGTGTCACACTTAATATTCCTATAAATTTTAAACGGTAGTCCTTGGTACATATGTGTGGCAATTGGTGTCATATTTTAATTAGGCTTGCCCTACACCATCTGAAATTAATAATAGCTCGAATTACCAGTGTAATTTATAAATTAACATTGCTGCAGCATTAGGAAATAAATTAGCTCTGGACAGCTGTTTCTGGGAGTGAGTGCCAATGGCAGAGAGGCCAAGCACAGGTCCCTGGTCCCTGGGGGATGCCACGAGCATCGGCCGGCCCTCGCTTCCCACCCGGCTGCTGGAGTGACCTGATGGGCCAAGACTGGCTGTGCTTGACCAGTCAACCGTGTGCATCTTGCTCCTAACAAATGCATGCAAAATACACATGTGGGAGCTTCCAGCAGGGCACACACTGCCTGCTTCCCACCAGCTGATACTTTCAGAGCATCTCTTCCCGCAGTACAGGAATAGCGTGGTCAGACTCACTGTGGAAAGCATGGAGGGATCCCAGCCAGCACTGATGGTATTCCTACAATGCCCTGGCACAGCTTGACACTGTGAACATGCTGGGCATCCAGTGGGATCCTGCTGCTGCAATCCCAGGTGCTACTTGTGTTAACTCAAACTAGTACAAATACGCGCAGCCGTGATGAAATCCCACCTTGGCTCTCCCTCCCCACATAAGACCTCACAGCTGCCACCTCTGCACAGCATTCCTAGGATTTTCCACTGCTCCCCTACACACTCAGAGGCCACACCAAGGAGCCTGTGCACACAGGTGTGCATCCTACCATGCCAGGCTGATCTAACTAGAAAGGCAGCCCTGTGAGCTTTAGAAAGGGGTGAAGTGAGTTTTCCCATTGATGAGTTACTGACATCCACCCACTCCCTCAGCCCCAAACTGAAATTCCCACCCGAGTGGCTCTGGGTCCAAACTGCTGAGCTCATCAGTATTTAGTGCAACTGAAGGGCGAGATACGAAGGCGTTACCCCAAAATCAATATCCTTTGGAGACGCACAAATTACAAAATCCAGCAGCCCTGCAGCATTGCAAAAAAAAAANGAGGTGGGAAAAAATCCCTTTTGTGGCTGACCTAGAATCAGCTTCTCTGTAGCACAGCGCTGCCTGCTGATAAAGGAATGGCACAGCCGGTGGCCTTCAGATGCTCTGTGCACAAATTTGACTCCGGGTTGTGCAAAGGCTCAGAAAACTCTGCTTCCCAACTAACCAAAGGCCCTTCCCCCAGTTCCAGAGCTGGCTCACATAAGGCAAGAATTAGCTCTTGCCGGAGTCAAGCCGTAATATGTGTCCCTGGTTTGATCTGGGAGCAAAAGCAGCTCGAGTGTGTTTCGTTGCCCAGCAAAAGACTTCATTAAAGTAACTGCAAGGGTCAGCTTTCCACCTGTAAAAGCTCAGGAAATTGGAGGATGAAGGTTTCCTCGGTGCCTGTGTCATGTCGAAGTCTGAGATACGTGCAAGGTAATCAGCTGATGGAGAGGCAGAGCACAAAGTTCAGGAGCTCAGGGTCTGGATTCCATGGGATTTTAGCTCCAGCCCATCAAACTCAGGCCAAAACAGGATGCTCTGAGCTGGAGTTGACATCTGCTTATGCCCTGGTATAACACACTCAGAAAACAACAGCATTAGGATTACCATCCAGAGGCTCTGGTCAGATCCTGCTTTCCTTAGTTCCAGCTACAGCATCCCAAAGATTGAAGTGACACAAAAAAATCCCTGCCCATCAGTGAACCAAGGTGATACCATCCATGTCCCCTCCATCCTCTCCCGCTCAAAATGCTTTGCAGAGAAACTGAATCCATAAAGCTGCTTCTCTGTGGGATTGGACCCTGGAAGCACCTGGAGCCTGAGGATGCTCAGAGCAAGGCTGCACCAGGGCTCTGCAGATCCAAGACCTCCCCCAGAGGTCCTGCTCTGCCTGAACTGATGGTGGGAACTTTCAAGGCTATCTCTGCTTGAGCACAATTAGGAGCTGAAATATTGCAGGAATTAATGGAGAGCTCTCTCATCTCCTCAGGAGCTAAAAAACCAGCACAGCCAGCACCCATCATTATTATTATTAATACTAATAATATAGGCCAGAAATGGAACAGCCACGGACGAGGCACAAGCATAATCCTTGCTCATCAGCTGAGGATGATGAACTAACTCAGTGTGAGCTGGGGAGATGGAAAACCAGAGCCTGAATCCTTGTGCTCAGAGAGCAGGAGCCTGCACACAGACCACTATGGACTATTCAGGACTTGCTCTGCAGATCCCCATAAAAAATCTTGGGAAAGGGGAAGCTTGGCTGTCACAGCAGTGGGGGAAACATGAAGGTGAGATCCCAGTCTGGCATGGAGCACCAAGGCAGACTCAGCAGATGGCCAAGCTGTGCTTGGGGTCCCACACGGCATGGATGTGATGAGGTGTGGGCAGATCCTCATGCATCCATATTCCTCCCTCCATGCCTTTCTCCTTCCTTTGCTTCTCCCTGTTTTCCCATCCTGACTCATCTCCCTTCTGACTCCTCCTACCCGTTTGCTTCCATTGAGCCTCTGACAAGATAATAACTCACCAGAAAGTGAACACATGTTCCCAAATTAATTACATGCCACTGTCCCTTGGCTCACTGTTGCAGCCATGTTCAGGTCTCCAGGACACCACTCACCGCTTTCCCTGGCTGAAGGCTGCCTGTGGTGCCATTCAAAAAACTTCCCTGAAGTTCTTTTCATGCGTCCATATCAACTCCCTGCACCTTGGACCAAGCTGAGCCAGCCCAGACACCCAGGGCTGTAACATTTCCACCTCTAAAGCCCAAAGGCACAATCTCAACAGTGGTCCCACAACAGGTTTGGTCTCTGGATGCCCCAAATCCCACCTGCCCACTACACTGTGCTGCTGCATTTTCCAGGCACTGATCCCACTAGCCAGGATCAGCCGAAGAAAGAGAATATTTTATGGAGATAATTTTATTAAAATGTTTACAACAATGCAGATATTGACATCCCACTTCAATCAATAGCACAATTTATTGTCCTTCAAGGTGAACATTAAGCCAAGCTGCCCATTAGTCAATATTTACCTCCAAGGTCTATAAATCTTTATACGGGCTTCAGCGGATGTTGACAGCAGCTGATTCCAGATAAGTAAAAGTAAGAGCGTGAAACATTGCTCCTTTTGGAGGTGAAATAGTAACTAGTTAATTACAGTCCCTACAGCAATTCTCAACTATCAATTTATGGCTACTTCTGGCAATAAAAATTAACATCGCGCAGACTCCTGGCTCCAAGTGACGCAGTAAACCCGAGAGTCATATATTTCACACGTCACCCCGATTCGGTGCTGATGGCCATCCTATAACAGTTTATAGTAAATAAATAAAACACACAAAGGTAATAAGAGCGAATTGTTGGCACTCGAGACCTCCTTCACCTCTTCTTCGTGCAGTAGTGGGTGGAAAAGCACAGGGCGGGTGATATAGTGGGGAAGGAGGTGGAGGGAGGAATCTCCCCAAATAACCTGAAATCCCTCTCAAAGCACATATGACACAGCCCCAGGTATGTGGGTAAACAAGAGCTAAGGCTGCTTCCAGCCAAACTGGGAGATGCACCTGCTTCACCTCCTATTAACAAGTATTACCTGCTCCCAACAGCTCAATTAACACACAAGGAACAAAGTTCAGGCATTTCTAAAATTCCCTTTCCCATTTTTGTTTGATCAGGTGAATAACCCTGACTAGGGCAGCTTCCCCTCCTTGCACCCCCTCTTCCCAACTCCCCTGTGCCAGCTTAATGCTGCTATTCTCCAGTGAACAGAGAGTGGGGGTAATTAACCTGCTGGAAACCATCCAGTGCAATCATTAAAAAAAAGATTTTTTTCTAAGATTACCCTATCAACCCAGGCAAGCTCCTCTCCTCCACTCGTGAATATTGCTTTCCTGTACCACAGGCTCCAGCCCATTTCCATCTGTGTTCCTTCCTAGAGCAGCAATCCCTTTAGGAAGCACACCTACATGAGATACAGGGTATGAACCTCCCCTTGTTCATGTTCACAAGCCTTCAGAAGAGGGACCGTAACCCCAGAAACGGGCACTCAGCATATCAGAGTCGTCGTCGTGCTTACACAGGGCCAAGCCCCTCTCTTTTTGAAGTTTCCCGATGACAAGGAAAGAAATCTCTCCTCTGACATGCTTTTCCATGTTAATTAGCATGTTTCCATGGCCTGATGTTGTGCGAGGCCCCAGGGGATGGTGCTGCCTGGCACTGCACAGCTCTCAGGGATGCAGGAGCTTGGCACAGTATTGTGCTGATATGAACAGAGATGACTATTTCTGAAGGTCCCATCTCTGGCTGCCTGTGACCACAGGGTCAGGCTAGAGGGATTTTGACAGGCACCCTCCAAACACAGCCTACAACCAGGAACCATCACAAAGGCAGCATCTCTGCTGCCAAACCTCTACTCTGTGATGCCAGGAAAGACGTTTTCACAGTGTCGCAATATTAACAAGGTTGGAAGAAACCTTTGAGATCATCGACTCCAACCCATAACCCAACACCAAACCATCATCTAAACCATGATACTAAGTGCCTCTTCAACTTCTTGCTCAACTCAGAGCTAGAACTGAGACAGGATCTACATTTGTGGCTACACTTGCTCAGTGCATCCCTGAGACCATGCTTGGGCTCATATCTCATACAACAATTCTAATATTTGCACATGCAACACATCTCACTAGTCACTAAGACATGTGACTTTCAGAGACTCTCCAGATGCCACCACATCACCTGGTCGCTCAGCTTATGGTCACAACCTAGAGCCTATTTTGGCAACAACTCCACAGACAGTCAAAGCAAGGGAAAAGGAAGGGTTAGATGGGATATTGGGAAAAAAATTCTTCCCTGTGAGGGTGGTGAAGCCTGGCACAGGTTGTCCAGAGAAACTGTGGCTGCCCCATCCCTGGAAGTGTCCAAGGCCAGGTTGGATGGGACTCGGAGCAACCTGTGCTAGTGGAAGGTGTCCCTGCCCATGGAAGGACATGGAAACAAGATGGTCGTTAAGGTGCCTTGAACCCAAGCCATTGTGATTCTTTGGTTCTCTGCCGTATCCTGACCCTCAGCATTCCAGGGATGCTTGGCCAGCCTGCTCCCCTCACCAATCCTACACAGCACAGCCAAGTCAGCTGAGCCATCCATTATAGCACCATTGTGAAGAGTTTTTAGCTTAAAAGTCCTTGAAAGTTTCCCACTGTGACTCGTTAAACAAGATCTTTTTCACTTTCCCTCTATTCTCTGCTAACAATATTTATACTCATTTCTTTTATTGAAATCTATCTGCCGCCTGTTCTATTAAAGCCACCTGAGTGGCAGCTCCTATTCTCCAGGAGCCCGCAGCCCATCTATTCTCCAGACAATGAGGTACAAGCAGTCTATCTTCTATTGTGCTTCCCAGCCTTCGGCTCTCAAATCTTCCATCTCAAAAAGGCATGTTGGAGACGCCTCCATGCAAAAAATTGGAATCCCAGGCTGTGGGGCCTTCCCGGTGTCAGCCGGGCTCTCTGTCCTCACTCTCTGGGTGAGCATTTCCAGGGAGATGCTGCTGTGGTGCCTGGGATCCTACAGGGATGCTTCTCCCCTGTCCCTGTGCATCCTTCAGCGTGGTTCGTTGCCATCAGACGGCTGCTGCACGCACACGGCTCACTGCTGCCGGGATGTTTGCACGTCTCAGACAACTTATTTGTTACCGGGAATAAAAGAGGAGCATTAAACCTTTTGTTTGCGAGAAGTAGTTCCTTGGGAAATAAATGGATTATGGAAATTAATATTTAAAGAAACAAAACAAAACAACTCGGGGACCAACCACCCTTGAACGAGGCTCTAACTCAGGAGTAAATGAGTCGAATAAAGAATGAGCCCTTTTATTTCGGCGTGAGAGAGAGCTCAGAGGCAGCTCAAGGCTCAGCAAAACTGGCAGCGACTGTCCTCAGCCCCTCCCAGCCCCTGCCTCCTCCTGGGGTGCTGGTAAGGATGACAGTCCCCAGCAAAAGGTCCAGAGGGCACATGCCACCCTGTTAGAGCAAATTAGCAATGGTTACAGTTCACAAAGCACATAAGTGGTGTCAGATCTGCAGCAAAGATGGGTGTAGGGCTCATTAGAGGGCTGCTACTCTTTATCATATGCACGCCTCCTCGGCCCATGGAGGGTGTGGGGTGGCGCTTGTGGTGACAATGGGGGGGAACTGATGCTCAGCAGGGATGGTGACCAGCAGGGAGCCACTTCCCACACAGCTTTCCTGCCTCCTTGCAGGAATGTCTGCAAAAGGTACATGAAAATCAAATAGTAAGGCTCCCATGGAGCCAAACTGTCTCCTGAGAGTTCCTGAGGAGACCACAGCTCCCAGCAGCAATGTGCCCCGACTCCAGCTCTGGCAATCTTCCTCCCATGCTCTCTCCCAATGAGATGCCCAACACAAAGTTCTCTCTCCTTTCTTTCCTTCCTCCCCGCAATTTTTTTCCACGTAGCCACTTCCAAGGTGAGAGAGGACAGCGTTGCCGGAATGAAAGATTCTCCTGCGTGCCCTCTCCCAGCAGCAGCCCTAATTCATTTTTCATGGCCCCTTGCAGTGACAAAAGCCGCTGCTTCTCCCTTGTAAGCGTGCGCCATGCAATAAGTCAAAGCTGATGTGCATTTTCCCCCTGGGTGCCGAAGCTGTGCTTTTGATTTAATTTGTCCTGTTGTTTGGCGCTCAGCCTTTGCCGGTGAGTTCTTCTGGAAAGGAGGGAAGGGAAGGCCCCACCCGTGTGGAGGGGCTGCCTAACAGATGGGGTACAGTGGGTAGTGGTTAAATAATTTGCTGCAGTGATACCAAGATGTTGGAGAGTGACAGATGCTGCTGGAGAAAATCGCTCAGACAAACACAGGCATCCTGTTTGTGGGAACGCTGCTCCTCGATTAAATCCTGTTGCAACTTGGCTTTCCTGGAGCTCATCCCATTTCTGGCAGCTTTCTCGCTGGCTCTAGGAGAAGCTGTGCTGCACGAGGAGAGAGGCACCAAGAAACGAGGTTGTTCCTGCCTGATATCTGCAGGTGACTTGCAAAGAACCTGAAAAATTTCCACGGGAGATCCACCACAGCACTTCCCAACCCCGCAGCCCTCCGCGCAATCGCCATCGCTCTGCAGGACAAAGCATTCCCATCCTCTGCCAAACTCGAGGCACCCCACTTCCCTCCGGATCTGTGTGAGAAAGAGCTGCTGGCTCTGGACCGGAGGGTCCCTCTGGCTGGAAATTTAAACCCCCAGGCTTTCTCTGTAGGACAAGCTCTTAAGAAGCAGTTGCAATCCCAAGCGTTAAATGGCTGTAACCTCGGTTAAGCTGCATTTCAGCCGCATTAGGGAAATATCCCTCAGATGGGAAGCAAGTGGCATAATGGCATTAGAGTAAAAAAATAAGCATCAAGTGCCAACTAAATCCATCCCCAGTGCTGGCAAGAAGTCATAGGGATATGGGAAACTTTCCCTTCTCCATGCATATCCCCACAGGCAGCTCACAAAAAGCCCAGACACCGTTGTGACCACGACTTTCTGCAAACGGGAGGTATTTTCCATCCCTCCTTTTCCCCTGGGACCCCCTGACCCCACTTCACCCCCTGGAACCATCTGAATCATGGCAGGGTGAGACTGGCTGTCGCCTCTCCATCATCTTTATCCCGTCTTTATTTTTTCAGACACGCTATTTTCCAGCCCAGTGGCCTTGCTCTGTCCCTCGTGTTTTATGGCACTGATGTCTCCATTTCTGCAGGATCACTCACAATATTGTGGCTTACTGAGAGAAGCCAGAGAAATGCAGGGGTGATGAGATGGATGGGTTTGGGGCTGGTGAGGATGCCCTGAGCCTGGGGAGGGGAGATGGGGAGTGGGAATGCGAGGAATTGGAGGGATTGGTGGTGCTGGTTGACTGGAAAGGGGACCAGAGACTGGGCTAAGCCTCCTTGCTCAAGCTCATCATCCCCTCCTCAGGCCTCTGTACAGGTACTGGCCCTGCTACAGGAACTGGGAGGGCAGTGAGAGGCATTGCTCTGCAAGGGAAAAGCCATTTTAAATAACAGCAGTGTGTCATGGGAAGGGGAAAAACCCATGGGCTACGGCATTGCTCTGGCTTTAAATTATACTGTAGGAGAATAAAAATAAAAGAGAGGAAGACAGAGAGAGAGGCCAGGAGGAAAAAGAATTGCCATTGTTTTACCAAGCAGATGGGAAAGTTCAGGGGATCAGAAAAAGACTATTATTATCTTGACTCGACCGAAAGAAGATGGGAAAGGAAGAGGCATTTTTTTTCCCCTGCAGTGAGGAATGCTGTAGCTGAAGTCGTTTCAGCAGAGTTGGAAGGAAGTGCTGCCACTGCCTCTGGACAGTGCCCAAGTCATCCCCATAGCCTGGGCACACCAACCTGATTTGGCTTTTTGTCCCCTTTCCCCGGCAGTGGCACCACATCCCACACCACTATTGCAAGGACAAGGGGTTAACCAGGGCACACATCCCTCACCGCCTCCATCTGCAGCAATGTGCCAGCTGTGCTGCCAGATGTGCCCACTGCCAGCTGTGGGCACCCTTCTGTGTCACTGCTGCTCCCACCACCTGTCCAGCCTCAGGGCACAACCAGCTGCCCCAACTACCCAAATTCCTGCTGCCCTGCTCTAGAAACCCTTTGCTTTGCTACATGCCATAAAAACACAACAAATTTCCTGCTGGGCATATAAAATGAGAAGAATATGATTTTTTTTTCTCCTCAAATTCACGTTAAATGTCTTTTTTCTATGTCTGATGGTGTTGCAACACTGTGGTTGCTCACTGCTGTTCTTGAGCCTGGTATGGGGAAGCTGAGCTGCTCCAGCTCACCAGCACATTTCAGCTTCTTGTCTTTACAAGCACAGCAGCATTTCTCAGCCTCACCAGAGACAAGGAAACTCTTTCAACCCATCTTCAGGCCAGGGGAAAGGCACGGCCCCAAAGCCCGTGGCAATGACCAAGCACAGACATCAACAGCTGTTTTACAAACTGGGCAAACACTGGTGCAACATTTACCCTGACAAGTCTCAAGGTCATGGAACAGGGAAATGAGGAGGTGGAGCACAGTTCCACTGTCAGAGCATCCTTTGCCCACCACATCCTTCCCTGAAGTTTCCTTGCCACTCTCCTAATTTCCTCCTTCTCCCTCCATCCTCACTTTCTCTCCTCCCCTTTTCCCTCTTCCTCTCTCCACCATGTTGTTCTTCCCTCAGCACTTAGATGTTACCTTATCACCTTTCCTTCTCTCTTGCACCACTGGGACCTAGATTGGGGCTGGCAGCCTGCCCTTTCTAATCCCGTGGCTACTGACTCCTCGGGCATTTAATATTCACGACAGAGAGAAACATTTCACGGCGAATTGGACGCACATTCAACTGGAAATGGAAATTTTATGACTCTTCTCACTCCGTGCCGCAGATTACACCAGCTGAGAAAACATGGAAGCAAATGAACAACCTGTGAACTGTAAAGTATATTAATAATGAAATCACAGCCCGGGAAATGAAGGCTTTATTCTGTTTATATTCTGCTCCATTAATGGAGAGTGCTCACACTGGCTCCACCCCATTGCCTGGCAATCTCAGCTGGAGGAGGAGCACAAGGATGGTACAGGAATGGTGGCAGTGGGCGAAAATCTCCTTCCCTCTGGGAAGTCGGGCGCCAACCATTTCCTTTTGCTGCCTCCATTGATGGGCAGTGCAGGTAGGCAAACGTGGGATGTCTCTGGTGCCCTGCTCTGTGCAAGCTTAGGAAGAAGGCCACAAGGCAAGGAATACTTCAAGTGGTGATGGCCAGGAAAAGGAAAGAACAAATTTGGGTGCAAACCAGCTCCAACACCACCAAGAGTCAAGTCTTTCACCAACATACTGGCACTGGGAAAACCACCCATGTGCAGCCTCATCTGCTTTCTCCCTGTGCTGCTTGCTCCCACCATCTCCCTGTTGGGGTCTGAGCATTCTCACCATTTCTCCAGAATCCTTCCCACCCCCCATCACCACATCCCATCTCTCCAGGGATGGAAGTACCTACCCTATTTGTGCACTTGCAGCCCAGAGGCCGTGCTGATGTCCACGGGAGAGTGGTGGCAGAATGAGACAGACTAGCAGGGCTCGTGCAAAGAAAAGGTCCCAAGGGATTATGGACCCTTTTCACCCACAATTTGGGAATAATGTTAGGTGCTTTGGGGGAACTTTTTCACCCCATATCTGGGATCGCAGGAGTTTTTGGAGACTCTTTTCACCACCAGTTTAAGGGTTCCAGGAGTTTTTTTAGCTCCCTGTTCATATTACAGGGGTTCCAGTGGTGGTGCTGGGAGGAAAGTTGGACTGTTTGATCTTGAAGATCTCTTCCAACCTTGATGAGTCTGTGATTCTGTGACATATTTCAATGCTATTCCTCCACACACAGCCCTGCCCTTGGCTCAGCAGACCTGGGCCACATGTCAGACAGCCCAGCTGGGCTCTCTCCTCCCCAAAAACAACTGCAGCAGCTTATGCAAAACCAAAGCACATCATGGGAGCTAAAAGGAGCCGGAGCAGAGTTTTCTATAGCTGAAGCGACCTGGTGTTGACAGAATGGGGACGCATTTCCACAGCTCAGATTTTTATAATAATACCTCAGGGGAGACGCTGGCAAAGTTTGGCCCAAATATAATTAGTTTGCACAGCTATTAGGGGCTGATAAAAGGTTTTAATTTGTGTGGAGATCTCTGAAATCTCAGACACTCCTGTCCCTTGCTCTTCTCCAGGCCAGCTGAATGAAAGGAGAGTCCCAGGCAGGGAGTGACACAAAGCCACACATTTATTGGAGAAGGAGGGAGTTGTGTTCAGCTCTAAAGAAGAGCCAGAAAATCCAACAAGCTGACACCGGTGGCATGTCGGGTTTTGTTTGCTTTGTCCCACCACACCAAAGAAATAGTAACACATTCTCATCTTCCTGTGGGGTGATGCTGGGAATGGCGAAGGGACGCAGCAGCATCTATGACAACACCTTTGTTGCAACACCAAATATCCAAACAAAAATAAAAGACATCCACCCCAAAAAAACCACAAGTCCAATAAATGTGGATTACAATCTCTCAGAGGGTCTCATGTTTGTGGGAAAGGTAGTCAGTGACCAAGGGGATAAGACAAAAGATCAAATTTGGAAATGAAGGCAGGGCTCACTTCTTTTCCTCCCCAGTAGGGCAGCAACTGGCTGCTTCTCCACGCTGCTGTAGGAGTGAAATCCCGCTCTGCCTCCGGCAAGGAGGAAAAGTGTGACATTGCAAAGCTGCATTTAGGGAATACACTAAAGCCAAGACTTTTTTTTTCCCCTTTTCTTAAGGGAAAGACATTGCCTCATTTGTAGCTGGAAGGGGTCTTGTTATTTTCATATCAAGATGCATATTTTAAAGGCAGCTATGCCAAATATGCGAAATCAGCTCCGAGAGTTCATTTCCACCATGCAGGGAATCAAAAATATTACTTTTATACACATGAAAAGTACATGATCTCCCATTGCTTCGAAAAAGCATCAGGAAGGGAAATGCTAAAAGGAGGTACCCACATGGCATGCTGAATTTTAGTCACTCCTTGGGGAAAGCAAAACCTGGAGCCCATGACATGATGCCATCAGATTCTGGCTCCTGCCGGGCCAGATCCTGCTCCCATGGGAGCAGATGGGGAAGCTGCTGGCACTCAACAGGCTAAATATTCACCCTGCTCCTCTTGGGATCTTGCTGCTGGTTATGGCACATGTCCACATCTTTCACAAACAATCCGTGGCAACACCAGTTGCCTTCTTCACCACAATCACACACAAAAGCAGTGTCCATCCCAAAGTCCTGCTTCTCCACGACCACTTCAACCTATTTATTTCACCCATTTAAATACCCTACATGATGCAAACAGAGTTGGACCACCGTTGACCCTTTGCCCAGCTGATCTGTCCAGCACAAACCGATTAAACAAGTATCAAAACCAGTGGCAGATTTACAGGTTAACAATGATTTAGTGGAGTGCACCGCAGCCAAATTAATGCCGGCTATAATGTAGTTTACCTCATTAAACAATGCACACCAAGATCCTGTCTGTTGTAAAACAATTGGTCTCTGAAGCCTAGTGTTCATCTTCCAGGGTTGCTGGGAGATAATAAATGGGTAATATTCCGGCGATAATGGTAATGGAGTCACGGCTCAGAGCTAATATTATGGCAAAGCAGTAATTATTTCAACAGTAAACAAGGGGACGGTTGAGCTGCCGACAGGATTGGAGCCGGTTGAAATGCTTCAGTTAATGGAGCTGGAGGCCAGGACTGCAACTGCCTCTTGGAAGGAGGACAAGGTGTTTGGCCACTGAGTGAGTCGGTTGAATCTCTAGTGAGTCACCGAAAGACAGGAGGGACACGTGCAACAAGGTGAGGTGGAGCAGCGTGGACAGCATGGTGGCCCTCCCAACCCAACACAGAGCCTGCAACACAAGGCAGGCTCTGTGCTCCATCATACAAACACAGCAGGATGACTCACTTCCCTTCTTTGATACACCATTCATGTTGGCTCAAACAAAATCTCCAAAGGAGACCAGAGGCAGTACAGACACAGGACCCAGGATGAACACAGAAGCAGCCTTACACAAACCATCTGCTCTCTCCTAGAGGTATTTCCCTGATAAAAGGGCCAGCAGAGAGCACAGCTCTCTGGTCTTCAGTTAATTAGGTGACCTGAGGCAGGGTTAAAGAGAACGATCTCATGAGACACGGGGCCAATCACAGTGAGGGACAAGACAGCACAGAAGCAGATGGAGATTATCCCACCCAAGTGGATCTTCCTCTCTGAAGCCAAGCTCCAGATCTGATGTCCAACCTACAAATCTCCCCTGTGTCCTCTCCAGGGAGGATCCTGGAAACATGAAGACAGCAAGCAAAATACCTAATGGATGAACCTCTGAGAAGGAAGGATGTGTCCCCTTCCCAGGGACAAGCAACTCTTCAAGCTGGATATTTTTTGCAGTTGTTTGTCCTCTTGTTTTAAGCCCCGCCAAGAGCCAGAGAGAATCAATATATCCAAATATACCAGACTTCTCCCAGAGTCCCTTTGCTGGTTTGCTGCTGATGTATAGACAGATGATCTCATGAGACCTCTGCCAGATCAGGCCACCGTGTCTCATCTATCTTAAGTGCACATACGAGCTGTGATTACTGCTGCGTCCAAGTGCCTCATGCCTGGAATATGTTTATCCTCTCATCGGTTCTGCAAGACAGGGGACTGCCATTGTACCTCTTCTAGGGAAGCCACGGAGGTTAAACAGACTGATCAGGGGGATATCCAGGATGTGGCAACACCGGGATCCTCTGAGGATCTCCTCTGCCTCTGCCTTGAAGCACCGAGGTGGCACCTGCCTCACAAATGACAGTTCAGACTCTGCTCAGGATGCCAACCCCACACAGGATCTAGCTTTCAGCACCCAGCCTAATTCCCGATATAAATGAGGGATTCTCACCACAGAGACCTCTCAGTCAAACCTCTCACAAGTAAATACACCACCAAGCCAAACCATAGTGTTTAACTACCCTGGCAGCCACTGTTTTAAGCCTCACACCAGAATCCATCATACTACAGCAATTATCAAAAAGCAATTAGACAAAATCATGGCAGAAAAGTCCATCAAGGGTCGTTAAGGATGACAACTTGGATGCAGCCTCTGGCTCAGGATGTCTGTGTGTGGCCAGGTGGATGAGCCAGTGCAGGGATCAACATGCACACACCTCTTTTACAGTGAGAGCTCATGCCCCTGGCCCTGGCACGACAGGATAACCACTCTTGTCTGCCCACAGAGCTCTCCTCCCCATTACTGCTGAGCCATGCCTGCTCCTCCTGGGACACAGGCTGCAGAGCCTTCATCCCTCCTAGAAGATCCCTCCCTTCAACTCCTTGGCACGTTTCTGGAGCCTAATGAGAGGCATGACCAACCTCGTGTCTGCCGCACAGACAAATATCCCCTGGAAAGCTCAACATGGTGCCACTCGCTCTGCCAGGGCTTTGGCATCATCCTGGGCCCGGCATCCCAGGATGCCAAGAGATCCCAGACTTTATCCACCAAGAAATGAAAACTGGCCTGACAACATGGCAATTGCCACGACAACCTGAGCTACCCCCCAAAAAAATAAATAAAAAGCCCAGGAACTATGGAAACACCTGAGTGACCAAAACCAGGCTATTAACTGGAAGACCTCACATTTTACAGATGGCATCAGCTGTAATACACCCAAGGCCTTGGAAACACAGAGACGCATAGCACCTAAGGGTGGAAAATGAATGTTCATGGGCACACACAATGCAGCCTTTCAGAACTGTGAATCCAAGTTCTCTGTACAACTTCCACTTCCTCTAGAAAGATTCTGCTACCTTCCTGCTGGGCCTTACATCCAGACCATACTTATCCACACCCTTCTCTCCCTCTTTGCCCTTCCCCCTCTCTTCACCCTGCTGAGGATGCATCTTTTCATTGCCATCCCAATCTTGTATCTTGGGCTCACAGAGACACCAAGAAGGAATGAAGGTGCCTCATCCCATGCCAGAGCTTCGCATCCCAATATGGTTTTGGTGAGCTGCATTTTGAAGTCACAGCCTGGAAGCTCCACTGGAACTTGTGATGCCAGGAGAGCACCTCAAGACAATTAAGCCTCTTCTGGGGAGGCAGAAAAAGCTATGACTCCATCAGCTCTACTTCTTTTTCCATTTCAACCTGTTTGGCTGCACTAACAGGAGTTGCTGTGGTTCATACAGCATTACTGAGAAAAAATAAAATAGGACAGAGAAGGGTGAGGCAGAGGAATAGAAGATAGGCTGTACCACAGCTTGGTTGGACTGGCCACAGGTTTGCAAAACCCTTCTCCAGAGCCAGAATCCTGCTTTTGCTACTGGCAGGAGGATGAAAATGGGCACAGGTAGGGACAGGCACTGTGCAAGTCTCTGAGCAGTGATCGAGGCACCAACAGGACCAGCACTCGTGTGATTCACTAGCATAAGACTTTCTTGCTCAGGTTCACTCAGCTCCTGAGTTATACCACAAAAAAATGCTCTCCTTATCTCAGCTGTGGGAGCTCTTCCAGCCCTCAACCAAGCAGAGCCTCAAAAACAGGCTTAAGAGCTCCCAGAACATGGCAACAACTCAGACAGGAAAATTCAGCAGAGTTTACCAGCCCAAGCCACTAAACATATTCATCAGAGCAGAGAGGGACCGGCCGAGTGGTCAGAGGAGCCTGGAGTGGCTGGAAAAGGGTCTCCAGTGAGATCAGTCCCCAGAAAGACTGGCTGCTTTCGGTGTAAATCCTCTGAAGCACCTGGACACGTGCTCCCCCAGGTGAGCAAACACTCTTATTTGCTCCATTTCCCACCAAGAGCCATACAGTGGGCTCGTGGCTGCCAAGGAAATAATAAAGCCCATCAAGTGCCTTTGCATTGCCAGCATGGTCAGGGGGACTGGTCCTTCAGCTCCTGGTGTGTCCGTGCCTGGCACGGGCAGCACCGTCACAGCCTGTCCCCAGTGATGTCGGTGAGAGCCGCTTACCATCCGCTGTGTAAAACCTCAAATTATGCACCAGCACTCCCTGAACCAATTCTCCCTCGTCCCTTTTCTCCACCACTCCAAGCGAGACGGAGGAAGACGGCGAGAAGGAACAGGAGGCAGCTTGCTCGAGACTTCCCGTGGGATGAGTAGCAGACCAACAACTGAGAGACAGGCCAGCAGCAAGCTTTGGGTTTCACTTGCTCCCAGCTCTCCAAATTAAAGTATATCCTACTAGGGAAAGGGATACCATCCCAGCATCTGCTATAGCACCTCTATGTGTCTTCCCTGGCTCTCATTTCTGTCCTCACGCTTTCCATCCTCATTTTTCTTATGTGTAGTGAATGCAAAACAGAGAAGTAGAGATTCCCCTTGGTGGCTTGGCAGGCCCAGAAACAGAGGAGCTGCCCATGGATATGGACAGCCATGGAAGTTGTCCTGGGCCACCTCTGGGCTCAGCACCTCCATCCGCAGGAGACCAGGCTCAAGTAAATCTCTGTGATCATTTGTTCCCTTTGAGTTTTGAAAGCAGAATGCCTAATCATGGCCAAAATCAGGAAAGAGCTGCTGCTGCAAATTACACAGCACCACAGGTAATTTCTGATTAGCTCACTCTTCCTCTCCTGGTGCATCCTCAGTTTCCATAGCAGCTAAGTCCTAAGTAAAATGGAAACATCTGGTTCAAGCGCAGGTAAAGATTCCCTGGGGAAAAAAACCTGCTGGATGGCAGCACACACAGAAAATAGTCCTCATGAAAGACAGAGGCATCAGGAGCCGGGAGCCTGGTTAGGAAAGGATGGATGATACGTGGGAAAAGGCAGCAAGGAGCATGGGAGTGGGAGAGGAGGGTCCTGAGGGAGCAGGAGGGTATGTGGGAAGGAGAGTGGAGCTGTGGGGAAAACAAGATGCATGTGAAAAACAGGCGGTGAGGAGGCTGAGCAAAACAAAAATATGTTGTCAGGGTAGACAAGGGGAAGAGGAGGAAGAAAAAGCTTTAAGGTGGGAGCACATGGACTGCCTTGACCATAAATGCTGCCTGGTGGTGACATACAGTGACAGCAACTTCAATTCCATGGAGAGATGCTCGGGGACTGGGAGGAGCACATGGCTCTCTGGTCTGAATTTCATGAGCTACCCATGCACAGACCCTAACTGAAGCCTCCAGCTCAGAAGCAAGACCACCTACAGTGGATAAGCCAACATGTGCACTGGGGGAATGGTTTTTGCAGAGGCTCCTGTCAAGGGAACAGCCGAGATGCCGCCAACTCAGCTCGCACTCTGCCTGGGCTTTGGAGAGTGATGGATCAGGCCCAGCCATTCCCTACAGTGCAGACAAATAGCAAAAAATCAATGGAGCTGCAGAGAGACGCCGCAGCCCTTGTCAGGCAGTGAGCAGGGGGAGCAGACACGGCGCCATCCGTCACTGCCACCCCTGCGCCATCTCCTCCAGCTCTTGGACAGCCTGCCTGGGGTGTCCCCACAGAGAAGTTAAGGCAGTTGTCTGGAACAGCCCACGTTGAAAACCTCAGGGCAAACATGATTCTGAGGTGGAACTGAAGCGCTTAGGTGGGATCAGGGGATCAGAGCCACCTGGCCGTACGGCTCATCCCACCCAGAGCCCCCAGATCTCACCCCCAGCTCACCCGTGAGATCCTTGCAGCCAGCGGGGAGTAACAGGGCAGCAAAATGCAAAGCATGTGCCAAAAAGCAGCTGGGAAAGGGGTTTGAAATTACACGCTCCTGAACGCAAGGGAATTTGCTTCCCAGCAGTCACACCCACACAGTTCTGCTGAGGCATTGCTTACCAATTAACAAGGCCACCAATTAATGCTTCATGTGTTTTCCTGCTCATTTGCACTATTTACAATCTCCCTTTGAAGCAACATGTAAGAATTGCCTGAAAACTTTTCACAACATGGCCAGACAAGCACATTCAATGTGTAGTGGGGGTGCCTTGTACAGGTACTCCATGATCTTTGTAGGTTCCTTCCAACCCAGGATATTCCCTGATTCTATGAACCTCTAAGCATGCCAACCCCAACTTGGCACTTACAGCCAGTCCTCCGCACAACCAAACCCATAAACTGTCTTTCCAGACCATGAAGGTGGATGTTCCTCCACCAAAGTCACCAATTCTTGCATTAAGTCACATCTTTTCGGTTCAATTCACCTTCTCTTTGCAACAGAACCAGCCACCAACACCTCCCCACCTCCTCATAAATGGTGCTGTGCCCTTCCCAAAATATTTCTGGCAATGTTTGGTTCTTACCTTTGGGTGAGATATGTCTCCAGGTAATTGTTGGGTCTGGCCTGCCTGTGGCTATGCAGGTGAGGCTGACGTTGCCACCTTCATTGATGGAGATGTCAGAAGAGATCTCAGTGATTTTTGGAGACACTGCAATGATACAAAGAGGAGAAGAAAAATGAAACTAGTTCTTCTACAGCTCAAATCTCAAACTGTAGGTGAAGGAGGTTGAACTTCCATCCTTCCTCCACCTCAACAAGCTATGCAGTAACCCATCAGTCTCATCTGACTTGGCAAGAAGTCACAGGAAAAAGAGGGGGCAGAGAACACAGGGAAGAAGTGAGGAAAAAATTGTTGCCAGAGGGGATTCAGTCATTTTAGGGAGGCCCAAGAAGCTCCGTCTCAGCCCCTCCATGGTGTGTGGGATGGTATTTCTTCCTACCCCACTTCTAGTGCTCCTCATGTCCTCTCAGCCACGACAAACCCTTTCCAGCAGAGCTGCATCTTCCCAAGAAAACACCATCCACCCCTTCAAACTCCTGCAGGTGTGCAGGATCTCTGCCAGGCCCTTGCAATCACAGGAGCTGGGCTCAAAGACAGTGAATCTACCCAGGAGCCTCTAAGGTCTACCTCTGTGCACAGGAAGGGAAATTCCACAGGGATGAAAGCCATCCTTATGCCCAGGAGAGGGTCAGATACAAGGGGTCCAGACTCAAGGAGATGACAGGGAGATGGAGAGGGGGCTGGGAAGGGATGAGGAGCAAACAGGGAGCAATCAGCTCCAGGTGCTGTGTGAGAAGAGGACACGATGCGGCTGCTGGGGAGGGCTGGGGTTTCCAGGAGCTCCACGGCAGGGCTGTACAAGGAAAAACGATTGGCTGCTGTTATCAGCCTGCACCTGCAGAACGTAATAAAGACCATCACCTTCCTGGGTTTATTTCCAGGGCTTTCTCAGGAGCCTAGCAGTGGATTGGCACCCGCTGCGGCGCTTTGCAGGAGAGCCGCAAATCACTCACAAAGCATCCTGCTCCTTCCACGCTTCCTGGGCGAGCCCTATCCATCACCCCACTTGGAGCTGCAGCCCAGACCAGCACAACATCCCTATTCCTGACTTGGGCCCCACTCCTGAACATCCCTTCCCTGCCTCTTCCCACCTCCCACGCCTTCCCAGGCTGTGCTGAGCTGGAACGACTGCAATGGCCTTGCACACAATGCCTCTGCTGTGCAGGTAAGTAATTTATTGATCCGTAAAGCACTCCAAGACGCTCTGGAAGGGATTATGTCATGCCAGTGCCGTGCAATAAAATAAAAAATGATGGATTTTTTGTGAACATGATGGTGATTTAGGGTTTGTAGTTGGAAGTGTAGTTAAAGTACATTTTAAGTGGAAACCAAGGTAGGTAATGAATTATTCTCTGTTTTGAAGGGCTTCTGGGAGTTCATTTTTTTTGCTGCTCTGGGCACGATGGCTAATCTGCTAATCATGCCCTAGAGAAAAACTATGGATCAGATATTCCCAAACAGCGGGGCTCTGGGGCAGGACAGTGGAGAGCATGAAGATGACACCAAACGAAACATCTGTATGCATCAATGTCATTAAGGGGACAGCACAGGCATCGTGGGACCACCCAGAGCTTGGAGATGTTCTGCCCATGGCTATTCCAAGGTATTCCATTGAGGAGATGCAGTTAATTAAAACAAAATTGAAAAAAAAAAAAAAAGTGAGAGTATTACCAGTGTCGTTTTGGAGAGGTGGGAAAAGAGAAGCAGAGACAAGGGGATCAGCCACCATTGCCTGGGTAGCAGCAACAGCTTCCAGCTCTAAGTCCCAACCAAACTAGAGCAGTATCTATCATTTTTAATATGCTGTTTGCTGCATCACAGAGGAACCTTTCTGATGTTTTTAACTGCTGAATCTACATCGACCCAATTCAGCTTGTTTTGCAGAGACTTAAAAAAAAATCAAGTCAGACTTTGTGCTGCTACTTTAGGAATGCACAGACAGGTTTGCACCCACCTAGGCAAGAGAGAAAGATGAATTGACCAGATTATAAAGCATAATTAAAAAAAATAAACTTAGGTTTTGTTGGTAGGATGAGGGGCACCGATTTAGGCTGAGGAGGTTTCATTTAGAACAGATGTAAGAAGCTCTTTATAATGAGGGTGGTGAGGCCCTGGCACAGGGTGCCCAGAGAAGCTGTGGCTGCCCCAAGGCCAGCCTGAACAGGGTTTGGAGCAACCTGGGATAGTGGAAGGTGTCCCTGCCCATGGCAAGGAGTGAACTTGAGAGTCTTTAAGGCCCTTTCCAACACAAACCATTCCATGATCCTATGAAAAGCAGCTCAAGCACCTGGGAAAAAGCACACCAGACTGGAGAAAGTCCCGGACACTCCCAGGGAGATGGGAGTCACTGTGTCCCATCTGGAACAAGATGAAGTGGAAATGGCTGGTGAGCAAACCAGAGCAACATCATCAAAGCTGTTAACTAACCTTGGAATTTACAATGCAGTGGTAGGATTTAACACGGTGGTTATTGCATGCTAATTAAATGTTTGAATATTTAACCACACGAACTACTCCAAATGCCTTTCTGGAGACTGAACAGGTGTGCTGTAAAGGCTTTTACCACACTGAGGAGGGAAATCTTAATAAAGTGATCCAAGCATATATTTAATATTATTTAACAGTCACCACTGCTTTCATTCTCTCTGAATTAAAGGACTTTCACCATCAGCTGGCG
The DNA here is from genome assembly GCA_013399895.1 of Serilophus lunatus. Taxonomy (NCBI): domain Eukaryota; kingdom Metazoa; phylum Chordata; class Aves; order Passeriformes; family Eurylaimidae; genus Serilophus; species Serilophus lunatus. Next base: position 136,651 of record VXBA01003539.1, read on the forward strand.
TTTCTACAGCACTGGGGCCGAGGAGATATTTCCTATGCCGAAAGCAGGATGCAGATGGAGCTGTGCCCCTTTGGGAATGGATAAATAAATAAAGCTAAGTAAATGCAGCCTTCCCAGGCGGGAACCCTCTCCTTGCGGGCAGTCCTTTTGTGTTCAGCATCTCATGCTCAGAAGTGATTAAACATGGCAGTGTTGGCCAAGCTGCTCCAGTGACACAGCACAGATTTCCCCCGAGGCAGGATGGTGGGTTATTGATCCAGCTTCTTTCTTTTCCCCCATCCTTGCTGGGGAAGGTCTCTGCTCTCAGCCCTCCACAGGTGTCCAGGGCGTGTCCCTAGTTTGACTCCTTGCACACATGGAGTCCCCAGGACAGAAAGCAGGTTGCTCAAATATTTAACCAAACCATATGGCACGTTACACGTTTGAGGGTGTTCAGTCAGGTGATATATGTCCTTATGGATCCAAGCATATGTGCTTGCCTCCACAGATAGATTCCCTGGCGCACAGACACCCTCCTGCCACCGGCATAGACAATATCCCTGCTATTCTTTCACCTCCAAACACCCGCTCCAGAGCCAACACAGGTGCTAAAGCTCACGTATCCCACACACGTACCCCACAGGAATTCAGCAGGGCTCCTCTTGCATCTACACCCTCTCCTCTGCTGCCTCTCCTGTAGCACCCACTACAGGATTGATACCTGATTACTCCTCCAGCTGCCTTTTATGGCTCGTCCTAAATTGCACAAACATCCCCAGCTTTGCCTCCTCACTCAGGCCCCGCCACCTCCATCCTCAGCACCTCCCCATCCACCCTCCTCCATGCACTGACCCTGCTGCTTGTCTGGGCTTTCCTCTTGCTGACACCCATGGCACCTCAAATTTCAGCCGTGCAGCAGGCAAGGAGTCTCTTGAATGTCAGGGGAGTGTGGATCTGGAACAACCTCTCCATCAGAGGCAGGGAGGGAGTCAGTCCTCAGATGAACCTCATCAAGCCAGGTGTCTTTCAAGGAGTAACTGTATTTTTTTGCCTTAATCACCTTTTTTCTACCCACTTTTGGGAGCCAAGCAAGTAGTGGAGGAATACACCTGCAAAATTTCCAGACCTGCAAACCCCTTCTGGTGTGGGAGTGAGGTAGAGCAGGTGCTCACCCCATCCAAGGGGACTCACAGCCCTTGGCGCAGCCTGGGAGCGACCAGGTTCTCCTGATAAGCCTCGCAGTGCCTTCATAAAACATGCAAACCTCCATCTTCCAGCACGAGCAACATCTGCTTCAGATCAAAGGAAACAACAAAGAACAACTATAAAAGTGTCTGGAAGAAAGAAAACGAGGGAGAGTCAGACTTGCGTTCTGCAGGCGATCTGTGATGTGCACTGGCAGCTTCCTGAGCATCAGCCTGACACTGCTCCTGCTTTAATAACAGCTTCTTACTGCTGTCATACATAGACTTCCCTGTGTTTTACAGAGTTTGCTACCACAGGTCCTGCCTCTGGAATTAAGCCAGGGGGAGTCCTGGGTGTCCTAGGTATCCTTGCAGCAATGCTGTGAGTCAAACCAAGCCCACACTCCAGCATTGGGGGAGTCTGCCAAAACCAGCAGGGACCAGGTACAAGGCAGGGACCCCAAAACCAGGCTCCAGGACTCCTCCAGGTTGTAACCAGAGTGGTTTGCAGCTCCCAGGTCAGAAGGAACAGTGCTCTGGCTGCTGCAACGCCAGGTGCCTCCATTGTGCCTTCTCCCTCTTTTGTGTCCCAAAGTTTTCTGCCTTTATAGAGAAAATTCAGACCCCTGCACCTTCAATTACAGGTGTGTTATAATGGGCTTTTAAATCAGTTTGTGCTGCTCTAACACAATTATAATTTAGAGGAAAGCAAAGGAGCCTTTGTTCTTCCATCATGGCATCCTTCCATCATGTCATTCTTCCATCTTGTCATCCTTCCATCCTATCCTCCTTCCATCCTACGAGCCCAGCTCAGGAGCTGTTTTCAGGGTGTGAGGAAGGGAAAACACAGCCTGAGAGCCTCAGTCACGTAGACTTGTATACAAATCCCTTCTGGGTCCCTAGGGCTGCCCAGATCCTCGGTTGGCACCATCACCCCCCTCCCAGGTTCGGCACAGCTTTGCCTGGGGATTGATCCCCCTCTTCACAAACCTGGCAGGAGCCAAAGCCATGAAGAAAGAAGGCTGAAACCGAAGAGGACATACATAACGACCTTAATAAGCAATTAATAAATAACTAATGACAATTGCTCGTTTTAAAGCGAGGCGTAATGAGATGTGTCATACGGCACCGAGATGTGTCTAAATGATTTCCCAAGTAGGTAACGGCTCCTGTTGCAGCAAAGCTTGGAGGACACGAGATTTTTTACACCCGTCTCTGCAGCAGGTTATACAGCACAGCATCACAATAATTCAGAGGAGGAGGGGGGGAAACAAGACGTTCCCAATCATTCATTAGTAAAGTATTTGTGAACGCGGGTATAATTCACCGCATAAACAGCAGGGTTTCTGCAGACAAACTTTATAGCTAAGTGCCAAAAGGGAGCCCAATCTGATTCCACTTACGACAGCATAAATCAGCAATACTGCTGCAGTCAACGAGGGATACACCAGAATAAGCATGGTGTGACAGGAGAGGCAGGTCTCCAGCACAAGGATTTTTTCCTGACTTTTAGATGGGTCCAGGTCACCAGCCTGGATGAAGAGTGGCTCCCTAAGGGGTCAGGGTGCTGCCTAACTAGATTCACTCTCCTGCTTCCAAGACTGAAAGGATCTGCATCCTTTTTCCTACAACAAGAAGGAGGAAGCCGACTGATATCAAGCCCCGCACCTGTGGGGAGTCATACAAGAGTCCCTTTGCATGACTATTAATAAGCAGCTTTAAGAGGAGGCAGAATCCCTTGCTCGGGTTTAGGAGAGTTCTTCCTTCACTTTACAGAGCCTGAAGGAAGTCATGGCACTGCTCTGGACTTCATTACCTTTTCTAAAATGAGTCCAATGATGCTGAATGAAAAGAAAACAAGAAGAAAGATGTAAAAGTAAAGTTTTTGCTTTATTATCTACAAAGAAATGCAGCCAAACAAGGAGTGTTTGGCAGTTCAGCTCCCTGTCTAGACAGATCTCATTTTCAACTCCACACACGCTGCACGGATCTAGTTTCCAGTTTTTGCACCCCAAGCCACCTGGGATTCCCCCTGCAAGCCAAGCAACGCCTCATGAAAGGCAGAAAATTGAAGGATCTCGAATCCTTAAGACACCTGCATCATTTTCCCAGCATTATTGACACCTCTCCTCAAAGCATGACAACCTCTCTCACAACTGCCTCCATGGTGACCATCAAACTGACAGTGACTCTATCACACACTGCTCAGGGGACACAGGGTCCTCAGCATCTCTCATTCCACTGGGTACCAGTGAAGACCCCCTGGGAAAAGTCCTTGCGTGCGGATGAGCCACATTGTTCCGACAGCACCCCAGAAAGTTTGTACTCAACTTGTGGTTAATACAAAGCTTGTCAAACCCATCACCTCGAAATGCTGGATGTCTTTATTAGATTCCTTTATCTCCCTCTGAGATCGGAGGGACACGCCGAGATGATTCTCGGTGGAGATGTCATCATCCAGAAACTAATTAAAGGCTGCGCGGGAAGTCGGGCCACGCGCACTCTGGAGAACAAAACGCATTAGCAACCCGAGTCGAAGAAAATATTACAAGTGAACTTCAGATCAGAGAGGGCGAGGGAGGGATTTGACAGCAACTCTCCTTTCCACACTCATCCCCTCACCGCCTCGTCCTCGATAGCTGTCCCCCAGCAGAAGCTTTGGGCTGGTTGGGAGCTGAGGGATGCAGGACAACAGTGGATCTTTCCTCCAACGGGTCACATGCTGGGGGAAAATAATGATTTGTGGAATTTCTGCTTTTTTTAATGATAGAAAGCCCTCCTTGCTGCGGGTCAATAAAGCTGCAGAGAAGCTGCACACTGCTGCTGGGCAAAACCCTCGGTCTCATTGGGTCTCATCTCTCCATCAACACAATGACAAGGATTTCTCATCCTTGCAGGCTCATTAAAAAGACATCAACATAAAAAATTATAAGATACCCACAGCCTGTGGCCACAATGGCTCATTTTCTGCATGGGGACAGCCATGGCCTATGAGTAAGATAGGACTTATCTAAGAAGAGATGCACAGATCTAGTTTAGGACATGTATCTCAAGTGGATGTGCCTGCAAATAGCCCTCCCCAGTCAACCTGGACTCTCCTGTACTAATGTACTAACACCAAATATTCACGATATTGCTCATCTGGCCCATGAGCACACACTGTCCTGCTAAATTCTGCACAAAACCACAGCTCCTCTCCCCCTGGATCAGCCAGAATGGCCACATCTCAGTCTCCTGCTCTCCACTCAGCTCTTGGAGAGGGAGAGGGCTCTCCCTTTTCCCCCCTCCAGGTCTGTCCATAAGGAACAGGCATCACGCCAAGGGCTGAGCTCTCTGAACCTCCTCTGTGCCACTTTACTCCTCAAAAGGGACCTGGCAGGAACAAAGAAGCTCAAACATCCTTTCCAAAGATAAATCAGATGCTCTAATGCAGCCTGCATCTCCAATGAATGTAGGGCAGGTGTCTCTGAAGTGAAGTATTAGTTAAAATGATGCTCTTTAAATTACATTTCGGCTATTTCAGGCAGACAGGTTGTGTGTGGGTTGGGCTGAGTTTTTTTTATGATCTATCTAGAGGCTTAAAAAGACACAGAGAGAAATAAATCTCCCTTCCATTAAAAACACACTACGCTCTTGCATATTTGTTCCTATCTCGGCGCTCTCGCACTCGCGCTCCCTCTCCCTCGGCTCGAGCACGGAGTAAGTGTTTATGATTACACTTTCCACACTGACACTCAGCTAATTCAAGGAGCCACCAGCCCGTGCCCAGGCGGAGTGTGGTGGCTCTCCCGCCCTCACAGCAGGGAGGATGAGCTGCACTTCCCAAAACGCCACTCTGGACCTGATGGCTTTACTTCAAAAATCATCGAGATTCGCGCTGTTAATGTGGAACCAAGTGAAAGCTCCCAGTTTTGATTGAATTGCATGTCTATGTGGATCTTCTGAGTTTACCCACGTCCTTCTTGCCTCATTTATCTATTTACATCCCTTCATTGCTGCTGCTCTCCCCAGACTGCTCCTTTCCTCTCGTCCTTCCCAAGTTCCAGCTCTTCCAGCTGCCTTCCTGTGCTCCTGCCAGAGACTTTACCTCTGCTTGGGCTTTTTCCTGGCTTTGCATTTGACTCTAGTTAAAAATTAATGTATCAAGCAAGGAGCACATGCTCTGATTAGGTGGTCTGGAGGCTGCTACTTATGACCAGACTCTGTCCAGTAGAAAAGAGTGGGAGAACGAAGCTCATGAAGTGGGAGAACAAAGCTTATGAAGTAGGAGGTCATCAAGGTTCGGGAGTTCAAAATGAACCTCAGGTGAGGTGATCCATGCCTCCATATACTGCCACTCCTCTCATCCTCATGGGAACACACTTCTTGTGACACATCCATCACTCTGGCACAGGCAGGTCTGCCTTCCCAAAGCTGCTCCAGTCCATTCCTTCCTCCCTTTATTCATTTCTTTACACTCCCCTGCCGTTGCAGGCTCCCCTCCTTGGACTCCAAGAGCCCCCCAGCCTTTCTCATCCCTCCCATGGAATATTTCTAATTCTTCATCCTACCCAAGGCACCTTGTTAGGCCATCTGAGGGGATCAACACAAAACTTGGCCAAAGCTGCCAGGAACAAGCAGAAGGGAAAATATCAACAATACAGAGTCTATGTGATGGTGCTCACCATCCCTCCCACACCTTTAAATGTGGATTATCCCTACTGTTAAAACACCCCGGTGAGATAAGGGAACATTATTATTCCCACTTTAGGGATGAGACTTGAAGACTAAATGGCTCAGAAGTGTCCATTTGGATCAATGCTCTGCAGGACCTGCTTTTCAGGCTCTGTAGAACTCAGAAAACCATGGAAAAGGATGGTGCCAGGGCAGGTATTTCCAGTGGGTTGCATGGGATGAGAGGATCACAGTCAAAAATTAGTCATCAGGCCACAGAGACACAGAAGGATATCCATGTACACAGAGGGGCAATTAAAATTTCAATACGAAATTTAAACCCAAACAAGCAACGTTTGATAGAGTTAAAAGCAAAGCAAAAGGAGAGAGTGATGCTCCCATAAGGAGGGATATTGATGCGCCTGGAGAACACAGGGGCTGTTCTCCTTTTCCATTAGGACTTCTCCTTCTTTTCCCACTTCTCCTCAACAAAGCCCTTGAGCCTTCTTCTTGGCCACACTCATGCCTCTGAGAATGCCAGAAAAGCCACAGGGAGTTATCCCCCCCAGAGCATCCTTAATTTCCCGATTTGTCTTCCTAATGCCCAACCTCATCATTGGCGTTGTCTATTCCCCATGTGCTCCTGCTTTTCACAGAAGGACTATTTTTACCCCATTCTTCCTATCCCTCTCTTTCCTCCCATTTAATCACTTGGCGGCTTTTTTAGCCACTTTCCTTTCTTTCCTCTTCCCCTTTCATTTTTAAAACCTGTGGTTCTCCGATTCAAAATCATTACTGTTTTTAACTTGACTCGAGCCTCTTAATTAAGTTACTTTCCATTATTTTTTATCTAGTCCATTTGTCTCCATCCCCCGCACCCTCCCTCATTCTTCCTTTCCTCCCCAAGGCAGGCTGGGTATGAAATCTTACATTTCCATTTGGCTTACAATCACTTTGAATTTTTAAATGCTATTAAATTGGATCACACCAGTCACTGGACTGGAGTTGTCGAGCTGTGATATTTACTCGCGCCAGTCAAAGGGAAATGAAATTGTGGCTGTGCAGGGGGGGGAGGCGATGGGGGAGCACAGATTTATTCTGCCCGTGGTACTCGCAAACAGGCACAATCCCTTCGGATTTTTGAGCGAGTTCAAAGGAAACTCTTACGCTCAACCATGAATGTATTGTAATGTCTTTAATAAATCAATTACTTGTTGGCAGGGAAGTGTCACTGCATCTCCAATCCTTGTAATCACCTCAGCCTTGCTGTGTTTTAAGTGCAGAAAACCCACTGAGGGAGACGGGGAGCCAGGAACATCATCGGCGTAGGGCAAAGCAGAGAAAGCACCACTTCGTGCCAGAAGAGGCTGAAAGGTGCAGAAAGAAATTGCATCACGTAAAAACACACGCACAGAGTCATCCCCAGCTCCAGGATAAGGACAGCACGGTGTCCTTATCCCTGGGTGCCTCCGTGTACCATGGAGAGACCCAGCCAGCACTGCATGGGGCTTCCCAGGGCACCTCCTGGGATGCAGAAGCTTGGGAGGAAAGACCACAACAGGTTCACTGGGAAAGGTGGTGTGGTAGAAGATGCTTATCCAAGGAATTCAGCCCATGGCAATGGGGGCAGCCTCTGTTCCTGCCTGCCCAGGCCTGGGCATCCCTCAGTATATTGCAAAGCAGCGTTTTCCCACCTCCCCCAAGAGTGACACAGCCTTTTGCTGCACTAATTCAGGCCTTGAGTTCTGGGCTCCTGCTTCAGGAGACTGTTATATTTCAATTTTACTCAAAGAGGCCTTTCCCACTTGAAAATTTGCTAAAGAGAGCAGGATTTGATTACAAAGCAGCCCAGGTCAAATCCAGCCCCTCCTTCTCTCTCTCTCTCTGCCGACAACATCCTCCCCTTCACAACAACAATCATCTGAGCACAAACAGACAACGGAGCTTTTCAGAAAGTAATGAACTCTGGTCGGAGCCAAGGCAGGAAGGGTTTAATGTTCAGTGTGGAGAGCTTGGTAAGGCCATCAATTATATAGCCCTGCTGCTGAAGGAGCAAAAAAAAAAAGAATATTTCAGACAGACTCGGCCAAAAAGAAAAGATAGGGAAGGAAATCACTGCGAGAGAGATTTAATTCCACAAGCAGAGACAAGTGTTTGCAAAAGAGGAGGAGGATCAAAGGCTGAAGCTCTCGGGCTGCCTGCAAGGAGGAGGGATTACAAAGAGGGCAAACCATGGAGAAAACATCTCTGTTGATGCCTTGTCTCAAAGCTGGTCTGGTCAGGGAGAGCCCCGAGCACAAACAGGGAGCCTGTTGTCTGTGAGGGCTTAGTGACAGGGAGGCTTTGGAAGTGAAGGGGGTGGATTGAGACCTGTTCTTCTCATCTTATGTAGGACAGCAAATGAACACAGGGTCTACAACTTCCACTCCCTCATCTCAAATGCTACCCAGGTGCTTACACAAGATGCTACCAAGGAAAGGAGAGACTGGCACCTCTGCTGCCAATGTAACGGGACCAGTAACCCAGACATGAAATATCACAGAACCACAGACTGGTTTGGGTTGGAAGGGATCTCAAAGATCACCTCGTTCCATCCTCTGCCGTGGGCAGAGACACCTTTCACTCCTCTGGATTGCTCCAAGTCCTGTACAACCTGGTTTTGGACACTTCCAGAGATGGGGCAGCCACAGCTTCTCTGGGCAACCTGCGCCTGGGCTTACCCTCACAGGGAAGAATTTCTTCTGTATCACTGTATGGGTCCACTTAGAGCAAGAAGACCTCCCACACTCTCCCCTGCCCCCAGTGGGGCTGCGCCAATCTCTTCCAGGGATCCAGCGTTGGTCTAAGGAACAAAGTCACCTCCTTTTTCAAGAACAGGGTGAAGGAGTTTCACTGCAGTGTTACATCACATCAAGAAAACCCAAACTAGAAATATTTTAGGATCACATTTCTATGTCTTGTCCGAAGAACCACATTTCCACATCTGGAAAAAAGATCCCTCCCTGCCCTTTTGTTCTACACTTCCTACTTCTCCTTCTCCTTTCTATATCTCTTCATTCTCCATTGCAGCACCAGAACAGAAAGGAAAATAAGATCACAACTCTCCTGATGTTTCGTTGCAATCCCTGTCTTCTCAGCTTCCACCTCTCCTTCATAACCCAAGCAAGAACAAGGTACAAAAAACCACATTTTCCACCCACTTCCCCCTTTCTTTCTCCCAGTGACCTCCTCCAGCCTGTCCTCAAGCCTGTCGATATTTGCTGGAGGTTCTCTAGCCCTTGGAGGTGGTAGAGTTGGGTGGCTTTTCGGCAGCTGTTCCCTTGGCCTCTCCTTTATCTCCAGCATTGTGTTCACATCTGTTTCCCCCTCTGCCTCTTTCCCTGCTGCTGGGAGCCTGCTCTTAAATCACTGCTCAGTACACCAGCTGCCAGGCACAGGTTTCATGGCCCGTTTGGATGGGGGGAGCCAAAAGCCGTTTGCAAACCTCCCTCTGACTTTTATATATTTTTTAGATTTTCTTAATTTTTTTTACACTCCTGAATCTGCCAGCACTGCCACACTGCTTTCCCCTCCTCCCTTTTGGCTGCAGAGTTCTCTTGGCTCTGGAAACATGTTCAGACACCTGGTTGCTGGCAGAGGCTGGCTCATGCAGTTCTCCTTTAGGGAATGGGAGGAGAGAGGGGGTCAGTGAAATGCACCTTGGCTATCAGGGAAGTGCTGGTGGCCACTTGCACTGCTCCTGGCTTGTTGGTGGCTTTCCTGGTGCTGATGGCAGTTGACCACCTACATCCCTCTGGTTCTGCCTTCAGTTTTGGCCAAGGCCATCTCTGGTTTTGTAGAGTGGAAAAGCACAGATTTGTGCAGCATCACCCATGAGGTGGAGACATGTTAAGGACAAGGCACTGCCATCTGTGGCTCCCTTCTTCGGCTCCTGAGCGTGGCAATTTTGGCAGAGCAAAGCAGTAAAAGCCCCAGAGAGCAGAGCTGGGCACGTGGAGGGATGGATGCCTCGCTGCCACCCTGCCCACGCAGTGGCTCCAGGCAAAATTCCCATTCCAGATTGCAAACTCCCCATGCTACCAAAAAAAGAGAGGGCAATATCCTTCCATCAGCCAGTAATGTACAAAATTCCCTAAAAAAGCTTGGCTGATACCTCCCCAAACGCCTTTCACTCATGGTCTGTGCAGGATTGCAAGCCAGGATCCCCACGGATGCCACCTTCATGACAAAGGCTACATCAAACAGACAAAAATCCCTTGGGAAGAGCCCTTTCCTTCTGTCCTCTGACTCCTTAAGCCTCTGCAACAGGTTTTTGCTTCTGGACTCCTCTCCAGAGAGACTGGCTGAAAAAATCAGTTCTAAAGGCCAAAAAGAAGAGCCAGATTAAAGTATCAACTCTGAATTTATGCTTGGGACTTAAGGTTTAATAATGCAACAGAAAATCAATATTTAATAAAGCAAATGATGGAGAAAAACAGTGAATGGGAGATGAGCCGCTGCTCGTGTTTTCAAACATGGAACCCCCGGAGGAGCTGGGTTGGCAGGATAGATGTGGAACCAGATTGCCACAAAGAGCTGGCACAGAGAACTCCTCAGGTCCCTCCGATTCCAGCTCCGGTGTCAAGGCAGGCTCACAGGTCTTTTATTAAAGGACAAACAAGGAATTACTGCGGTGGTCAGAGTCCAAATATCCATGGAGAGAGATCAGATGCTGAGACATGAGGGGAGCTGAGCAGCTGCTGCACTGGACAGGCCCAGATTTGGGCTGGGCTGGCAGAATGTGGGCAGGAGCAGCAGAGCACCCAAATTCGGGTTTTAAAGGCAGCAAGAAGATCTGTCAAGGGATGGGGATCTCCTGAGAAGCTGGGAGGGAGCACAGGGACCCAAAGCAGAGGAAAAATCCCTTCCTGCTGAGCAGCAGAGGAGGTGGTGTGTGCAGTTCAGGTGGGCAAGTGGGGCATCCCTGGGCACAGCAAACCTTTATCCCAGGTCACGGCAAACGTGCATCCCTGGGCACAACAGCTGTGCATCACTGGGCATGCAAACTCACATCCCTGGGCATGACAAGCGGGCATCCCTGGGAGTGCTGGGCCTGGGCAGGATGAGGGAAGCTCGGTGATGCCAGGGACAGATCAGCAGCTCTGCCTCCCTCCCCTGGAGGCTGGGGAAAACTGCAGCGAACCTCTGCATGGCACAGAGATGTCACCTGTGCCTTGTCACCCCACTGCCTGCACTGAGCCTGTCCAGCCATCATACAAACCATGCTACCACTGGGAAAGAGGGGAATTTTCCCCATGGGTGAAAATTTTTCCCGTGGGTGCTGCCTGAGGCACACGGATTGGGATGCACAAAGATCCCTGCCCCATCTCACAAAGTTTGGGGACTCTGGATAGACCCTCTAAGCAAAGGAGACTCTCACTTGCACAGGAATCAGTGCCCTTGGATGATACCCCCTCGTCTTGCTCACCGTGTGTGCCTGGCCCTGCAGCACAGCAATAATTTGTAGCTTGTGCCGGGATCCTTCACGTTGAAAGATGACATATAAATATAAAATGTTATCACTCCATAACAGCCACATGCTATAAAACGCCGGGCAGAAGGATCTGGAACTAGATGGAGGCAGTGCTTTAAATCCTTCCCTGCAGAGTTACTGCCGCTAAAACAACAGATCTGCTCCAAAGAGCTCCGGCAACGGAGGGAGAAGAGGAAAGACCCCGATAAAAACACCACAATTGTGGAATTAGGTGGATAAGTGACGGAATTACAGCGTGACCTTCCCGTGCTGACAGCCTCGGGGTAGCAGCAGCATCGGCACACCGGTGACGTCTTCTCCCATTCATCCCCTGCTGTGATTTTCAGCGGATGCTCCGTGTTCCTGGAGTAACAACAAAGCGCTGGTACCGATGTTACACTACAACGAGTTGACTCCGCTCCCGTGGTTACGATAACAATGCTGTTACTGTAGTAACATTACAGGCTCGAGGTCTCACTGTTCTACCCTTAATTTTATTGTCATAAGATTAAATTGCAATAATGTTATTGAGCCGCCATTAGCGTTGCCATGGCAACAATAACATTAAGGTAGCGGTATCACATTACAGTGGTCCAACCGTTCCACCACAAATATTTTAATGTAGTAAAACAAAAGAGATTACTGCAGTAACATTAAACTGCAGTGACCTCATTAAACCCCCACTGGCTTTATCAGGCTGAACAACGCTCCTCTGGAAACCACACGTGGCTGCAGGAGCATCCTGGGTGCATCTTGGGCGCTGCTGCACCAGCCCTTTGGCTGGTAAAGCCATATGGAAGGAGGGGGATTTGCTGTGCTGCAGGAGACCCACAGACAACTCGAGTCCTCCCAGCTTGGAGAGCTGCTGTTGGCCTCCCGGATTCACCTGCTCCGGAGAAGGGATTAACAGAGTTGCTGTTGAATGGCTTCGGGTGAGGAGGGTGACCTCTCCCTGAAAGCCTTTGGAGAGAATGGGTGAATGGGGCTGCCGGGAGCTCGTGTGTTCAGAAAGGCTCAAAGAGGGGAAGACTTGTTTTCTAGAAGAGGGGTGATCAGAGGGTGACCTCTGCAGCTCTGAGGTAGTAGCAGAGAGAGTTTCACTGAGCTCAGCTCAAAAGCTCACACACCTAAGACGGCGAGGATGGAAATAGTGGAGCCAAGGGGATGGAGGTGGGAATGCCCCCAGCACCAAGGCATGGGGCAGCTGGATGGGACTAGTTTGGTATTGGAGCTGCTTGGGGGAACCCAATGACAAACAAAATTAGTTAGCGGTTCATCAGTGATGACAGACAGAAATCAGCCACAGCCTGGGTAGAAAAACAGGAAGGAAACTAAACTGGCCCGTGTGTCCCATGAATCACTGGATCTTCCTTCCCCTCACTCCATTCTGCTGCCAATTATTTCTCCTTGGGAACAGGATACATCCTCCCATGGGTCTGGCAATGCCTGGCCTGCTTGCATTGCTGGGGTGCCAGGCAAGCCCAGAGTATGCCCTGGAGGAACGAGTTTAAACTGAGAGAAGATTGATTTTGACCATATATAAGGAAGAAATTTTTATGGTGAGGGCAGTAAGGCCCTAGCACAGGTTGCCCAGAGGAGCTATGGCTGCCCCATCCCTGGAAGTGTTCAGGGTCAGATTGGAGCAACCTCATCTCGTAGAAGGTGTCCCTGCCCATGGCAGGGGATTGGAATGGGGTGGTCTTTAAAGGTCCCTTCCAACTCAAACCTTTCTGAGATTCTATGTAATCACAAACATGCTCTTCCTTCTAACAAGGTTAATGCACTTGAGCGCTGTTCATCTCCCCATCTTTACACCAGCAGGCCCATCCACATTATCTGGGAAGGAGCAGCATTGGTGGGACACATCCCTGGTGGGATCCAGCATGACTGGCTCCCTCCAGCAGCAGCACGGACATGAAACTGGGGCAGCCTGAAGCTGCAGCAAGGGCAGAATGTGAGTCCAGAGCAAACGCTTACAATACAGACTCTGGAGTCTCTTTTCCCCCCTGCTCCCTCCCCACGATATAATTGCTAATTAATAATAACGTTTAGCTCTCAGATAGTGAGTTCCATCTTCAAAGACCTCTGTCGACATTAATGAATTAATCCTCATCAACCCCCCTGTGAAGTAGGTGACAATTATTATCTCTGCCTCACAGATGTTAAACTGATTTGCAAAGAGGTCAAGTGAGTTGGGGGAGGCTGGAGGGAGCCTGGCCACTCCACAAGGGAACATGGTCAAGCACATCACGGAAAACAAGGGCTGGTAACCCTGGGGGGTGAGATGGAGAGAGGCAGGGACATACAGAGACACTCCCCGGGGCAGAGCAAAATGGGGATAAAGAGCCAAAAACTAGGACAGTGCGTGAGTGCGGGGGAGACCTTCAGTCCTACACAACAGCCCTGATACAAAAGGAAAAGATGCTTTGACAGAGGGACGATGATTAGCAACAAAAGAGAGCCAGGGAAGGAACACATCAGTCAAAGGAGCTGAGAACGTGGGCGAAGTGAGGGAGGATTTCAACTCCATGCCGCTGGTTTCCTCCCCTCCCATAGTTTGGGGAGGCTCTCTCATCTCCCCACATGCCTTTCAGAAGGGATTATCTAAACCTGCTTTTGCTTCTGGAAGGAACAGCTGCTCCCACGGGTGGAAAGGCGTGGACATGCCAGTAAAACCCATGCCAGAAGCAGGGGAAGCATCCTGCCCAGTGTGGAACTCCAGCTCACGGCTTCATACGTGATCAACACCTGCACATGCTCTGTCACTCGTGGGCAAATCTCTTTGCCCCTCCTAACCTCCAGAACCAGTGGCTTTGGTGGCACAGGGCACAGGCCCAGCCCCACATCTAAGAAGATGACGACTGAGCCTTCCTCCCAGCCCCTCTGCTCCCATGTACCAAAAAGCCACAAAAAGTTCTCCCTGTTGTCCCACGAGTGAAAGGAGCTTGTGACATCAAAGGAAAATTAATTGGGCAGAGTTTGGTGACTGAAACAAAGCCGGCTCAGGCTCTGCAGCCCCACTATTGGCTTTATCTCACCGACACACACCTTGGCAGTGCTGATCCCAGCACAGGGAGAGGTGCCACCAGCACTGCCACCTCTGCCCCTGCCACCCCCTGCCACCTGCGCCCACAGCCCCCCGACTCTGCCGAGCAGGTAATTAACTCCCAGACAAAGGCAGGGATTTGGAGATTAACCTGGGCTCAGAAAAGAGTGGGAAAACTCATTTACACCAAACAAAAGGGGAGGGGTGATTAGTTGCTCCAGTGACAACAGCAAGAGCCAGATAGGGCCAGGGAAACTGATAAAGAAGCGGGAATGCGCTAATATCCCCCAGTTGCCTGCTCTTTGCCTTTTTTACTATTATTATTTTTTTCCTTCTTTCTTTTTTAAGCACTAAAATTCCACCATTTTCTATCATGCAAATTTGTGTGCCTAAGTGAGATTAAACTCTGGCAGGCGCTGTGCCTCCTTCCCCAAGTCCATTTCCCGTGCTGAGATAAGGCCAACTTCCCTTAATGCATCTTACAAGGCAGTGGGAGTGTTTTGCAGACACACATTGGAGACGGCTTATTATCAATACAAATAAGAGCTTTCCAGATATCAGCCTTCTCCTCCTCCCTCCCCTCTCTCTTTTAAACCCAGGAACCTGGAGAATGGCTTAAATACCTTAAGTGTCCTGCAGGGAGCAGGGAGAATCGGGAGGCTTGTCTGAGATGCTGCTGCAAGAAGTGGGACTTGCTAAGGAAACCAGAGTGGGATGAAAGAGAGGAGAGGAAGGGGAAGCATCGTTCCTCTGAGGTCAATGGGGCCTAAATCCTCTTTCTTGCTCTGGGTTTCTGCTTCCCTCTGAGTTCAGAGCTAGTCTCTTCCAAGTGGGGCTTCTCTGGATTTCATCTCTTTGGGATTTACACACACAAAGACCTCACTCTTCTCAGGATCCAAGGCAGATTTCTACAAACACAGGCTATACTGCTTCCCTGTGCTTTGTCCAATCTTATGGCAACTCCTCCTATGAAGAAATGAGTGCTGAAGGAGTGGGAACACCTTCCAGACCACGCTGATGGCATGGATGCTCCCTGAGCTGCTCCTTTAAGGTCTGTCTGTAATCTGGGAGAGGAGATCCAGGTGCTAAGAACCTCCTCGTCCCTTTGGCAGCTCTGTTGTTGGCTCACGTCAACTTGGCATCACCCGCCTGACCCCGTTTAGAGCAGTCCCCAAAATAGCAGGTCTGAACTTTGATGCATTCGGTGCCAAGGGTCTGTTGTCTTATTCCTGGGCTCATTTGTCCCACATTAGCACAGAGGCACTGACCTGCTATTTTGGGATCAGCAGCAATCACCTTTTCCCTTTTGTAGCAGGATTGCAAGACTGACAACTCTTTCTGAAAGCCTGACCGTGAGGAAAAGTGGGAGAAACCGAGCTTGGATGGTTTCAGAAAGAAGGTGGCTATAGGATAACAACCTTCCCAAAAGCAAAAGGTTATTACAGAGGACACTGATCAATTGTTCCCCACATCCGCTGGGAATAGGCTGAGAATAAACTCCACTTCATTTGCAACAATGAAGGTTTAAGTTAGATATTAGCTATACATTTTCTAATTATAAAGGTAGTGAAGCAGTAGAATAGATTGTCTGGGGACACTGAAGAACCTGCTTTGTTAAAGATTTTCAAGAATAGCTTTCACAAGTGTTTGGCAGCGATGCCTCTGCCTGGTTGCAGGGGGATGGGCTAAATTAGCTCCTGAAGTGCCTTCTACCCACCTATTTTGGGATCTTGGCCATCGGTAGAACCAACCTAGAAATGAATGTGCAGTGCTCCCCTTGCTGCAGCCTAGGCATCCTTGTTTCTGGGTGTTTCTGGCTGATTCTCTCCCACTGCCTTGGGGGACCATTCCCAACCCTCATACCCTAAAAGAAGCTCCTTCTCCCAGCCCTATCCCCCTCCTGTTTTTATCTCTTTCTCTCACAGCACCATTTCCTTCCATCAACCCTTGACCAACATGATGCCCCATCTCCTCCCTCCCTCCATCCACAGCTGTTTCCCAGTGATATCCCCTAAACCTGGGGATAAGGAAGGATGCACAGTTTGGCCTGAGGGTCTCTGGACCTTGGCTGATATGCACCTACCCTGCTTGCCTGCAGGAGCCAAGGGCTGCTGAAATCCTGGCTGGAAGGGCAAGAGCTCCTTGCCCCCTGCAGCCAGTCTCTTTGGAGAGCACAGCCTGCCCCAGGGCATGATTTAATTGCATTCTGAGAGGCTGGAGTGCTCCTGTCTCCAGAGCTGTGCCCCCAGGGCCTTTTCTGGTGCAGCAGGGGGAAAGTCAGGACCTGCTTACAGCAACCTGCACACCTCCCTCTTTCTGGCTGCACCTGGACTAACACCCTTTAAAAAAGGAGGCCCACCTCCTCTCACCACTTCTCCTTTCCTATCAGGCTGCAAGAAGGGGCAAAAAGTCCCAGAGCCGTGTGCTGAACTTGGCACATCCCTGAAATCTCATGCTTAGGTACCTCGCTTTCCTTAGAGAGGAGATAAGCACCACTTCCCACAAGCTGAATGTCGTTTTGGACAGGATTATTCTGGAATGCATATTTATAGGGCCCATTTTCCAAGGCAGGAGCGTTAATCCAGGCACCCCAGTCAAATTTTCATTGAGGTCATTAAGGCAAGTTTTCCTTTAATTGGACATGATATTCACTTTCATGTCCTGCACTGAGAAAGGGCTGGGTGAGCCAAGCAATAGCTCTTTAAATTAGGGGGCTCATTCTCCGGAGCTGGGATTTCTGCTGGCAGCAATGAGGATGTTCAGCACATTACAGGACTGAGCCCATCACTGAATCCTCCTATACTTAACTGTACTGCTGCAAGGAGTTAAGCTGTGACCTTTTCCTCCAGTCCCCAAATATCTCTTCCTAATGATACAGCAAGACACGGGAGGGAAGGACCTGGTTGGCTGGTGATACTGGAAATTTAGGTCAGGAAACGGGAATCAGAAGAGAACAGATAGAAATTGTCCTGCATCACCCCAGCATCTGATAGTGACTTCAGAACTTGCAGGCGATCGACTTTGGCTTAAGAAACTCAGGCAGGTAATAAGAGATTGCAAGATAAACAGCCAGAACTCAGGCTGGGAATGCATCCACTTCCCCTCCGTGGTTAATGGAGATGGAGAAAGTCCAGCTCTGTTTAGTTGGCTTGATTGCTGGAAGAGGAAAGGGAAAATGAAAAGGGAGGGAAAAGGGAAAATAAAGGCCTCGAGTTTGGGTTTTTTCCCCCCTTCTATTCATTAGGCTGTCAATAATGCTCAGGCCTGGCATATCGACGGCGGATTAGCTCAACCCGACTCTGTGTACAAGACCAATGCCTTTTTAACCCAGCTTGTTTCCAAATCAATACACCCATCAGCATTCGAAAATTAGCCCGAGACGAGATTCCAATACTCAAGCTGCTCTGTCATGTTAAGAGGGCTCTTGGCCAAATCACAGAAGAAGCAGCAGGAAAAAAAGGTTGCTAGGAAGAGATTAGAAATTTTCCATTAATCTTCCCTGAGGGTAAGAGCTCACCAGGACCCACAACAAGGCTCTCTGTTGTCCAGCCCACATCCTGCCACATGGGCATGGGAGCTATATTCCATGAACATCCATCTGGTTGACTATCACGTGTGGCCACGCCTGTCTGTCCCATGTGTGCTCACACTCTTGCTGAAGAGCACATGTATGCACCCACTTAGCCACCAAAAGAGCTCCAGCACCCTGTGCCAGCCTTCCTCCTCCTCCTCCTCCTCCCAAAAGTATGGAATTTCAACACACAAACACATATTGTTGCTAGGCATACACACTCCCCCGCAAAGCACACAAATCTGCCAGTTTTCTCTTTTCCCCCAACACAAGTTTTACTTCAAGCAGTGCCTCCAGCGTGGAAAACAAAAAACCCATCAAAATACAACAACAAAAACAGCAACATGGGTTTGCCAGCGACTGTGTCGGGAGGCAGAGCTGCCTGTATCAGATCCCTGGGATTGTGCCAGGAAAATTGGATAAATGCACTGCCCAGTTTCACTGGGATGCTCCAAGAGTGTTGGTCAGACTCTTTGTTTATACCAACTTGTGTTAATACACTCAACGCAGGAGCAATGGGAGGAGACACCTGAGCAAAAGGAACAGAAACCAAACCCCCAAGCCCAACCCCCCCTGTGAATTCCCTTCCTTACCTTGCACGATGAGATGGACACGGGATGTCTTGGGGTGATTGTCTGTCTGCACGGAGCAGGTGTAGGGGCCCTCATCGTACACATCCACATCCTGGATCTGGATGCTGTACTGGGTCTTGGTGTTGGCCAGGAGCACCACCCGAGGGTCCAAGCACCACTTGTCATTGCCAGCATAGAGGATGCTGCTGCGGTTCAGCCAGGCCACTCGGGTGACTCGGTTGTCCACGGAGCACCTGGGGAAAGGCAGAGAGGTGACCCATCAGTGCACTGCTCTTGGGTGCTCTCCCTCCCTTCCCCAGCCCTTCCAGTCCTCTGGAAACTATTTTTAGCTTTGCTGTCAGCAGCAGTTTTGGAGACCAAATGCTTTCAGTGTCCAAAGAGGACAAGGTCAGCACTTTACCAGAGCACTGATATCCATCTAAACCGGTGGCTTCAGACATTTTGCCCAAGAGGTTCACACTCTTTTCAGATGCAGGGAGGTCAGAGCCACCCAGTTCCGGCCACCAAAGCACCTTTTACTTCTCTGTTCCCATCTACTCCTTTGCAAACTCTGAGAAAATCAGAGCTGAGCCCAAACCTCCATCCTGAATCCAAACCACACCTTTTGGGGAGAATGCAAGATGTCACCTCCTGCCCAAAACCCATCACTCGTCATTCTCCCCACAGCCCTTCACACCCCTGCAGCCAGACAAAGAAATGCAAAGCAGTGCTGGGAGAGCAGCTTTATAAAGGAGTGAGGAAAATTTATCTCTGGAGAAATGCATCTCTGACACACACCTCTAAAGAGAAACCTTGAGCATTTGTCCCCTCTGTCAGCTCTTCCTTCTCTACCCATCATCTGCATCACTGCACCTCCCTCACTGCACCTCACTCCAGCTGAGCATTTCACTTGTTGAGAGATGTTCTGGAGGTAGAAATCCCTTATATTCAGCCTCATTAAGCAATTGAGACCGTCTGGGAGACAACATGGAGCAAATCTAGAAGAGATTTTACTCCTGGAGGAGATTGTTTTCCTGTCAACATTAGCTGGGACCAGTCCTGCTTCTCCTAAAGGTCTTTGCCAGCCCTGTGACCCTCCATCCCCCTGTCCCCAGGAAAGGTTTGAATCCTTCATTGCCATGAATCATCTCCAGACAAACATCAAGCCCTTCTCTAGGCTTGAAACCTGCAGCCCCCACAGCCATCTAAACTCCTGCTTGTCTCTGAGAAAGTTTGGGATTATGGAGCCATCAGGACTTAGCCATGCTTTTCTGGGTGCCCTCTCCAGAGGATAAAGTCCCTGCATAAAACCACTCAGCCTAAAATCCACTGTTTACACTCTTCCCCAAACTACTTCATTATTTGGGCAGTGGCTGGGATGCAAATTAGCTTGGGAGGCACAGAAAAAGAGCCCAACAGCCTCTGGCAGGTCTCACATGGGGTGACCTCATTGAATGTAAGGGCTTAATGGGATCGACATCCCAGACTGCACCAGCAGAGGAGGGGACAGCAAGGATGGACAGATATGTGGCATGAAGATTTCTCCCAAAACTTTAGGGATTGTGTCCTTTCTCTCCTTACTGGAGGTCCTTACAACCACCTTCGAGGTTGTGGATGTCTGGGTAACAAGTGATAGGACAAGAGGAAATGTCCTCAAGTTGCACCAGGGGAGGTTTAGGTTGGATATTGGGAAAATTTCTTCACTGAAAGGATGGTCAAACCCTGGTACAGACTGCCCAGGGCAGTGGTGGAGTCATCATCCCTGGAGGGATTGAAAAGCTGGGTACATGTGGGGACATTAGTGGAGGAGCTGCAGGATCTGGCAGTGCTGGGAAATAGTTGGACTGGATGATCCTAGAGGCTTTTCAAATCTTAATGATTCTATGATGGGAGACTTCTCTTCCTGTGTTTACTTTTGATGCCAGGGAAGACATAGGTACCTGTCTGGGGGACAAGATGCCTCATCTCATCCAGCCTCTTTCTGGAGGTATCTCTGGCCCCAGTGACTACAGGAGAAGCCAAAATAACCCACTCAGCTTCAACACACCACTTTTGGAGGTTAGAGGTGATGGACCCTTATGAGGAGACATGCCCAAGGTGAGATGGGCTGTCTGCAGCCCAGGACATCCCTGATTAGCCAGTACCCAACTCCTGTACCGTCCTCCTGCTCTGGTGTGAAAAACATCTGATAAATTAAACCATTTTACTGCTGTTCCATAATGATATTACGATAATAATAAATTAAATGTGAGCAGATTTTTATGATCTACATTAAAAAAGGCAATAGATTCAGCCTGGGCTGAACACCAAGAACTCAGCTCTTGCTCTCAGCTACATTACAACTTGAGTAAAAAAACCTGAGAGTTTAGTTGCTCAAGTTGAATTAAACTGGAAATTTCTTCCCAGAGGATGGGTTTAGTCTATTGAACTCCAAACCTCAGCTCTGCTGGTAGCTCAGACCTATGGGGCACGAATAAAATGAATTGGATATTTGGCGTTTGGCTCTGGTACCATGAAATAGGCTCCTGTGGTGGTTCTTCTGCACAACACGGGGTGTTCAGGGCTGGGTGATGAGAAACCAGACGTGGCTTGAATTTCTCTGACTGGTCCCTCCTGCAGAGATTACCCTTGAAGACCTGTAAGCAGGCTGAACTAAAAATACTTATTTCCTCTCTCCTCCTCCACCTCAGTTTTCTTTATGAAATGCATCAGCTTGGAGATCCTTGGATAATAATAGAGCCAGACAGTGTGCAATCCAAGCATTCCCTCTATCATATGGGCATTTAAGTGCTTTTGAAAAGCAACGGGGTTCAGGTAACGCATGAGGCAACAGTGAAATAAGTGCTTTCGCCCTTCACAGCACCCAGGCACAATCTCTCCTTATCACCCAGACACGCTTCCCTGTCCCTGGGATCGGCAAGCTTCAAGCTGCTATTTTATATTCTTCCCTGCCTCTTAAAGCTCCTGATCCAATATATATACAATAAAGCACAGAAACAGCTCCTGGGAAAGAGATGCTTTGACCTCTGGAAGCACTGGGCTATTTAGGGGGTGGCAGGTTGTGCTCCAGCCCGAGCTCCTTCCAAGCACTGCGTTCAACCTGCTCCTCCTCACACAGGCAACGGTCGGGGTCCCCGTGGCCAAGGCTGGTCACAGTGATCTGATGCTCTTCCAGCCTCTCCATCTGCTCCCCCTTCCCTCCTCCAGCAGCTCCTCTCTCCAGCAGCCCAGCACAGGGATGGGAAGCTCCTCTCCCACACACAGGCAGCAGAGCGGAAAGACTTTGGCTTTGGCCAGAAAGCCATGCTCCAGGCACAGGTGGAGAGCAAAGACATCACTGAGCCTGCAGCCCCCCCCGATTCCCAGCCCGCTCCTGGCAAGGTGCAAAGCCTCGGGATGCCTCTTCCACCTCACTGGAGGCTCTCACTTTCCCTCTCACCCCACGACGTGCCAGGGAGGAAGGGGTGGGAGAGGTCCTCGGGGTGTCGGAAAACAGCGCTTGCCTCCAAAAAGATGATCTAAAAACAATTAAGCACAGATGAGGCAATTTTCTTTCTCAAGATCCTTAATCCTTGTTTCATTCCTGCTCAGGCAAGGACTTTTTCTCCAAGAAGATGAAAAACTGCTGTCTGCCAGCACAACAAGGAGATGATACTGCTCTGGATATTGCTCCCTCTCTCTGCTGTTTTTTTCCCAATAAACCCAGAATCCCAAGCCTCAAGGTTTCTCCTCTGAGATATGGAAACACTGCTAATCCCCTGGTGCTGCATCATCCTGGGGTCAGTCAGGGATGGTTTGCAATAGAAATGTAGCTCCTCACACTGCACAGACTTTCTGCTCCCTGCTGCCATGAGGACACCTCCAAATGACCACAAATTTAGGCATTTTTAGAGCTGCATGTCTACGTCCTACCTGTCCCTACATGCCTGTTCCTGTCTTTTCCCCACACTCCCAGCTCAATAACATGTGGTGGTGCAAAGGGACACAGGCTGGTGATGTCCTTTCCAGATCCGTCAGTGTCTCCCACAGGCAAAACTTCTTGGCTCGGTTATCCACCTTCCTCCCCCAAGCTGGTCTGTTGGGGATTGGCAGCTCTCCTCCAAAACAGCATCCCCACAGCCTGAGAGGCTGAGCTCCTGCAGTCCCATGGGTACAGCCAACAGCTCTCCTGGCTCCAAGGACACCACTCTGAGACAAACTGGAAGAGGGAAAGCAACACCACAAGAGTTCTGCCATCTTAGGCAGCACAAACACAAGGATGAGCAGGGCTGAAAATGCCAACAAAGCCCTTGTTGGGGACAAAACAAGCCCACAATCAAATATCAGGAATAAATAAACATCAGGGTGCTGGAGCTGAGTGCCCTGACCATTGATCTCACCTCATCCAGCCCCCAGTACTTCCCTGTGACGCCAGCACAGTCACAGATGGCACATGCCAGCAGTGACATGCCCTCCTGAATTCCTCTCCCTTCCTTTCACGAGTTTGCACACAGCAAATGGCGGGAGAGGAGGTGAGCTGGCAGAGGGGGGAAGGAGGTTTTTAATTACTGAAGTGTGGTAATTGGCACACAACACTTTTTTTGTTGCCTCTTATGCAGATTGCTGGTGTTCCAGAGGGCTGGGCTGGAGAGCACAGATTGTCTCAACCCAGCAGGACACACAAGAAATGAATAATGTTAATTAGAACTGAAAAGAGCTCAGCAAAATTACCAACCTGATTGCTGCTTTCATTGCAATTATCAAGGTACAAGCTCCATCACGGGGAGGCAAGGACGGGGCTGAGCCTGGCTCACTCCAACCAACGTGGTGGCCCAACCTGGGCTGTGACCAAGCTGGCCCTCCATGGACTTGTTTCTCCTTCCACCACCACCTCGTTTTCACTGTATGCTCACTTAGAGAAATCACCTTCCCAAACCCAGGCCACTTGATGGAGTTTCACAATAGCACTGACCCATTGTAGAATTCTTCAGGTTGGAAAAGACCTTTAAAACCATCGAATCCAACCATTAACCCAGCATTGCCAAGGCCAGCCTAAACCATGTCCCCAAGTGCCATGTCTACCATCAGGCATCCCTAAATGTCTTTTTCTTCCCAATCTAACTCAGCCATTCTCAGACATCTCTGGGTTTTGAATCAATCTCACACCAGCAGCATCTTTTCTCTGCCACAGGTTAGACCAAGCTGGAAATTGAGAATTAGATTGGGCATTATCTTAAAACTGGGTGAAAATCCTCCCACTGAGGCTGGACAAGGAGACAAGGTGCTGTGGCCCTGCCTTGTCCCCAGCATATCATGTCTCAGGCATCACCTTCCAGCCTCTGCACCACCAGCCGAGCTATAAATGATCGACTAAACCAGCCACCGCTGGAGGCAGGAGCTCCACATCTCAGATTTATTTCTGTGATTATCACATTTTATTGTTATTTATTAGGATTAATTAAAGGCTGGGCTGTGAACAACTCAATCCCAGTCAAGGCACAGAGTCTCCTCACTCTCACAGGCTTTCCTGTGTTGTTTAGAATCAAATTTTGGCCATCAATTCCCGAGCAAAGGGAAAGGTGGGGTCAGATTGTGCCGTGCTCCTTGGGATAGGTGCTGCCCAGGAGCCCATACGGCTGGGATGAACATACCACAAACAACCTGAGGTGTGGATATCATCTAGAACATGCTTTGGAAGCTTTTTACTAATAAATATTAATCCCAAATCCTCATTGTCACATCCCAGTCTGGCTTCTCTCTCTTCACTGTATTGGGTTAAGTCACGCACCAGCAATTCCTACCAGTCCAGCCCTTCTTCAGCAGGATTTACAGCATCTGCTCCCTTTCCGTGCACAGCCAGCCTGTGTTCGCTCACACACACTCGCTGCAGCACCGTCTGCTCACACATCCCGACATCACAGTTGGATCAAAATGGTTCATAGGTTTGCCCTGCTGAAAGCCCCCAGTGCTCGCTCGGGGGCTGGAGGCTCAGTCCTGCCAGAGGCTGCATGGCTGCTGTCGGGATCTTGGTATTCCCATCCTCACTTGCACCCCAGGACCATCCCAGCCATCCCTGCCCTCATTGTGAGATCAGCTGGAGGGCATCCCTTGAGCTCACACTGATGTGACACCACCAAAGACACAGCCCAAGGAGTTTTTCACAGCACAGCGTGGCTCACAGAACTGGAAAACCTCTTCCCTGCACAGGGAGCCTGGTGCCTGGAGCTGACCCAATGATTAACTCGGCAGAGGGTTCCAGCAGGAAGGAGGGGTCCCTGCTGAGCCTGGTACCTTCCTCCTGCCCCCACCCTGCAGCAGCCAGAGCATCTCCAAAGGCGGCAGGGTGAGGAGGTGCCCTCAGATCAGCTGCCACCCCAGTGCCTCTTCAAAATCACACTGAGCTGGTCAAAAGCAACACTCAGAAGTGAAAAATAAAACCCCTTTGTGCCTCCCTTCTTCTCTGCCCAGACAGTTTCATGTTGGTTGTTGCAGAGGGAGTCAGGGCTCTGGATCAGGAGGTCCTGTCTTTCCCACCTGCAAGTCCCTGCCCTTCATTCCTACCCTCTGCAAGGCTTTAAAGATATCTGGCACCTCCTTGCCAGGGATTGTGAGTTAACTCATGTTTATAAAGTACCTGATCTCCTCAATTGAAAGTTTATACATGCAAATGATTCACACTAATTACATTAATAATAATACTGGGCTCGAAAAGATCCGCCTTGGTTCACTGCCCGGGATTTGCAGAGCTGCAAACAACTCCCAGTGTGCTGCCTTAGACACGGTTATTGGCAAATGCCAAGGAAACAGGAGGAAACCGGACTGGGAAGGAAGGAAGAGCTGCAAAAAGAGCTGGAGCTCCCGCTGACTGGGCAGCCACTGATCCCAGGAGCAACTCTGCGTGTTCCCTGATGATCCCAGGAGACTCCTATGCCAGCACCAAGGGCTGGTGCAGAGCAGGCAGGTCGTGATGCAGCAGGCAGGGATGGCTTGTCTGGAAAAGTCTTTATCTCTCTGCAATGCAGCAGTGCACCAGCACCTTTCCAAGTCCCGTGCTCGGCTCATTCAGCCTTTCTATTTTTCCTCCTATTGTCTCTGTTAACAACAGGGCTCTGCACATCTATAGCATCTTCCATCTCGGCATCTCGGAGCGTGTCACAAGACATCAATGAGGGCAATGCCTCCCAGACACATGGAGAGGAAGTGTGTCCCTATTCTTGGCTCCCACCCTGTGACTGACCCCGTGGGGCACCACCAGAGCATGATCCTGGCACAGCTGCTTGGGTGCCCTCCAAAAGTGCCAATGGCACTGGGGACTGGGGGTGATGCCAGCACCAAAATGCCTGTGGGCAGCTGTGCAGGGACATGGATGGTTTGCTAATGACATGGACCCTGCTGAGGAGCTCCTGCACTAAGCTCTGGGACATTTGTTCTTCATGCTTTTCTCCTTTTACACATTTCCAAAGCTCAAGTAATGCTTAGGGGGCTCCTGGAAGGCACCAGGCAAACAGCCCTGGGCAAAAGCCATCTTTTTCCTGATAATCTCCCAGGCTTTCACTCCTGCTGTGAGGCCACCAGTCCAGGCCAGGACCAGGCTCTGGTAGCTACAAATAGCGGCATGGAAAATGCCAGGAGAAGGATATAACTCCATAATGGTTTCATCCTCTCCCCCACCTAAAGCATTACAGTTTAATTCCTGGAAAATGGTGTCTCCCGATCTGAAAGGGTGCGGAGAAGTCGTCTCTTCTCTCTGCCTCCAAAAAAACAAGGATCTCTCTCCTTGCTAGGAACTTTTCTCTGGAAAAATGCTCCTAAAAGCCCCGGGTTGAGCTACTCAAGCCTCCCCAACTCCCCATCCTTCAGCCCCTCTGGCAGCTCCCGCTCTCCTCCTCGCGGCTGCGCTCCCAGCAGCTACTGGCGATCCCCGGCGCTGAACTCGCTCAATTACAAGCTGTGCCCCAGGAATAAATCCTGGTTCTGCTTTGCCAAGTGACACTAATGGCCCCGGAATAAAGCGATGCCATCCACTCCAACGGGTGGCAGAGGAGCGCGTTTAACTACGCACACAGGCAAGGGACTGCTGAGCTCAACTGCACTGAAAATGTATTCCAAGGGAAGTGATGCACTTAACTTATCACAAGTGGGAAATTATCACTGAAGTGGCTTTTCCTTAGAAGTTGAGGCACAAAACAGGAACAGTGAGGGGTGAGTGCTTTCTGCCAGGACTGTGGAGGGAGAAGGAGGAGGGAGCTGGAGGCTTCTGAAGGATGCTGAGAGTTGGAGGCTCTGTGAGGAGAGGAGCAGGGGGCAAGCGGGAGGGAGAAGTGCTGCAAACAGAAGAGTGAAGGGCACTGATGGGGACAACAAGGGGAAGTTAACCCAAGGAAGGGGACAAGAACCAGGCTGCCCAGGGTTGTGATGTGGAACTGGGGGGAGCCTGCACTGGGTCTACATAGAATCATGGGATGTTTTGGGTTGGAAGGGACCTTAAAACTCATCTCATTCCAATCCCCTGCGATGGGCAGGGACACTTTCCACTACACCAAGTTGCTCCAAGCCCCATCCAACCCGTCCTTGAACAATTTTATGGATAAGGCGGCCACAACTTCAAGTAGCAAATGTGTGCTGCTATACTATCCATATATATCTACCTATATATTCTCTAGCTGTCTATACTATATCTATATATACTATTCCATCTCTATATCTCTAGCCCAGGAATAATTGCAGGTTATCACATCACCTTCCTACACCAGCTCTCCCTGACTCTCCTAATTGCAATTTCACCACAACAGCCAAGCTCATCGTGCTGACAGATGGAGAGAGATGGACAGAACGAGGACAACCAGCAAAGTCTGACAGTTAAAACAGAGAGGTGGTCCCAGCAACACAAGGCTGTGTGGGAGGATCAGGGCATCCCAAACCTTCTCAAGCTTTGCAGTGCCACTCCAGGTGACAGGGTGATGGGAACAGGACCATCCCCTTTGGCAGAAGGCAACAAGTGGCCAAGAGAGGAAGGTAAACTGTGCCTCTTGTTCTGACATCTCTCTCCCCAGAGATGCCAGCTCCCTATCAAGAACTTACACAACTTCTTACAGACACTCAAAATCCACCACAGAGCCAGAACTTCCCCCATTACACAACCAGAAGGTTGTTTTGCATATAAACAAAGTTCGAGTGCTCATCTCATGATTCCCATCAGGACGGAATGGTTGTCCCTTAAAGAAGGAACTGGAGGAGCACTGGCAGAGCAAGGAAAGTGAAGAACCAGAGGCAGGGGTGGGAAGGGACAGGAGGAATGTCAAGGAAGGAAACATGAGGAAGCCATAAGCTATGGGACCTTCTCCAGCCATGCCATGGCACCAAAACACTCTCCTCATCTATAAAATGGCACTAATGAGACCAGAAACAAAAGAGCCAGAGAGGGAAAGGACCCTTCTGAGTAAAGACCCCCCTTTCCTCCCCTCTCCCCTTGAGGACATCATCCTTAAAATATATTTCATTTCACAGCTGCATTATGGTACCACAAAATCCTGCGAATCCAATTTAAGAACAGATTACCTCCTCACTTACTTCATTTGAAGCAATTACATGTTAATTTTCATTGAGACCAGCCTAATGCATACCAATCTGATGCTGCAATCTCATTTGAATACTTGAGGGAACGCTAGTTGGGCTCCAGGCTCTGGAGGCTCATATTTAAAGGGCCACTTCACATTTCCTTTCCCTTTTCCCCTGGTTATTTATGCTCTTGTCACACTTGTGGCGCTCCCTCCCTCCCTTATGGGTGTTCCCAACAGCTGGCGCCACTCATGAGACCAACTAAAAATGCCAAATAAGTTTTGCAGCATACCCTGTGGAATGATGCTGTGTCTCAATATCCAAGGCAGGACCTTCTCCAGGCCAAAATTCAGTATCGACCATGTATTTCTCCATCACTAAATAACTTTCCAGCATCAAAGTCTCTGAAAAACACATGTTGCTACTGCAGATGTCTCTGCAAAGGTGACTCCACCTCCTCCTCTTCGCAGGCCAAGAACAGCCTCCACCATGTTTCCAGCTGATGGTTATCTTCAACTCCTTCACACTCACAGTCTTCTATCTACCCAGGCCTGTGGTATCGATTGGTGTCTCGGACACCAAGCTCTGAGTAATTAATAATGCCAGGAGAGTGTGGATTCAGCTCCGGGTTGAGCCGCGGAGTCAGGCGGCCTCCTCTCGCTGCACGCATTCTGGTGATAAGCATTCATGTTGGAGGCTGCACCTTAATTAGATTTTTCAGATTGCAAAGGGCCCTGAGACACTTGTGCAGACACCATATAAATGTATATTGCATTGTACTGTAATTAATCCAAGGTGACGGAGCAGGAGCCAAGGATTCATGGAGAGACAATCAGCCCCGAGATTTCAGCATGTTGCTGGGCTCAAGTCCGCCCCATGGCCCAAACCATCAGATGCAAACCAAGAAATCTCCCTCCATTCCACCCACAGAATGCTGGATGACCAGCACATGCTGGACAACAGGAACATCCCAGAAGCCAAAGGTTTCCTGGTGCTTCCTCCCCAGGCAAGGCTCCCCACCATTAGGCATCTTTCCCTCCACACGAGCAGTTTAACAGCCAGAAAGACAACAAGCACTAAAGACAAGCAGAGATTAATTGCATCTCCTCCTCCCCAGAATAAATAATCGATTGCATCAGGCAGGTGTCTGTGCTGTCGCTGAGAGCGCTTGGATGTCACAGCCGTGGGCTCCACATGTTTGTATCCCACATTGGACTGCCAGGATGCTCCATGAGCGTGAGCTTTTGCTCACTAGGAGCTGTGGAGCACTTTTCCTGGCTGTTAGGAGCTTTGCTAGCAACCAGAGATGCACAGTCCAGGCTTGGATAGCACGGGGCTGGTCCCTGTGCCCACAGATATTTTGCCCGCAGCAGAGATGCTCTGCTGACCTTGAATACACACAAACCTGGAGCTGAGCTCGGTTTGCACCTGACTGCCTCACCCTGACACTGCTCCCTTTGTCCTGGGGCAGCCAAGAGGTTTCACACACATTTGGAAACTCCTTTAATTCTAATGCAATAAAACTGCTGCTGCTCGAGTCTAGCAGCCTCTGTCTGCAGGATACTCCCACTGGATGCCTTATGCGCAGTCGCTGGGCTGGATGAGACCCCTGGGGAACATCCTGGCTGCTCCAAGCCCTACGGCACCTTGTTCAGCAGGTCCCGGTGGAGGGTGGAGCCTCAGCTGCGCCCAGGGGAAAAAAAAGCCTTCTGGGGAGGGAGGGAGCTAAGCTGAGAACCCGTAGGTTTGGAACGGAATGAGGATGGAATGAGTCGTGGGGGCCCCTCAGGATATGGTGAGAAACCAAATAATTGGGATTCAGGGGAGGACAGGCAGTTACCTGGGTAACAGTGTGCTGCTAATACATCTGCCATCCGGCAGGACTGCCCGGCTGCTTCTCAGCTGCTGGAGTGAACCCACAGCCCAGGCTGCAGATCCACAGGGGCACCACGGGGACAAACACACGGGTGTTTTTCCCAATGTGCTTCCAGGCTGAGTGGGAAACCAGAGGTGGGTGACCCCACACCTGAGCCCTGCACTGATGCAACTCCTCCCCTGTCATGGGTAGCTTTTAGCAGAGTCAGCAGCTCTTGCTGTCCATCCCTACAGCCTGAATGACAGAGGTCAGCATCAAGACACAGAAGGAGATGGCGTCCCATGGCTGTGCTCTCCTGTCCCGGGAATCATCCCCTCCTAATGGACAAGCCATGCTTTTCTCCTACTCCATCTCCCATCACACCCAAAAGCTCCTCTGCAGTGAGCAAAGAAGGAGATGCCTCTGCTGGCAGGCACAGATACCGATGCCAAGGTGACACAAGGACACAGTGGATACTGGGGACACCAGCACCCAACCACTGTGTCACCCTCTTCTCCCAAGTGCATTTCCACCCCTCTGTGAGTACATGGGGACTGCAGCATCCTCTGCTCCCCATCAACTGCCCCCTGGTTTGGCAGGTGGAGAAGCATCAACACTGCAGCCAAACAACACGGCTGTGGTGGCTTGGGGACAGATTTTCAAAGCACCAAAAGAGACTTTCCCTGTTTTCTACTAATCCAGCTCGGTCCCCGTACAAGCCTTTGAAAATATGTCCTTTATAGTTTCCCATTTTGATGTCACATCTGTAAGAATATATGGTAGGGCCTTTTTCTCTTCTCCTCACCCTCTTCTTTTTAAGAGGAGATATCACACTTTGAACTCTAATTTTTATTTATTTTCTTTTCCTAGAAAAGGGCTGATTCCCCACTGAGCACGGATGGATAAATAGAGAGGGGGGATGGGGAGGAAGCCTTCAAAAAGTGCCCAGATTTAATTTTTAATCAGAGGAACAGAAAGAGAAATTTGTTGATGATCAAACAGATTCAAGTGCCTTAAAAGAAAGCGACCGCCAGTAAATGGAAACTAGTTAAGGAATTACATGAAAGACATGGGAGATGCTCGAGAAGCAGAAAAGATGCTGTAACCAAGTGGAAAGCCAAACCCATCAGTCCCAAACCACTGGAGCAGCGAGAAGCAGGAGGTGAGGTATTTGCTCTGTGTCAGCAGCAGATGATGCGAGAGCTGGAGGTTTGCAGAGGTGCTGAGCAGGCTCAGAACAAGGGGCTGCCGGAGGGACCCCAGTGCCTCCAAACCAGCACCCTGACAGGTTCTTCCCTGCTTTCCTCCCTGCACAGCTAAAACAAGTGTAGGCAGTCAAATAAAGGGCTGCATTGCTTTGAAAAACGGCACCCCGGGGGCTCTGTGTTTCCCTTTTCCTCCTGGCACCTTCCAGCTCGAGTGCGCTCAGTTTATAAATCCGAAGATTGTTTGGCTTGTTTTGTTTGCTTTTCCCCTCTTTGCTTTAGTTTTAATCCAATGGCACCACTCTGCAACTCGGGCTGGGAGCTAAAAAACCAGAAGAGCCTGTGGGCCGGATAATGGGATGTGGACAGAGTGGTTTAGAGAGGGAGAAGCAAGGATAAGAGGAGCAGAAGTGGGGGATGAGACCAGAGCAGCACCGACAGCCTGGAGTAGAGGTGGCCAGGACTTGAGAGACGGAGCCAGATCCACCTCAGCCCTACAACCCACATACCCGAGCTCCTCCTACAGAAGCCTTTGAAGGACAGATCCTATTGCTTCCTGAACTGTGACCTGCCTGGCTTAGCTTGGAAATCTCTTAAACAGGAAAACATAGCCAGCATTTGCTTTTATGCAGAGTCAGTGGTGAGCAAAGCCCAAGGGTTGCATTAGATTAGCAGGCAGCTCCTCCAAAGGCATGGAAACTTTGATCATTTAATATGTACACGTCGTGTCAGAGCACACAGGTCTCCAAACCCCAGTAAATGTTTTATTAGGGCAGCTCTGGATTTTACACCCAAGCCTTGCTCCTTTGGACTCTGGGGATCTTGTTGTGATCGGAAGGACACAGCTCATCATCTCCCTCTCTCCCAAGAAGAGCTGTGCAACTCCTGCCTTGCTTTTCCCTCACATCTCACTTGAAGTGCATCAAGCCCAGCAGTCTGAATGATGGCAAGAATATCCCAAAAAACCCACCCTGCTTTCCTCAAAGCACCTTCTTGTATCCTGCAGGGATCCCCAACACGTGGACTCTGATGTAACAACTCTCACAGTGAGAGCAAGACTCTGCTCTTCCTCCTCCTTAAGGGTCTTAGGGATATGCTTTAGCAGTGGACCTGGCAGTGCTGGGGTAATGCTTGGACCCAATGATCTTGGAGGTCTTTTCCAACCTCTGTGATTCAATGGAAGTGCCCACCATGACTGCCTGGAGCTTCCAACCTCCTAGAATAGGATGGAGCCAGCCACCCTCACCAGGAAGCCCAGGCAGGAGCAGAAACCTCCCCTCTGAAGCTCTCTGGGGTATTGCAGAAGTAACTCCAACCTCCCCCGAGTGCAGAAGTAAGGGCAGAACATCTCAGTGTTATCAGAAGCACCCCATGATTTGATTTTTCTTTATTTGTAAATGTCTCACAACGACCCAAATTTGAAAATTAATTATTCTCAAAGCGATTATGTGTTGTTGAAAATGTCATTTTTGCTGTAAATTAAGTAAAAACACACCACTAAATAGCATAGTTTCCCCTCCATACTGCTACACTTAATTCAAAATGGATATAACCCTGCTCAACACTGGATTTCCAGCTTCCCAAGAGCTGGGATTCAGATTAGGAATCACTGCATGAAGAAAGAACAGGGCAAATATAACCTGGATACACAAGGACTCTGCTTCAAAGGACACAGGTCCATGATCATAAACCTGAGCACACAGCCCTACAAGAGACATTCTAGGGGGGAAATTGGGCAATTAAAGTGACTCCCTTTTTTTTTCTGATTCTAAAAAATATTTACACCCAAAATAGACCAGAAAAATCTAGTGCCAAGAAAATAGGGGATTTTTATAGATCCTGTTTCTGCAAGAAATTACCAAGACAACAAGTCACTAAGTTCTGAGAAACGATTTGACATTTTCCTGAATAAAAATAGCACCTGAAGTGGCATCACTTACAATTTCACCTTATGGGCAAGTGCTGGTGAAGCAACTAGAGAATAAAACCCTTTCCTATGGGTAGTGAATTTCACCTATGAAATTCCAGAAGGGACATCCCATTGTCTCCACTTTTCTATAGGATTTCACACTAATTTTCACAGAACGCTCTTGGTCTTGTCTCTATAAAGTTTCACAGGAATTTATTTACCATAAAGGAATTGCAACAAGCAGGAATTGTCTTGTTTCAAGGCACAGAAATATCATCAGCTCAGAGTGGAACCTCGCTGATCCCTATGGTGCCATCCAGCACGGCGAGGGGTTTTAGGGGATTTCTGGATTAAGCAGAAAGCCAGGCTTTTTTTTCCCCAGGTGCAGCCACTGGTGTTGTGAAATTTGTCTATAAAAACACACTCCAAAAATCCAACCCACTGGGATAACACTGCTGAATGCAAGAGCAAGAGGGATGGGGGTGGATAGGTACCTGGTGGGAAGGGACCACCTGGTCCAGGAAAGGATGCATCTCCCAGGGACACATACTCTGGCAGCTCTACCTTTCCCTTTTTCTCTTAAAAGCACAAAAACCACCCAAACCCTCCATCAGACATGTGAACACAGTATCACACCATGAAAAAAGGGGACCGGAGGCCAAGAAATAGAGGGGAAAGCTTGGACATGGAACGACTGAATGAGGACACAGGGATTTTGGATAAGCATTATGACCATGACAGCTTTCTGCATTTTCTACTTCCAGCAGCAGAAAGCCTCGAGGTGCGTGGAGAAAGGCAGCTGATGAGGTGTTCCCAGTGCCACAACCACCTTATGGGAACGCTGCCACCGGCTGCATCCCATCGGATGGGATCTGAGCCCTGCCAGGAACACGCATCCATCTCCGGGAGCTGACAGCGGGATGCAGCCCAGCTGCATCTCTCCTCTCTGGGACAGATCCCATCTCCACAAGCTACATCTTCCCTTCCCCACCACTAATTAATACCCGCCCCGTTCGGTGCCTAACGATCCCCCGCCAAGTCCAGCCCAATGCTGCCTCCTACGCCTCGGGACGCCCAGTGCCGATGGACAGGCAGATGGACAGTGAGGAGAAGGAGGAGGAGCAGCACAATGCCGACCGTGCTGGAGAGCTGGGAAAGGGAAAGGATGAGCCTTCTGCCAGAGGCTTTGGGCTTCGCTCTCCGCAGCTCCTCTGGCGAGGCCGAGCTGTCCCAACACTCCGTGCTGCTTCATCCCTGCCAACACCGAGCTTGACCCTGTTTATCCAGATGGCCCAAATCTTCCAAGCACTGAGGCTCCTGCAGTCTTCCAGGAAAATGCCCAGCGGCCTCATTACATCCAAACCCTCCTCCTTCACCTAGCCCAGCAAATCCCCTCCTTCTTCCCTGCGCATCCAAAAATCAGAGGAAACCAGAGGGAGTTCAGCAGGGAAAGGTGGGGATTTCATCTATCCAGGGGCTTGATTTCTTCCTCTATTTTAAAACTGAGAATATGACTGTGTTTATTTTTAAACTGAAATTCAAACTAATTATTAACAGGAGGCTTTCAAGTCAAATGTAGGTCATGCAAAGTGATGGGAGATAATGACAATTGTTTCAGCTTCAGGAAGCACATAAGTAATGGAGACTCAGTAGTTGTCCAGCTTGGTTAAGCACTTTTAACATAAAATTTGGCATCTTTCTGACTTTTATTCCCTGCCTTTAACCTGGCCACTCTCTTCTCTTGCACGCATGGAGCGCTTGACTGGAGTCATGGGCTCCCCACTCCAGCATCCAGCAAGGGTTCAGCAAATGGCTGAGTACAGAGGGCTGAAATACACCCCTCACTCACCTCAAGGAATGAGCTGGACCTGATAATTGTAATATTTTAGAATAACCATTGAAAAAATTATAAGAATCATGGAGACATGATTCTTACATTTTATACTACTCCTTTAGACAGAGGTGGAAAGATGGTCAGCGAGACCTCCCTTAGCCTCTCAGCTATCAGAACTGACTTAACTCATTACACAAATGAACCAATCTTTGTGTCCATTTCTGCTTGAAGAGAAGCCTTGAAAATAAGAAAATCTTGAGATGTCAAGAGCTGTGAATCCTCAGCAGCTTTTTCCCTGCGCCAGGTGCTTGTGGGAAGCAAATATCAAAGCCGAAGCCCAGGAAAGCAAAACGCGGAGTTTACACGTAAGAAAATGTTTGGCAGCAAGGAAATCTTTGTGTTGTACCCTGTTGGAAGGAGCAGGATCAGGAGGGAACTTCTCCAAGCCACCTCAAGTACCTGAGACAGCACAGAGCAAACATAACCTACTTGCAGTCAGCTACGATCAAGGCAAAACTCAAAGATTGCCAATTAAAAACACAGAACGATTTTAACCAACAAAGAAGTCCGTGGACATTGTTTGATCATGCATATTCTGCACGAGAAGAAAGAAACAGCACAATAAAAGAGCCTAAAAATAGGCTGGATACTGTGAGCCAGATCCTCAGCCCGGGAAAGGCACCGGCTTCGGGGAGTTATGCAGCTTTACTCATGCAGCCGTCATTGTTGCTGAGTTCTGATCTCTATTCAAACTTGCAAAACGTTTTCTTTTCCTGCAAAAATACAAGAATCTCCCCCCTCCCTCCCCATCTTGGAGCTCATCTCTCCTAAAGCAGCTCACATGATGATGATCAAAAATAAGCCCTTCAAGCCTAAGCTCACTAACATTCATTTCTCTCCTGCTAATGCTGGTCTTCTTACTGTTAATCCTTAAATATATCCTTAAATAAGAATGACAGTACCTGAAGCACCTAACAACCCTGTATCATAAACAGAGACAGCCTCTGCATTCCTAATTTAGTTTGCCACAGAAGAGCTGACACTAATCCCAGATCCTGAGTCCCGGATATCTCCAACGCAAATGCCATCGCCTTGCTCACCTTGACATTACAAAGCAGCCTGAACTTTCCTTGTCCTGCTCAACTTTCAACCGTTTGTTTGTTTTTTCCCTTGTTTTGTACAAAAGCTGACCCATGTCAAACTCAACCTCTGGGGCTGAGGATTAAGGGAAGGCGTCACCTTCACTCTGTGTGGCTTACAGCTGAAAGAACACTGGCCATGAGTGATGCCAGGGGCAGGAGACTGTGGGTGAAATCCCTGTGCATCAGAAAACAAACTGCTTGTGGAATACAAGGTTTTGGGCCCAAATCTCCTCTCAAGAGCTCATGGCGTGGTGGGTAAAAGGCAGGAGAAATAGAGACAACCATTGTGGCTTGTATTGGCCACTGCATCAAAAAATTCATCTGTTTTTGCAATTTCAAGGTCTAAGGGTCCAGTTTTCAAAGGTTTTCAGACCAGCATTGAGAATCAGTGAAACCACAAATGGTTTGGGTTGGAAGGGACCTTAAAGCTGACCTTGGTCCATCCACCTGCCATGGGCAGGGACACCTTCCATTAGAACAGGTTGCTCCAAGCCCAGTCCAAACACTTCCAGGGATGGGGCAGCCACAGCTTTTCTGGGTAACCTGTGCCAATGCCTCCTATTCAGCCTAACTGCGAGCAAATAGACTTGCTCCCAAAATACCAGGAACCAAAATACCAGTGTGCACTAAGGACGCAGGAAAAGAGCACTTGACATTTTGCAGGGACTTCAGAAAGAAAGGAGAGCGAGGCTTTACAAAGCAGCGCGCTCCCACCATTCCTTGGTGGATTTTTGCATTCTTTCCAAAAAGGCCATTTGAAAACAAAAGGCTCCAAGGAACTGCAGCAGGAACCAAAGTCAGCCACTCCATGCAATCCTTAACAGGAAAAGCAGAGAGGAGGGAGGATTTTAACAAATTGCAGCAAGGAATTAACTCCACATCAAGTTTTGAGGCTCGCAGAGTAATTGTCCCCATCAGTGTGAGAGCAGCTGCAAACCAGCCACGAGCCAGGGACAAGAAATACCACCAGCGCAGCAAGAAGAAACAGCGAGTGCCAACAATAAGCCCTAAACTTTACTGCAAGCCTCCACAAACCTGGCCAACTCCAAGCTGGAGGAGAGAAGGTGCCAAAGCCCATCATCCTGTCACAGCCACCAGCTGTGGCCCCGTGCCACGGTCGGAGATGGGCAATGTCGCTCTGCAAAGCATCTGCTGCCGAGGTGCCGAGGTCGGAATAATGTGTCGGAGCAAGGGCTTTGCTCCCGCTTTCTGCAAGTTTGCATTACATAAGCTCTGGGCATCCCAGAGCTGAGTAGAAGGATGGGGTTTTGCTGGCCAAATTGGCTCTGCTCTGCTTTAATGCACTGACTCACACTAAGCTGGGTTTTGGGAGCCTGGCACCCCAACATCCATGTGCTCGCTGCTGGGTGACGGTGAGATCCATGCTGGCCTCAGCACTCTCCCCACTGACTACTCACGCGATGTGGGGAACATGAACTTGCCTTGAATGGCAAAACAGGGCTTGGTGCTGCTTTGCCTCAAAGCCTTGCTTTGATTTTCATCCCGTGGCAAAACTCAAAGGATAACCCTTGCTTTGCTCCCAGGTAACTGGAGAGATTGGGAGTTATACAGTGATTGCTGCAAAGCATTAAGCCTTCCAGCCCAGAAATGCTCAGATTTAGAGACAGATGGATGCCCCCAAGGCTTACAACTCTGCAGGACAGGACAATCTTGCTCCAAAGGGCCGGTGCAGCTGCAGAGGAGAGACACAGGTTTCCAGTTTGATTCCTATCAGAGATAAGCAGTAATCACAAGCTGGGAGTGGGTTCAGCTTTCAGGCTTTTACTCAGGGCTGGGATTTTGCTTTGGGCCCATCCTCAGCCAAGAGTGAAGTGGAACAAAATCACTACAAGAAAGCATTTGGTATCTC
The DNA here is from genome assembly GCA_013399895.1 of Serilophus lunatus. NCBI lineage: Eukaryota > Metazoa > Chordata > Aves > Passeriformes > Eurylaimidae > Serilophus > Serilophus lunatus. The sequence continues at coordinate 174,520 of VXBA01003539.1, forward strand.
TGTTTCCCTGGACAAGGTCTGGTTCCCCCTGCGCACACTCCAGTGGCTGAGGAAAACAAAATCCTGCTCCTTCTGTGAATCAGATCCCTCACACAGACAGGAACTGGCAAGTGGCTCCAGCGCTCACCAGCAATTTCTGCTGGAGGGAGGAGACTCAGCTCTAAGTGTGCCTGTGATATATACAATTTACAGCCCACTTAAAGACTTAAGAGGGAATAAGAGGACTGGGCTGTGTTTGGCTTCTGCTGGACCCACTTTCATCCTTGGATGGAGCATGAGGAGCTTTGTTCTATGTGATAACACATGAGGATATTTCCCAGCACTGCCAAACTTTACAATATGACCAAGTATTCCAGAACCTCTTGTATTTTCCTTTTAAGCCCCAGCTCTCACTCGTATGTGGTTATACAAGAACCTCAGCTTTCATTAAGGAAAAAGAAACCCTTTGCACTCCTCACTCTTCCCCTTCAGAAAAAAACAACCCTCACCGGAAAATCCCCAATCAAACAAAAAAGATCCAACAAAGCAACAATGAAATGCTTCAGAAACCACCTCCACTCATCAGACACATGGTTTTAGAAGTAAGGCTCTGGATTTGGAATCCATGAGCTCTGCCTTCCTTACTCCACACTGCACAGGAGTCCCTAAGAAAACTCTCCAGTTCCTTCCTGTCTTTTATCTGTCTCAGCAGGCACAATAAACAGCTACAAATGGAACAACAATATTGGAAAAGGGGGATGGGAGGAGGGGAGAAGAGATCCTGTAATGCAGAGAAGGCCTGAGATACCAGTGAAGGCTTTTAAGAGCCACACATGCTAATTATGGTGTTAAAAATCTGTCAGTGGAAGGGCTGGATATTAAATGGAATTGGCTTGAGATGACAGGGCTGAACTGGATTTTAAGAAATTATTTATTAAAATGCTCTGGATACAAATTAATGTTCTTAGTTCAAAATGTATTATTGTCTCTCTGGCTTTGATCTGTGGAGTACTTTGAGCGATGAATGGGAGAGGTTGTCAAATCTCCCTCTGCACCACGCTCTAAGTGACTCTGCATCCCTTGATGAGATGCTGCTTCACAATTTCCTTCATCAATACCTTTCCTTACATCCCCAGGAAAATCTGCACTACTGTGGCCATTCCCTGTATTCTGGGGTGAAACGCTTGGGAAAAAGCACCAGCACCTGGATGGGGCAATTGGGCAATGCTTGGGATGGATGGAAAGCCTGCCAAAGCCAGGGATAAGGCTGCTGATCCAGGGTTTTAAACAAACTACGAATCAAAGAGCCAGGACTGAGGTTTGGCCAGAGAAAAGCATTATTGTGAAGGACTCGGCTCTCCTCTCCCACTGATTGCAAGTGGCCACTTGGTCTATGCACAGCAGACTGACATAAAATAGCTGACCTTTTTAATCATTTGGGATCTATCCATAGGACAAGGAGGAATGTGACAGGTCTTGGGAAAATGATTTTAAATTGAAAGAGAATAGGTTTAGATGGGAAATTAGGAAGAAATTCTTCTGTGAGGGTGGGGAGGCCCTGGCACAGATTTCCCAGAGAAGCTGTGGCTGCCCCATCCCTGGAAGTGTCCAAGGCCAGGTTGTACAGGGTTTGGAGCAACCTGTGCTAGTAGAAGGTGTTCCTGCCCATGGCAGCGGGCTGGAACGAGATGGGCCTTGAGGTCCCCTCCAACCCAAACTATTCTGTGATTCTGTGATAAGGAAATCTGAGGCTGGAGGATATTGCCCATCCCCAAATCAATGGAGTGGAGAGACCAGGAGCAGCAGCACTGGTGCACTCATTCACCAAACAGCCTGGATGAGGCAGGACAATCCTGTGCAGATGCACAAGCTGCCCGGGAGGCTCCTGCTCCGACTCTGCATGGTGGTTCCTTACTAAAAAACAGGGTTCCAATGCAAACCCCCTCCAGTGGAAATCCTGGTGTGTACTTCTGGACGAGCCCATCCCTGCCCTGCACCCTCACACCATGCCTGGGGCCAGGGAATTGCTCTCCCCTCTCCAGCAGCTCAGCTCATCCATCACATGCAAATCCACCCGTCCCCTCCATCAGCCACGTGCCTTGGCTCTCTACAGAGTTTACTCCACTTGGCTCCCAGGTCATCTCCTTCCTTCCCACTTTATCTCTTCCTATTTTTTTACTTTTTAATATTATTTTTTTTAACAACGTCTGTACAATTTCGCTCTCGATAACACACGAGTTAATTAAGCCGTGATCTCCTGGAGACAGGTTGCTACAAGGAGATAAGGAGCGGCTTCTGTTCACCATAAACAGCTGTGCTCCTCACCAGCTTCTGGGGATTTGCTGCTTTTGTACAGAAGACAAAACAATCATTGCCAATTAAACCTGGACATCGTATTTTCCCCACCATCGGTGAGTCTCCTGACGTCACCTTCCCCATGATCCTTGCAGAGGAGTCAAGGGTGCAGCAGCTTAGGGGAAATTAATACCTGAAGTTGTAGTGGGTCAGATAACAGTGCTAATTCAACACAGTGCATGGCTTGAAGGACAAAAACCACTGCACTTTCAGTAGAGCTGCATAACAATGTGGGTTTGGTGGACGGGTGACACTGAGCCGATGTCTCGCAAAGGATTTGGAGGGATGGGTCTGGAATTTAAAAGGTCTCAAAGCACTGGAGAAATGGTCTGATGTGAAAAGGAGGGAAATAAATAGGTAAAAGGATGAAGTGGGATGCCAAAGAAGGGAAAAATCTAAGCTAACTGAAACAAGAGCAAACAATTTTGCTCTGCTCAGCATGGGAGACCCTTGCTCAGCTCCTCACCCACTGGTTTTCACCAGTTTTCCCTGATTTCAGCAATAGGATGACACCAAAACACCACTATGGACCCAGAACCCTCCATAAAATGGGGACAACCACCTCGACCTCAGTCTGCACCCAAGGCTGCAGAGCAGGAGTAAGGAGGAACCCGGAGATGCACAGAGCTGAACTCCTGGCTCATACCAGGCCTGGGTGCTGGGCCGTAAAAATCATCAAAATTGCAGGACCTGAGAGTTTCTTACTTCTGGATGCTGTGTAACCCCCTCTTGGGCTGCTTGCTGCCAACACAGATGAGCTGCCTTCAGAGTTATCTCCAGCGAGCCTGGTTTTACTCTTTTACCCCTTCAAATCTAATTTAAAGCTTTAACTCTTGCACAAAAATCCTTTGAGACCGGGGTACCCCATCACAGAGATCAACTCATGAGCAAGAAGACCCCAAATTTTGCCATTGACAGCCAGGAATTGGTCTGCTGGCTCTTCCTATGTCCTCCTTTATCACTGCTTCCGACTGGAAGAATACAGGAGTGAAATACTTGTGTTCCTGATTCCATAACCAGTCATCCCAAGGCCATGAAGTCTCTCTTGATTGCCCTTGGACTTCTTGCTGCAACTTCATCGCTGCCTATTACCAGTGACATGCCAGGAGCTGTTCATTAAACACAGTCGCTCTGTCTTGGGGAGGAAAAAAAAGGTGGGGGGGGTTCCATTTTTATTCCCCTTGAATGTGGCTTTAATGATTTGAAATCCCTTCAACCCAATTACAGCTCTGTATCCTGATTAGGGACTGAGCTATTGTGCACTGGAGCCATTATCTGGCGGCCCATAGAAAAATTAGTACCTGGAGCGGCTGCACTGGGAAATAAATCTTTTCCTGACATTTTAGGACCAATTCTTGGCCAATTAGAGCACACTTTGCCATGTAGGTAATGTGTATCCAAACTGCTCTCCCTGCTGAAAAGGCCAAGAAGAGAACAAGTGCAGTCCATGCAAAAGAGGAGGAAAAATCACCCACTGCCAATGAATTCGCCAGTGCTCCCTGACAAGTTGTGCCCTGCTGCAGAGAGATCCCTCTGACCCCGAAGCCATGGAGCAAAAAAAGCTGCTGATCTTTGTGCCTCTATCCCCATCCTGCTCCTTTCCTACTGCCTGTCCCAGCTCAGAGCCCTGGGCTTGTCCATTTTGTCACAGATGTGTGTGGACACAGAAAGAGGGATACAAAGCCAAAGAAAAGGACCTGGTTTGTGAAGGGTATGTCCCAGCATGGCCCTGAGGTATCAGAGTCTGCAATGGTTAAAATTTTGACCATCCAGGCAGTGAAGACCTGGTCAATGGAGCTGAGAGAGATCTCACAGCAAGTGGAGATGGCTCCAAGACATCCCAGAGGGGAAGGGAAGACCACAGGTGGATCCAAGGAGGTTTACATCCAACCTGGGGTGGGATGAACATAAACCACCACAAAAGGTGAGCTCAGCAAAGACCCAAATGCCCAGAGTTCCCACTCCCTGTCTTACTGAGACAGAGACTGGAGCCACAAAAGGTAACTGTGCATTTATGATATGTTTGCTCTGGGTTCTACAGTGAGATCCAGCCGAACAGCCCTGGATGTCACAGGCACTTATGGCACAGCTGGACTGAGCCAGTCACTTGGCAAATTAAACTGGTGCCTCGTGCTGCCTTTTAACACTTTCCTTGCCCTCCCACCCGGGGAGGCAGCGGGAGAAGGGATGGATGGTCTGTGGGATCATCAGCACCCAGGGAAGGCTCCGGAGGGAACACACAGGATGGATCATGCACATCCCTGCTGTAGGGTCGAGTTAATGGTGCATGGGCATCTCAATGCAACTTTTTGTCTATTATAACCCTAATGGTGAGCAGTTAAATTCATCCCTGGTGAGAAGATGATCATAGTTAATGGAATTAATGCAAGGTTTTAATTTGCCTCTCGCTGCTCGGTCCCAGCAACTCCCCAGCCTCCTGCAGAAGCACCAAAAAGATGATGTTTGATCTTCCCTCCCCTGACACTCGTGTGCTTTTCATCCTATTCACCATCTGGAGGTGGGAAAACTCATCAGGCCTCTCGGCTCTGCTGCAGGACTGATAATCAGGAAACCTGGTGCTGCAAGTCCCGGCTCACCCTCACCTCTGGGGCTGAATTTGTGGACCTCAACATGTGGTCCAGCAGCTTCTGGGGAAGGGCTGGGAGCAGGAGAAGGCAACAGAGGGCTCACAGGGCCGCAGAAGTTACCAGCATCTCCTCTTTGTGCAGGAACACCCAGGGATGCCACCAAACTTTGTGTAGATAAGGGAGAGATAGACCAACATAAAGCAAAATTTGGGATGCAAACTCAAAAGCAGAAGAGTTTGGGGCTGCTGAGACCTCTGTGAGTGGCTGGGATGGCTGAGCCATCAGGGAGTACGACCAGCATGGAGAAAAAAAACCATGGAAAAGCTGCAAAACTAAGTAAAGAACCAGCCAGGAAAAGTCTGATCCAAATAGACTGGAACAGCAGAGATGGGGGGGAAAGGAAAACAGTATTAAAAAAAGCAGCAGTGTGTTGCTGAAATGAGATTAGAACAGTAACAGGTTCACTCCCATGCCAGCTAAATCCCCATTAAATCAGATTAATGCAGATGGTCTTTATGTAACTGACCAAGGCAATAGATCAATATTGTTGTTTCACTCGGGGAAGGAAAAAATTTGTCCTGTCTGACAAAAACACATCGTTACTCACCCACAGAGACCTCCACCTTGCTCACAACTACCCAAATCAGGTGGGCCTGGATAGATCAAACCATCAGAGATGGCTCATCATCCCAGTAACTTACTGCTACTCTGGGGGGAAAAAACCCAACCAATCTCCTAACTGAGGTTTTTTCTTTCTTGGAGGGAGGAAATCTGGGGTTTTCCCACTGAAAGCTCCATGCCCCATGTCAGGACACTTGCTGAGAAGTCTCCCAGGCAGCCACACTTCTAATCCATCCAGCAATTTTCCTGTGTCAGCAACACAGAAAAGCTGCATCCCACTCCTAAGTCACATCTGCAGTGACATTTTCTGTTATTCCCCAATCCTACTAAACCTGCTCCTACTTTTTGCCATGGACAGAATTGCCTCTCCCTACAGGGCAGGTAGGGGACATCACTAGAACTCATCTCTCCCAGCCCTCCAGATCCACCAAGGGAATAAAAAGGGGAATAAAAGAGGATGGAGCACAGGGGTGCCTGGGATTATTGGCTCCTGGAGCCATTATCCAAAGGCCTGAAGCACAATTAGCACCTGGAGAGGCTGTGCTGTGATATAAATCTTTGTGACATTTCAGGACCGGTTCCTCACCAATTAGAGCACCCTGGCTCTCATCAGCAGGCTCAGGTCCACAAAGGCCAACCCCAGAGGATGGGAAAATCCATCTGGAATGAAGACAGAGCTGTGCCAGGGGGGCTGGAGCTGGGCATCTTCCCTCCCAGCCTGGTCCATGCACACTCAGCACTCCTCCCCGTGACCCTGCATCACACCAGGCAGTGAGAGTCATCTCCACTGGCTACCCAGAGCTCAAATGTCCATCCAAAATCCCTGGCTCAAGCTTTCCCAGAGTTTGGAGAAGCACCCAGGAGCTCTGGCTCGCTCTCTCCCCATCTCATCATTAGGGATGGATGAGATGCTCTGCAGAAAGGGCTGTTTTTGTTCCTCAGTCCTGGGTTTGCAAAGGGAGAAGCACCATGAACACACCAATTCACTGCCTTTTTGTTCTGGATTTAACCACAAACTCTGTTTAAAACAGTCTTTCCCTGCAACCTTTCCTTTACATTTGTTTTATACCAGCCACAAACCTGAAAGCTCAAAAGCAAACAGCAGACTACTTTGGTTTTACCGAAGCAAAAGAGTGAAAATCCAGTCGGAATATTTTCCCAGATTTTAAATCCACTGACATTTTGAAACATTTAGTTTGTGAGCTGAAACCGAATGACTTTTTTTTGGATACCACCAGTCCAAGCAACTCCTCCAACCTCAGCTGCATTTTCTAAGCTGTTTGCTCTGCCCTCCACAAGAGCAAAGTTCCTCCAACCATCCATCCATCCATCCTCCTGCTCTGAATTGCTGCCTCCAAGTGCTCTCTCAGGGCAGATCTCTCATGGATCAGCACTGAATCCTAGAATGGCTTGGGTTGGAAGAGACCTCGAAGCTCAGTTTATTCCACCCTCCTGCCATAGGCAGGGACACCTTCCAGATTGCTCCAATCCCTGTCCAAGCTGGCCTTGGACCTTCCAGAGATGGGGCATCCACAATTTCTCCGAGTAACCTGCTCCAGTAAATGAGGAGGCTGAGCTATAAGGATTCCCTATTTTTACAGCAATGATCCTGCTTTCCTTGCTCTGACATCCTCCCACCCAACCCTCAGTGCTGGGGCTGGGGCTGCAAGAGGTTCAGGCGTGCAGAGCTCGGCCCTGCTGCGGAATCTCCCTCGGTGCTCACAAAGCTAAAAATACTCATAAATTGCTTCCCCAGGTAATGTTCTCCCATCCTTCAGGGGAAATCAATCACACCATCAAAGGGAAAGCAGCTCCAAAGGGCTCTGGCAGAGCCCCACGTGCTGGGAGAGAGGCACCAGGTGGAAAACGGCAGCAAACCCTGTAGTCAGCAACCCCCTCCCCACCTGGTTGTTTTTATCTTTTTTTGTGTGTTTGTTTTGGCTTATTATTTCTACTTTAAAAGCTTTTTTAAAATTATTTTTTTCTCCTCCCTCCCCCGGATCTTCTCAGGAATAAGTGGCAGAAATCTCAAATTTAATTTAATTTAATTAGCACCTCCTCCCTGCCTGGAAATGGCTTTTCTTCAAGTCTGACAGTTCCATCCTTTGGCCACCATCGCCTCCTTCCTTCTGTGTTTCTATGGGATCTGAAAGACTCTTGTTCCACACTTTATTTGTGCTCCAGCACCAGCAAAGACACATTAGAAGCTTCTGGCACAGGTGAAGCTCCCAGAGCTGCAGCTTGACTTGCAAACCCACCTGAATGAGCACAAAAGGAATAATCTCCCTGCTCAGGTGTCCTGTTCCCAACCCCCTCCCTCCTGCAAGGGGCAGAATTAGCCTTGAACACATCCCTCCTGCAAGGTAGGAATTTGTTAGTCTAAATATACACTAATTATACATCACTGGAGAGAGCAAGAAGACCCTTTCTGGCCTCATGAATGTGTCTTGATTGGCATCACAGGCTCTGCTGTGCTGTGTCCTAACAAGCTGTGATGTGTTTGCTCATGGGAAGAAGGGCTGGCTTTGGGGGGAGCATTAGGCTCAGGATTAAAGTGCATGGAGGGCTCCCTGTGAAATCTGCACAGACCTTGCCAGCAATCAGGGACACAAGGTCATGCTCGTGATTAGCTCAGAAAAACATCCCTGTGGGGAGGGGTGCACCTACAAACCTGCCTGTTCTACAGTGCAGTTATGTAAAGTGATTTTTTGAAGCAATATTTGGTTTCTTGCTGAGAAATGGACCTCTTAAATCCTTCTGCCTCGGTTTTGAACAGGTTTGGGGAGTTTGATGTTGGGGATGAGGGCTTGCAGTTGGCTGATGAAAACCCCCTGCGTTTCCAGGGGGAAAACTGAGTATTTACACTTGTCTGCTTTAAGAGATTGTCCTAAGAGAAAGGGAAAAGAAAATCCAGTCCTACTCAACCATGCCTTTGGCTCCAGCAGGCTGCTATTTAACCCCTCTGCCACCCATAGTGCTTTACTTTGGGCATAGTAGAGTCAATTATAAGTGCTGTAGTCAATGATAAGTGTTAAAAATCACATGCCACAGTGACTATTGTGCTGGTAACCACTACACTGGGACTGGACTTGCACTGGGAAACAGGACAACACCCAGATCAGCAACCAAACCCCATCACACCCAACACAGCACAGTGGAGGGAAGGGACAGCAAGCAGAGACAGAGCCTGGATCTCTTAATTCCCAGAGTCTCCTCCATCAGACACCATTTCCTCTACAACCAGCACCTAAAATTAGCAGAGACAAGTCATGCCCTCATGGGCACATGGGGGACAGACCTGCAGCTGATGGAAACCTGTAACAGAAGAACTTTTTTATTCTGTGGGTGATGGTGCATTGGAACAAATCCGCCACAGAGGGTGTCGAGTCTTCCTCACTGAAGATATTTCAGAATCATCTGAAATCCTGTGCCAGCTGCTCTGGGATGATCCTGCTTGAGCAGACGACCTACTGTGGTCCCTTCAAGCATGACCCATTCCATGACATTCAGAAAGCAGAGCCATGACCAGTGAACACAACAATCTCTCTCCTGGAGCAACTTGGAAACGTGGTGCCCTCACTTGTCTCATCCTCCCTCTGCTCTCCAACCTGTCCAACACCCCACCAAGTCCTGACTCTGCCCTTCTCCCGCCTGTTGCTGGAGCACAGAGCACTGCACTTTCTAAATATAACCAACTACCTTGCAATTACTGAGTGCAGAGAGCAGGACTGGAGCTGTATTGACTTACAAAGCCCACACAGTTGGAATGCAGCCCAAACAAATCAATGGCATATTTAGCCAAATAAACTGCTCCAGCAAGCTGATGACTCAAAGACCTCCTTGTATTCACTGGTCTGGAGGCCTATTTTACTGGAATTCCCAGTGGTTTGCAGGTACAGCAGTTTTGAAAGCATGAGGCAAGCTAATGTAGTGACAAGACAAGGAAGAATGGCTTCACACTGGAAGAGAGCAGGTTTAGATTAGATATGAGGAAAAAAAAATCTTTACTGTGGGGGTGGGGAGGCCCTGGCACAGGTGGCCCAGCAAAGCTGTGGCTGCCCCATCCCTGGAAGTGTTCAAGGCCAAGCTGAATGTTTCTTGGAGCAACCTGGGATAGTGGAAGGTGTCCTTGCCCACGGCAGGGGCTGGAACGAGATGAGCTTTAAGGTCCCATCCAACTCAAACCATTCTATGATAACACCAGTGCTATGGATGCAACTTCCACATCAACAGAAGGTTCCACCAGGTGATGTCCAAGAAGTCCCATCAATCCTCATTTATTACATCATTCTGTCTACACTGTCAACCACCCCCAGCTATTCCCACTCCTCCGTGAAAATCTGAGAGTGGGGAAGAATTGGTGACACTGTTCATGGGACTCACAGCACTTGGAGAAAGACAGATGGGAAACCAAAGTAGTTGAGGAAGAGGAGATACCATGAAAGAGAGATATTAAAGGGGAACTGAGGAGCAGGTGCAGCTCAGCTTTTCCAGGTAAGTCAACTTCCTTTGAAACAGCAAATCCAGTCACTTTTACACCCCATGGCTCTCAAATTCAGCCTTCAGTTTAAGAGCCAAAGTAGATGATGGACTATTTGCACCCCAAAACTGTCTCCCTTCCCCAGAGAATTCAATCTCATCGCACAGATTTGTACACTCTGCCATGGATGGGGCCAGGTTGCAGCAATTGCTGTAGAAGCACCAAACCTTGAGCAGATTGGATCTGCTCTTCCCGTAGCTTTGTGTCCAGGGAGCAAAAACATTTCACAAAGAAGCCACAAATCAAATAACCTGAGTACTTAAGGTCAGCTTCTCCGAACTCTTTAAATATATATATATATTTTATTAAACAGGCACATGTCAATAGGGAACGTAATTTGGAAAGAAAGATCTGAAATGTTTGTTTTGCAAAGTGGTTTTGGAAATGGACATTTTCCAGGCTTTTTAATTTTTCCTTTTCTTTCTGTCTTGGCTGAAACTCTTCACCACATTTGGCAGGGCTTCACAGATGGCGCTGGCTGACCCACCACTGATTTTTTCAGAGAATAAGCTATTTGTCCAAACGAAGAAAACATGCCCAGATTTTCTAGGCTCCAACCCTCTCCCACGCTGCTCTCCCTGCCACTGCAGCCATTGGCTCACCCACCCCACGGCATGAGGAGTTCATGCAGGAAGGCTCCTCAGGGAAGCCGAGGAGTGATTCCTTCACCAGGACAGGGATGCAGGTGGACGAGGAGCATCCTTGGCAAGGACCAGCCCTTTCAAAGAGCATCTTCTGCCATGAGCAGTGGGTGATGAAACAGCACCCAATGCCTCCCTCCACTTTCCTTCTCCTTGTGGGAACAAGGGAATATTTGCACCCAACAGGACTGTTCCCTTGCTAAGCAAGTTCTTTTGGTCTCTGTTGCCCACAAACATGATGCAAATCTTGGCCTGGGTGCATGGGAATGGTTGTGATTTGCAAGTAAACAAATGTGCTGGTTAAGATTTGCTCTATTGCTGAGCAAATCCTCTTTGAGTCTGAGCCTCTGGAAGCAGAGCCAGTCCAGGAGACTAATCCTGAGAGCCCCTGTTCAGCAAGCTCAGCACTAAGGCTGTCTGAGGGAGGATGCTCAGAGAGATGTGGGTGCTGAGCACCCATTGGGATACATCCCACCAGCATGCTTTGATCTCTGAGCATCTCCAGGAGAACAGGGAAATGCTTCTTAAGGGCACTTAGGAACCTCTTTGCAGCCCGCAGCAGGACAGAGGAGACAAAGTGCTGCCACTTGGCCTCTGTGCAGGCAGGAGAGGATGAACACTCCATGTTTCTGCTAGACAGGGATGTCAGCTGCTCCCTTTCTCACTGCAATGCCACAATTTCAAAGACAGCCTAGTTCCCTCCTCACCCTGTAACCCCACAACAAAGCTGTGATGCCACAGCCTCGACAGGACAATGGGGATGGCACAGGGGAGCAGTGGGGCTGTGAATCACTTTCCTCTTCTCCTCAGCTCCAAGACCCTCCAACGAACAAAACACTCACCAGACTTAATCCCAGTCTCTTTACTGAGATAATGCTCAGCCCCTGATCCCCAGCTAGGGAGACAAGGAGTGTTTATCCATGCCTGGGATGTGAAGTCTGGATCCCACACACATGCTGAAATATCCACTTAGCTTAGACTACCTGTGGTTTTGGGGGCAAGGCAGGGAAAGAAGACAGAGATTTAAGGAAAAGCAGGGAGGCACTCTCACGTCTTTCAGAGAAGACACTAGAGTTAGAGGAGTAGGAAAATCACTGTGGAGCTCTCAGCTCCACCAGCCCCTCCCAGACACAGCCCTGCCTCAGCCCATAACAGCATCGTCCGGAGCAACACGTTAATGGCTGATGAACACAAAGAAGAGGGAGGATTTGATGGAGCCGGGTGGAAGTCACACATGGCTGTGTCATTTGAGCAGCTGAGGAACGAGCTGTCGGTGTTTGCTCACAAACAATATGCTCGTCAGGATTTGGCCTCGTCTCTCAACTAGAAGATTTCCTTATGGAACTTTCTCCACGGGGAGCAGTGCTACAGAACACGCATGGCGGGATCAGTCTGGCATCCAGAGCTCCCAAGGAAAAGGCAAGGCCAGTGCTCTAGACACCTCCTCTACATCAATCTGTCTTTCAATAAGCTAAATATTGCTTCAAATAATTAAAATACATCTCCCTCCTTGCTTGCAGTGCCCTGACAGTGCTGTTGCCCTGCTGGTTTTGTTCCAGCGAGGGTCCAAAAGAAGTTCTTGCATGTTTTAATTTAACACTTTCACTTTCAAAAAAAAAATAAAAAAATCAACTAAAAGTCTATTTCTGGTTATTTGTGTCTTTGCTTCCTGACAGGTTCGCACCTTTGTTGTCCCTTCAGAGGATGCATCAAACACTTGTGATGTGCCAAGTGACCTGGAAGAGGCCCCAGCTGGAGCTGTGAGATGATACCCAGTGCTGGAGAAGCAGATGCCACCTCATTTTCCCAGGAAGCTCAACAGAGCCTCAGTCACCTGGAGGGGAGGGCTCTCGATTTTACGACTGGCATGACACAAACCTCGAGGAAGCAGAATGATCATGGCAGGCAGAGAGCAAAGTCTACTTATTTTCAAACCTAAAGGACAGGTACAACTTGGCTGTGGAGCCTGAGCACAGGCTAAAACACCCCCCATCCTACAGCTGAGCCCCACAACCCTACCTGCAAAGTCAATTTACTGCTGGGGTTCGTTCTGGGCAGAAAATGCCCCATTTGTGGAGGCGTGTGGGGAGGAGAGTCGTAAATCTGCCAAGCTGCTCCTCCTGATGCCTCCCCAGGGCCAGAGGGGTCCGTGTGCTGAGGGAGCTGCAGCAGCTCCATCATGCTCTTCCTGTGTCTGATCAACTGTGGAGAGCCTGCACAGCTTGGGAGCAAATTACCTCTTCCAACTCATTCCTGCTGTTGCCAGGGCTTCCTTTTAGCCCCCTGCCTGTGCTCCTTGGAGGACCTTTGCCCATAAAAGCAGCAGAGCAATAACTGTAATATCCAGGGACCCCAAATGTTGCTATTTCCAGCAATGTCAATAAAAAAAGGCAAAAGGATGGTCCCATAAGTGCTGTAAAAATTCACCCCTTGGGGCTGCCTGCAATTAATCTAGATTTCTGCAGTTCCCAACTCTACAGCCACATTGGATCCAGCCTGTGGCTCATTCAGATTCCAGTTAACCAGGGGAATGGTGATACCCCTCAAACAGCAACACTTCTAATTTCAGCCACAAGATGGGTTTTCCTCCATGGACAGGGAAGCCAAGGGGGCCTGGTCAGCCCGAGGCCATGTGCTGTTCCCTCCCTCTGCTGCTGTTATGCAGCATCCCATAATGTCCTGTCCATTTGCAGATTGCACTTTATTGGTTTTTATTTGGCAGCCTTGCTTGACTCTGCCCTTTAATTTATCCATTATACATCCTGATTAATTGGCCGATAAAGCTCCGTCCAGTTTTTTAAAACAAATTCCCAGTCCATTTGCTTTTAGTGGAACTGCGAACAAGCAGTTTAACTTGTTACATTATAGCACTCGTGCCTGAGGTCCCCTCTGGAAGCAAGTATTTCAGGATCATACATATAGAACACAGCTCTGATCTGCATTAATAATCCCTCCAAGGGCTGGGACTAGTTAAGGAGAGATCCCACTGGGTGGGAACAGGCCCTTCCGCCTGGTGGTTCTTTCCTCAGGAGAGTGGAAACATTTCCATTCATGCACTGATGCCAAATTGATGATTAGTCCCCATAAAACCAACTTTTGCACCTCTTTTGTTTTGGGCATCATTGCTCAACCACCCTTTTTAATAAGGGGCCACTTCCAGGGTTCTTTTCTTCCCTCTTTTAGGGCTGGGAAAACATTTCCTTAGAACAAAACATCTCCCAAGCCATTGCTGGAGCATCTTTCCATCCTTCTTCCATGCTGTTGCCTTCACAACCCTTGGTGCTATTTCCATTACCAGATTCCTGGCTGCAATCCCTGATATCTTCAAACACAAACAGCTCTGCCTGATCAGCATTTCTGGAGAAGGATTCAAACCCCCCACGGTAGACACCTCCTTGGATACCCCTGGCTCCCACACCTCTATTTGTTTTGTCTGAAAACTCCCCAATCCCTCTTTTTCTCAGCACCCAAAGCCCCCAAAGTAAATCTGCCAAGAGCCTATTACAGGTGCAAATGAGGAACAACACATGCAGAGACGGGAGCAAGGGGAGAAGGGAATTAATTCTGCTGGGTTGACTCTTCAAAAGCATGAAAGGAAACAAGAAAACTAACAGGAAAGCAAACCCCATTTCCCTTGAATATGAAACTAGGAGTGAATAAGCAATGGACTTCCACAGGGTGCCTTAATTCCCGCCCGTCAGCCTCGCTGCCTGTTCTCCCCTCCAAATGTTATTATCCATCACTCTCCTGGCGTGAACAGGACTGGGTGCATCTCTCCGTCTCAGTAGCTCAGCTGATAAGCTTGACAGACCTGGGCACTGGTGACAGCATTCACATTTCCAGTGGATAAAGTGCCATTTACATGAGGCAAGCGCTGGTGATTTTCCATCAGCTGGGACAGAATGAGGATGGGAACAGCTTGTAAGCTTCCCCTTTTTTTTTTTTTTTCCGGTTTGCTTTTTTGTTGTTGTGGAGTTTTTTGGTTGGCTGTTTTTTTGGGTTTTTTTAAGGGCAAAATCTGGACTTTCTCCTCCACTCACATTTATAAACACCACGATGAACAAGGCCCTGGCCCTGATTAAAATTCCCAACATGCCAGAGTTTGCAAAAATCTCCGGCCCAAAGCAAAACAAGCTCAGGGGAAAGTCTGGCAGCCCATTATATCTGGCTGCTGTCTAGGGGATTAGAGGGGAATTTGGCATGCTCCCCTTTCCCTTCCTTCGGACTCATGCCTTATATTTTTCAAGGACCCTTCTTCAGCCCACACTGCTTTCTTCTGGAGGAGCTGGGTGGTTTTTAATGTTCCCTTTTGTCTTCCTGTCACCGCCGCTTTCTTCGCCTTTTGCTTGGCAAATCCTTGCCTTCTTTAGGCAGGAAAAACCAGGGGCCAGTTCCCACAAGGAAGACTGGGGGGGCTGGGGAAAACAAGGGGTCAAGACACATTCCTTTGCTATCAGTCTCCTTTTCCAAGTTCTCCTTCCTTCTGGCCCAGGAGAGTGTGGCGTCTCAATCCTTAAGGGAGAGAGTGGTCCTGTTGAGCTCATTTTGTCCTGTTCCATCAGGGATGAAGGGAGGAGGGTCTGCAAAGCATGGAGTTATCCCCAGGGATTGCCTGGGGGGTTAAGGGGGATGCAGCAAGGATGCAGCTGCAGCACCAGGCTGTGTGAAGAGCTGCAAACCTCACTCCCAAAACCCTGCTCAGTGGCTCATCACTCCCCAACACTCAGACGAGTCACGTCACCACCAAACACAAGGAGAACTCCATCCCTGGCAAGTGTGATGGAAGTAATAAAGATCACTGACAGCACTGATAACACCAAGGTCACCAGTTTAAGGGCACACTCCTCTCTGAAAACTGAGGTTTTATTGACTTAATAAAAAACCCTAAATAGCACTTTTTTTTTCTTTTTACTTTTTTTTTTTTTTAATTTTTAGTTTATCCAACTTATTTGCCAGCCAGTTTCAAGCCAGTGGTCCCAAAGTCAGGAGGTTGGACCCCCATCCAACAGCTTTATTAGCTCTATTATGTTTAGAGGATACCCTTAGGCTGCCATGGATAGGTGTCTATGGAGGTGACAACTGGAATGAGCACAATGGCAGCTGCCTTGGAAGGTCATGTATGGAAATACTGGAGATAAGGGCAATACAAGAACAAAGCTCCCTGGTTTGGACTGGCAAATGAACAGTACAACTGATTAAAATATGGGAAATCTTCTTAGAAACTCTTCTTTTAATTAGATTTGTCGGAGGACTCCACATTTAGGAATTTTATTAGCAGAATACTAGACCTACCTATTGCTCCACATCTGCCTTTCTAATAGGAAAAGGATTGAGATGAAGAAAAAAACACATATTTTCACTATTGATATCATTCCTCTTAACTGTCCACAAGCAGAAACCAAGCATTTACATGAAGGACTACAGGACACAGCCATGGCAAAGGCAGGGGAATATGGAAATGGAATACAACCCTGGGAACAGGAGAGGGAGTAGCAACAGCAGAAGAGGAAAAAGGAGGAGAGATTTCACCTTGTTTCTGCCCCATTTCTTCTGGGTAACAGCCCATCCCTGTTGTAAAGTCATCTGCTTGGACACCTGCCCAGTATTGTGGGACAGCATGGATGCTCCAAGCCATTTTCCATGGCATTCACCCCCAGCTACAGCCTTTGCCTTGGGGGTGCTCTGATTTCACACTTAAATCCTTACTGAAAACAACAAGGGAACATCTAATTCCCAGCTCTCCCAAGGGATGCCACTGGGCTTCCAAGGATATTATATAAGCCCAGGTCCTGTATCCAAGGAGACACTGTTCTTCCCAAGGGTCAGACACAGCTTGGGTGGGAGGCTGCTGACCACAGGAGCTGAGTGGCAGCCATGGTGTCTCTCTGCCTCAGTCATTAATCAAAAGGACACAGAGAATGTTCACCGTCACTCCAAGCAGGCAGTGAGCCAGTCACAGAGCAGGAGGGAGACACAAGACCCCTTTTGCCTTCAGGGCTACTTCTGGAAATGCCAGAATCCAGGCGAAGTCTTTGGCTCCATCCCTGGCTTGAGCCACTCCAGAAAAGCCCAGGAGCTGCAGCTACCAACCCAAAAGTGGGAAAAATCTTCCTCCCTTCTTCCTCCTGGCAGGGCAGATGCAGTCCCTGGCAGGGACTGCACAGGCAGGAGCCTCTGCACCCTCCTCTCCTAAAACCTTCCTGTCCAGCCCCTCAACATCTGCCGTGCTGCTCCCCCTGCCCCTCACCTGCTGTTCACACAGACCTTCCCACCCATCTCCAGGCCACCAGCTGCACTGGATTTTTCCAGCAACCTCCTCCTCCTCCATCCAACCCTGCAGAACATCCCTGTTCCCACATCCTCCTGCAGCCGGACACAGCAAAAGCTGGAGGTGCTGCAAACCAAACACCAATTCAGCTGCAAAAACAGGATTTGAGAGACAGGATGCTCTAACTCCTGTTAAATTCACCCAGAGATCTGCACACAGCCCCTGCCTGGCAGAGGGATGGTGCCCTAATAACCCAGATCCTGAGAGACAAAGCTAATTTGCTACTATTTATATTAATTCATACAATCTGTGCCTCAAATCCTAACCCATGCGAAGGATTCCTCAGGAATTCACAAACCTTTAGGGATACAAATATTGCACGGAGCACGACAGCCTTGCAAACTGTACATGGTGGGCAAGAAAATCGACTGTCAGCCTCATCAGAGAAGCTCCAGAGCCCAAGTGAGTTCTGAAGCTCCAGTTTTCCTTGGATTGCAGTGCAAAAAATAACTCCCCAGAGTCCAGACTCACAGCCATGCTCCCAACTATCTCCCCAGCCATTCCCTCCCAAAGTCTTTCTTCTTGTCCTAGTGCTAAGGAGGGTTATTACTCCTTCCTCCCAGCATGTGACAGAAATGTTTGTGCAGAGAAAAAAAATCCCCCAAGTCTGTACATTAATGTCCTGCAATGAAAAATAGATCTGTCTAAATATGCTCAAGGTAATTCAGAATACATTTGAGGTGATTTCAGGCTCTAAAGTCTGCCTGTAACAGCATTTCAGGCTGTGTTTATCAGTGCTTTCCCCCTGCACTTGCATTTTTTCCTCCCTAGTTATTTTTAAAACATTTGCACAACAACAGAACCAAATGATCATGGCTAAGGGTAGAAATCAGCCTCACAGCAGCCTCTCCCAGGGCTGGAAATTTTACCTTCCCATTTACCCAACCCAAAGCTTTGCCTTCTGCAGGTTGGGGTTGAGTTCGGGTCAAGGCAAAGAGCCCGATCCTACAGCTGCAAGTCTGCAACAAGACCCCTGGATTCAGTCAAATTTCAGCCTGGATGATGTGCAGAGATTCACAGTGACAGCAGAGGATGGGTGGTAACTCTGCCTCTGTGGCTGTGGTACCAAGAAGAGGAAACACCTCTCCCAGCAGCTAAACCTGAGGATGCTCTGTGAGTTTCTATGGGATCATACCTGAGAAACTCTGAGGTTTCTCCTCGACCTCACACCCGCTGAAGAATAAACCTTCCCGGGACAAAGTGTGCACAGGCTTAGGTTTACCCCTGGTATTTCCTGCTGGGAAACATCCCAGGACATGGGGTAGAGCTCCAGAAAGTCCCTGTGGGTGCCCCTCCCAACCCTCCCTGCTGATTCCACGCGAGGAGTCAGAGATGACCCAGAGTGTTGAGCCATCCATCCAAGAAATGATCCATCAAACAGGCTGCCCCAGGAACAGATCACATTGCAAAAGCTCATTGCACCTGCAGAGCTTTGGGGAACAGCATCGTGGGCCCTCCCCAAAGCTGCCAAAAAAAAGCCAATTTAGTACTTTACACACCCTCTTTGTGGAGAAGAGCAGAGTTTGGCTGCAGGGCAGGGAACTCTGAGCAGAACAGGCACTCAGGCTGCTGTGGGGGGATTTCCCATGTCAGACAAACAGAAATTGGGAGACTCAGAGCCAGTTCAGATGTATTACCTGTGGCAAAACCATGCCCTGAGAACATACTGCGGCAGAGGAGAGCTGGGCACACTCACACCCTGCTCTGAAGTAGGAGCTTGGAAAAGAAACAAAGAGAGATGGCTTTGGGCTCAAGGGGACCCATCTGTTTTCGAGGAGTATTTATTTATTTATCAATTAATGTATCTATTCTACCTTGTGCTTTTGCACCATCTTGAAAACAAGGAGTTGTAATATCCCTCAAGCAATTCTGCCCCTTATCCATCTGGTAAACAGCCATTCTGCTTTATTTTCCTGGTAGCTTTTTTTATTTTTTTTTTCTTTAAAGCTTTTCAGTTTCTAACAGAGCTGAAAATCCACCCATTCCATGACAAGGACATCACCATTAATGATGATAGCAGGAATAATGACACCACACTCCAGCAGATTTCAACCCATTTCACAGTCACCCATCTGAGGAGCCAAACACGAGGGTAATTTTAGGAGGAAAAACTTGTAGAGAGAAGCAGAGCTCTTCTTCCAGTCCCAAGACAAGCCTTTAGCAGGGTTATAAATAGGAGGCAGGATTGCCAGCACCTTTCCTCTCGGTAAATACAGGATCTCACGTGTGTGTGTACGCACAGTGACATTTTCCCAAGCCTCTCGCAATTAAACCCTTTCTCTGGCTTTGTGCTGGCTCTGTACAATCACCGAGAGCTTTTCCAGGGCCAGAGCCTGGCGTTTGCCAGCAGAGGGAACCTTCCCATTGCCGGATGGGAGACGGAGGGACCCTTCAGAGCTTCTCTGCCGCAGCCAACATTGTTTTCCTTCACTCAGCTTGAGGATCGTGGCACATACAAGGATCGCTTGGGACCCTCTCAGACACCCCAAGACATTCTGAGTGGGTGTAAAGTGTCTTCTCAGCTGCAAATATTCCATTTTCTGGAGTTTGCACAGGTGACAAATCCAGCCTCGTGCCCAAATCTCATCATTGCAAAAATCTATTTTCATCTCCCTGGGACACATCCCTGCAGATCCCTCAACATAAAAACTGGTACCAACACTCCATAGCAGCCCCCCAAAACCAAAAGCAGCCTCTCCCCCAGGTCAGGGAAATCATAATAGGCTTGTACCCCCTGGCAGGGGGTCTCTGCCCTTTGGGGGAGAGGGAACTGCTGCCTGAACCCCAAATTGATGCATCCCAGAAGTGTATCCCACATCCATTATTCCTGCTGCTCACCTCAGGATATAAAACATTCTTTTTTAAAAGTTTTCAAATAAAACAGAGCTTCTAAACAAATGACACGAGGTTAAACTAGATCTATTTCCCAGGAAAAAAAATACAATCATGAAATTATAAAATATCTCTATTCCCTCCCTGACTGACGGGGCTGGTGCTGCAGCTGGAGGCAGGGCCAGGGATGGAGAGACAGGGAGGATTTATAGCCCCAAACCCTCCAACAGTTGTTCACAGCATCAGCTCCCTGCACATTACAAACACTTCCCGTTCCCAGTCTCCTGCACGGATCGTACTTTGCAGTTATGAAGTTGTTTCCACTTTCTCCTCCCCCCCCTCTCACTTCCCCTCCCTCCTTCCCTACTATGATATTTAGTCTGCAGCTCTGCTTATTTACATACTTAATTTCAGTTCTGTTTGCAAACACAAATTAGTTTTGTGCAATTACTTTGTGCATGGACATGGAGTTTATCCGCTTCAGCGGTTTAACAACACGGGAAGTGACTGCACAGGACCATATGGCTCCCGATATATAATCACAATATTACCTGCAGATTAGTTACATAAGGGCTGGGATATAATTAGTGCAGTTCAAAGAGGTTCAAAGGGAAAGCGAGGGGGACAAAGGGGGGGGAGAAAGGGGGGAAAGGGAAAGATGGGGGGAAAAGGAAAGAGGAGGGAAAGGGAAAAGTGAGGGGGAAGGGAAAGAAAGGGGGAGAAGAGGAAAGAAGGGGAGGAAAAGGGAAAGGGGAAGTGAAAGGAAAGAGTGGGAAAAAGAGGAAGGAGGAGAAAAGAAAGGTTGGGGGAAGAGAAAGAATAGGGGAAAGAAAGAAAGAAGGGGGAAAAGGGAAAGAAGGAGGGGAAGAGAAGGGAAGGAGAAAGGAGGTGAAAGGGGAAGGGCAGGGAAGAAGGGAGAAAGGAGAGGGAAGGGAAAGAAAGAAAAGTCAAGGGAAGGCAGGGAAGGGAAAACAGAAAAGGAAAGAAGATGGAAAGAGGGGAAAGAAAGGGGGAAGAAAAGAGAAAAGAAAGCGAGGAAGGGAGAGAATGGGAGGAAAGAAAAAAATCATATAAAATGAAAGGAGAAAAATTGAGACACAAAAGAAAACTTGAAAAGGAAAAAGGTGGAAAAGGAAAAAAATGGAAGAGGAAAAAAAGGAGAAGGAGAAATGGAGGGAAAAGAGAAAATAACACAAAGAAAGGAAAAGGATTCCCTTACTCTACAATGTTGGCAGCGTGGGAGAACAGAGCTATGCAGGAAATTGATTTTATGACAAAAGTGAAAAATCAGGTGAAAAATTGTTTGAGTCAAATTAAATATTTTGTTCAACCAGAAAATAAAGGTTTTGTCTCATTGTCAGGTGTTCTCAGTTTTAGGTAGTGCATTTCTTTAACCTTAATAACCACAGTTTGTTACATTTAACAGCAACAATAAAAAAACAACCAAAAACAACACAAAAACCCCCAAGCCCAGTAATTGAAACAAAAATCCAAATGTTTTTCTAGAAAATGAAACAAGTTTTTCCAGGTGGTTTCTTTATTTCCCTGACCCAAAATTGGTGTCCTGAGCTTAGTTCAGTAATAATTCCTGTTAACCCAGACTTCTCTTTTCAATGGAAAATCTTATTACCATGAAAACCTGTGATGGAATAGACGGAATTTTTTTAAAACAACCATGAGAGTGCAAAGACACAAAGGATATTGGGGAGGGGTTCACAACTATTTTCCACATTCTTTTCAGTTTCTTTGGATGGGTTTGTTTTAAAGTCAAACTCTGAGTAGGCAGAGTTTGCTGGGCAGTATTTTAATCACATGTAGACTTCGGTGATCCCTAATGTCCCCCCAAAAGGGTCAACCAAGGTTGGATGGGGCTTAGAGCAACCTGGGATAGTGGAAGGTGTCCCTGCCCATGGTAGGGGGTGGAAAGAGATGAGCTTTAAGGTCCCTTCCAATCCAAACCATTCTAGGACTCTATGATTAGGAAATCTGAGGCTGAGGTGTGTTGCCCATCCCCAAATCCATGGAGTGGAGAGACCAGGACCAGCAACACTCTGGAATTCTAATAGGAAAAGCCTCCCGGTGCAACCACTCCACATAGGGTGGTTGGACTTTCTCCTTCATTCTCCCTCCTGGTGCCATCAGGACAATATGACCTGGGAAAAATGGAGATTTCCTAAGAGCAGTGGGGTTCAGGTCCCTGTGACTGAGTCTGAGAGGTGCTGGTTCTCCACAGAACTGGAGCTGCAGCTCCAAGGGATGGGGAGAAGGGACTTGTTAATGACAGGAGCATCCCAGTGGTGACAATCCCCTCGCGGCACCTCCACCACGGCTCAATCTCCACGGCCCATTTAATCACTGGTCTTTCCATACAAGCAGTCAAAGACCTTGTGAGTGCATCATATTTTCTGCTCTGCTAAGAACCAGTGTAAGAACACAAATTCATTTCACGTGCCGTGAGCAGCCTCCAGATTGCAGAGCCTGGAGCGCTGGGAGCCCCTGACCTACGCACACAACATTCCCAGGCGACTCTTCCCACAGCCCTTTTGGGGTGCTGGGGACTCTGGATCCCTTCACAGCTTCACCTCTTCCCATGAACATCGTAGAAACCTGTTTTTTATTTAATTCCCCTCCTCCCCTGCAGCTTGCAAGACGGTCTTTATTTATATAATACATTTCACATCCAAGACATCGCTGAGAGCTCTACACAAATATTAATTACCAAGCCCTAGGTGGTAAATTATAAATATCCGTTCTCTCCAGATGTAAAAAAAAACCCCAGCATTTAATAATAATAATAATAAAAAAGAGTGTGCTGTGGCACATAAAGTGCTACCTAAAGGAGCCCTCTTTTGCTCCAGGGCTGCAATAAAACACAGCAAACCCCAGAAAAGTTAAAACAGAGTGTGACCAAGGGTTGGTGTTTAGTGGTCAGGCCACCAAGCTGGTCATGGACATGCAGCTGGACATTGGAAACACATCCAGAGGACGCAGGGAATTCAGTGCTAATAATGATGGGTGGGAGCAACCCCTGGCAAACATCTGGTGGAGGGCTTTTGCAGCCCTTGAGTGTCTCTCCTCTGCCTGGCCTTTATCTACCAGCTGGAAAATGCTTCCTTGTGCCATCTCTGCTCACTCCATCTCTTAGGCAAAGCAGGGCACCATCTCTGTGCTTGTCTAACAGTGATTATACCCAGCAGGATTTCTGTGCTACACGAGGTGTCAGAGTCCCGACAACGCGATGATGGACTCGCTGGGTACAAGGCCAGGTGTAATAAGGCAGCAGCTGCTTTTTCACTCTGCTCTGGGGCCTCTTGTCCTTGCAGAGCACATTTTTGGGGGATATTTGACACTCAAAAGCTGCCACAGCTGACAGCAGTGAGCAGGCACGGCACAGATAAGACCCTGGAGTGATAAGAGACATGGGGTCGGTTCTGCTTGGCAGCAGAATGAGACAGTTCTCAGTCCAAACACAGACTCGCAGAATATTCTGAGTTGGAAGGGATCCACAAGGATTATTAAGGCCAACTCCTGGCACTGTGCAGGACACCCCAACAATCCCACCCTGTCCCTGTTGTCCAAACACTCCTTGAGCTCTGGCAGCCTTGGGGCCATGACCAAACCCTGGGGAGCCTGCTCAGTGCCCAACCACCCTCTGGGGGAAGAACCTTTTCCCTTGACCCAGCAAAACTACAACCAAGAAAAATCCAACACATATCCACACTTCAAATCCTTCTGGTTGTCCTATTGTGACAGCACAGGACATGTGGGAAGCAGATTGATATCTAAGATTTACAGATCCACCTTCCACAAGATAAGGAAGAAGAGGCAAAGTTTCTTCAATTCAGTCTTTTATCTCCTTCCACACATCAGGCCAAATCTCAAACATCTCGGTTCTCCCCAGCAGCTCTTGTAGCCTTTTCAAGACTCACCAGATCTCTCCCAGCACTAAAACAAGCCCTCCAGTTTGCCTCCCAAATCTCAGAACAGGAGCAGTTTGCTGCAGTTCCTGCTCTCTGCATCCTGCCCAACCCTCCTTAGCTTCAGATTGAGCACTCAACTCCATCACTTCCAAGTTGTGTATGGCACAAACAAGGCGGATCATTCAGGGCTTAGAAATTTATTTATGAACACATTTTCTCTTTAATTTTGATTTTGTCGTTGCCTGCTAGCCTTCCCTTTATTTTTTATTTTTTTATAGATCAGAGCAATCACCAAAAATGACAAAACTCCTGCCTTCCCAGAGTGGGAAAGGCAGGCAATCAGAGCCAGTGGAAAGGACACGCTGGGAAGTCAATGAAGATGGGAAATAGCATTTACCAACCTGGGGCTCAGCAGGCCCAGGGTACTTTGCCTGGCTCTTTGAACAGTGTGTGCTCCTCTTTCCCTTTGAGTGCAGTGAGCAGCTGGTCTCTAAGTAAGGGAACCTGAGGATAATAACTCTGAGATGATCACCAGAGCAGCCTCATGGTGCTTTGGGGTGATTTCTGCTTGCACGGCTCCAGCCAAATTCATACACAGAGGGTGTTTAATGACTTGTCTCTGTCCACTACCCACCTCCCCACCAAATCCCAGGTCCTCGAGCAGCTTTCCATCCCCAGCCACGGCTGGCAGCTCTGCAAGGGGCAGGCAGGAGGCTGGACACAGCCCTTTCCTCCTGCTGCCCTCATTTTCCACAAAATATTAAGCAGAAATAGGCAGTGGGCTCAGTTTGCCACCTAATTTCAAAGGCTGGTGCCTCCAGCTGCCTCTTCAAACCCCCCTTGTAGAGAAAGGAGGCTTCATTTGGTATTTGTTTAGCAAGAAAAAGCACGAGTTCTACAAAAAAACCCATGAGAAGGATGTCATAACTACTTACTGCTCACCCACACGGGACTGCTGCTGCAGCATTATCCTCCCCAGCACACACATCCCATTCCCAAGGAATCAGTGAAGTACAACACATCTCCAGGGGAGATGGACAGAGAAGGACACAGGGGAAAAACCATCTCCAGCCAGAAGATTATTTGACTTTAAAAGGAATCTCTCATCTTTCCACACAACGAGTAACCACTAATTCTCCAACAGATTGAAGGTTTGCCATGGAAAAATCTCACCCTGTCCCCCTTTTTCCGACTCAGCACAATCTGCTCACCGTGGCAGAGGGGATGGAGCACACTGAGCTACCAAAGTGCCACCTCTCCCTCTACTCATCTATAGTCCAGGGCCTGGATAACTACAAAACTGTCAAGGAGCAGAATAAGTAGAACGTCCTATAGACTGTGGTACTTCAAGACATACAGGGAACAATAACACCACTCATTGTCATGGTGGTTTTATCCCAGACCAATTTCCCTTCTCCTACAGCCCCAGCTGTGGTCAGTGGGACCAATTTCACAGCTGCTCCGTTCCAAATTGGACTTGTGCTTCCCAGCTGTATTCCTAGTCCCGCATTTGTTTGCTATCAGCTTTAATTAGGAGAGGTTTCATTGCCTGGCACATCCAACCCTCTGCTCCAACTCCTCCAAGGACACCTTCTTATCCTGCCCCAAGCTGAGAGGTTTGAAACCTTCAGCCACTGCCTTGGATCCATCTCCTCACCTCCTGCCCTCCCAGCTGGAAAAGGCAAGGAATGAAGGGACACAGGCCCCCCACTCCACTTTGGCCAGGTCTCTCTCTGCCTGCTCTCGCTGAGCCATGACACAGAACTGAACTGGAGAAATCAAAGTTGATTCCAATCTTATTATCCAACACGGCCCTATCAGCTGAGACAGCAACATTTATCACATTAATAGGAATGATAGAAGAAAACTGGGATCCTGTCCAACAAGAGCACTTTATCACATGTTGCACTGTCTTACAAATCCAATTATCACCAGCCGAAGGTCTTAACGGCCCTCCAAGAGCGGCTCTGGAAATCTTAAAAGACTATAAAAGCACTTGTCCAGAGACTGCAGCATTGCCTTTGCCAGGGCTTGGGAAGAAGCAACATGTGGTATTCAGGAGACTGTAGCAGCTTCATCCCAGGAAAGGGGACAATTATCACCGGAATATTCTCACCAAGGCTTGGGAGAAGGAAGGAGAAATTCAGGTGTAGCCAGTCCAGCTTTTTACACAAGGAAGGGAGGCCCACCACCAACTGAGCAGGTATCAAAGTGATGTCTTCCCACGGGTGAGGATGCCTTGGGAGTATGTCCAAAACCTGTGGGATTTATCCATGCAAAGTCTGCAGTGCCATCCAAAGGACAGGCAGTTGGAGTTTCCTGTTCTCTCTGGTTTTCCAGACCAAGAACAGCATCACAAACAGACCTCTACAGGTGCAATCCCAAAGGATATTGTTGCTCCCTTGGCCTTCTGGCCTATCTCACTATGAAAAGGCTTGAGCAAAGCTTTTCTCAGCTCTCTCTAAAGGAGGAACAGTCAACCCAGCATCAATTCTCTTCTTTCCCTTCAGCTGTCAGTTACTAAGGTTGCATTCCAGCTTGATCCCAAATGATTTTTCTCCTATTTTCAATATTGCAAGGGAAGCAAAAAGCAAAAAAATATTCACTTTTTCCTCCCACCCGTTGCTCTAATGATTGTAACTTAAATAATTTATCCATTCCTCTTCCCTACTCCCTCCCTTCCTTTACCATTACCTAAGGATGATTCAGCATTCCTCCTTCTGTCCTGCTTCAGCTGGTCAGGAATAATGACCAGGGGAATTCGTCACAGGCTTTTCATGTCATTCTACTCCACTGAGCAGCCAGAAATAACAGCTTATTTTTGCCACCTCCTGCCCTGTGCAGTCATTCTGTTATTCCCCAGGGCACGTGTGGCACAGAGACACCTCCAGAAGCATCTGGGAACTATTCATATCTCATCTTCCAAAGGCTCCTCTGAACTTCAGCAGGAGACTGAGACTGAGACTGAGACTGAGACCAAGGGAGTGTGATGACAGGAGTGGGAAAAACAAGGTGCAGGACAGTGGAAAATCCAATGAGCAGCAGCATAGAGGAAAAAATTCTGCTCTGGTTTGTGCTTTTCTAGCGCAGGGTTGGTGTAGGAACCACAGAGGAGTCTTTGCTTAATTCTGGACTGGCTTCTATGAGGGGTGCTGGGAGCTTGGAGAGGGTTTGGAGACATCTCATCCACCTCATGGGGATGGCAGGCTCATCACCTTGAATAAGAAGAAATGGGACACGTCCCTAAGAGCTCTGCCAAAATCTGCCTTTTATCCTGTTTCCATGAATACAAGCTCATGGGATAAAGGCAGAAAGTAGGGGCCAGTTTTGTTGGAGCAAGGGCAGAGGTGACACAGACTTAATGAGACATGGTTAAAGCATCATCCCTTGGATCCTGCCAAAGATACAGGCCATCATCAGGGCAGGAGATGGGGACCATGGAAGGGATCTATACCTCTCTATCTCTATCCATCTATCCGTAGATATATATATAGCACAGCCCCTAATCAGACACCAATTTGTGGCCACAGAGTCCTTCCTGGATGCTGCTCACCACCTTCCACAAGCACAGCAAGTCCCTATAATCTGGATTGTTTCTGCCTGTAGGAATCAAGCTGCCACAAAACGAGCTTTGCCCTCCCAAAACCTGCAAAGGAAGAGCAGCTGCTGCCTCAATAATCTCCGCCGGCGCCACGATGAACTAATGCCCCCCCCAACCCACAGAGCCCATGTGGGAATCTCTCTCCTCGTTCCATTTCCAGGAATTACTGCTAAATAAAGCAGCAACCAGGCAAATTACCCCAGTTCTCTACAGGGTCCCCCCTTTTGTGGCCGTGTCTCAGGAGAGCAACATGCTTATCCACACCTGACTGGCATTACCAGTGCCGGGAATCAAGGGTCTCCATCGTGCTGCTCGTACATATTTAAAGTGATTTAATGGTTGTCATTCATTATTAACCACGGTTATTAGAAGGATGCCTAGGAACACATGGAGAATGGGATCTTTGCCTGGCTAGACACTGCACAAACACTGAGCAGAATAAAAAGATCTCTTCTAGGAAAAGCCCCGCTCTGATAAAACAGCAGCACTCGCAGGAAATGTTTGGATTTGGGGGGCAGGGTAAAAATAATGAGCTGCACATATTTCATAAAAGCTTTTCCAGTTCTTAATCCTGGTGCATTTCATGGCTGTGCTGTCCCAGCACGACTTGCTGCCCTCTACTCCCTCACACTGAGGTGGCCTGGGAGCCCCTATGAGGGGCACAAGCTTCACTGAACAGGATGAGATAAAAAAGATGCTCCCTCCCTCCGAGCATCACCCTCTGAAAGACTCCCGGCAGGGATAAATCCAGTCAATTCACAAGGCAGTGGGGAAAAAAACCACACATTTGCAAAGCACTGTCGATGTTCAGGGCATTAAAGAGACATTTTAATAAGCACCATAATGGAAATTTATGTCAGGGTCCACAAAATAATACAGATGGTGGTTTATGCAGCCCTTGTATTTAAAACAAAGTAAATTATATGATCCTAAAACAATACATGAAATTATAAAGCGTACAAAGGAATGGAATATATCCAGCTCCTTCTCCAGCAGCAGGGAAAGGACCCAGCTCCACATCCCTGCACCAACATCCCACTACTGGATGCTGCCCCTTAAAAATCACTTTGATGTCTTCATTCATTCCTAGTTAAACCAATAGAATCTCCCAAGGTTTGGATAACAGAAAGGACCCACTCCATGTGTGCACAGAGAAGTGACAGATGACAGTGAGAAGTGTTGGATGAGTGGGGAGATGGAAGGGAGAGAAGAAAGGAGTAAGGTGGGGGAGAAAGAAAGCAAACTATCAAAAATCAAGATTTTTTTGAAAGTGTAGCTGTAATCTTCTCAGAAATGATGGGGATTTGGTAAAGCTGAGATGCACCCTGGAGGCACAGCCTGAATTTAACACGGATGCCTTGTCCTGGCACAGCATCCGTGCCCGTGTCAAGAGCATGAGGAGCTTCGTATCTCCAGCCCTTTTCTCTGCCCTGAGAAGTCTGAGGAATTTGGGGTTCGACTGGGAAACAAAACACAGCAGATTCCGCCGTACTTCCCTACTACTTAATTTTCTCTTGGAGAAATATCTCCCACATCCTTATTTTTTCACAACCATGGACAAAAAAAAAAAAGAGGAGAAAAATCCCAAAGCTCAGACACTGTGTGTTTTTAAGCCTCCTGAGGTTTTGCTTGGCTTTGTGGGTGGCAGAAGGTGCCTGGGCTGGGTGTTCAATTCAGTTTGTTTTCAGCCCATAAGAGCACTTACCAGGTAGATTTTCTTCCATTTCTACAGAGCCCTGTGCACCGATGCTGAAAGCTCTGCTAAGAGGAGCTGTCAGGGCACATTATCCAGAGGGGCTGATGCCTCTGGAGGCAGGAAAGTTGAAACTATGAGTGAGAACAAGGAGAGGTGACCGATGGATGAGATGTGCATTAGAAGGGAGGACACGATAAAAAAGGACATGACCAAGCATTTTAAAATCCGTTTGGAGATTTGCTGCCTGGTTTTGGATGGACTGAGAGCACACCAGGCTGCTGCTTTTGCAATCAGGACACTGGGCTTTTTACCAGTGCTGTAGCCACCAGCCAGTGGCATTGCCTCTGGAAAGGTGGGATTTATTGGGATTTCCATCACCATGTTGTTTATACAAGTGGCAGCAGTCTAAGGTTGTCCTGCAGTATGAGTCTTCCTAATTCTCTTGAATATCTGGCACAGGTTGGGATGAGTTTCTCTTGGAGATGCTTCCTGCTGATCCCTGATGGGGCTGAGGACCTCCCTTCCCACCAACAATCCACTCGTAGCTCTGCATTTTGGTGTAATTAATTTTGTCCTGAGCACGCAATTGATCCAAGTGGCAACACAACAACATTTTCCAAAATTCCAGGCCAGGTTGGACAGGCCCTGGGCAGCCTGATCTAGAGGGTGGCATCCCTGCCCATGGCAGAGGGTTGGAACTAGATTATCTGTAAGGTCTCTTCCAACTCAAATCATTCTAGGATATTATGAAAATTCCCATTGCATCCTTTTTGAAGTCCACAAGCATCTGAGCTCAGAAAAGCAGCAAAACCAGAGCTGGTGCTGCATCATGTGTGCTGCTATCACCTGAACAACAATGACACCCTCAGCTACCTCGCCTGAGGCCAAATTCCTACACCTTAAACAAGGATGGAGGGGGGACACAAAACTGGCCACCCCCAAAGCAAGGTGATTATCATATCTGCCTGGGGACAGGCACAGCCAGCTGGGCAGGACACATCCAGAAGTACCAAATAACCTAATTCTGGGGAGGGGGGTTGCAAAAAAACCAACTCAAAGCCTCAAAATAGTCTGCGGCTTGAATCAGCTTTCACATCCCTTTTGCATGTGTTTTTTTAACTTTTATAAGCATAATATAATCATGGAGAGTCTCATTCCCTATGCTGAGTGCTCAATCCCTGCAGACCAAGTCAAGGCGTGAGACAGAAGTGGCCAGGAGAGAACACAGCAGCTTGTCAAGATAAAAAAAGTTAGCAGAGCACATCACTGGGGGAGGAGGAGGAGGACAGCAGAGGACTCAGCTCAATCCTGCAAGTCACTGTGTCTTCCCCCCTGAGGCCCCTGTCATCCCTCAGCTCATTTTACACTGGTTCAAGGATCAGCAGCAGTTGGAAGTCTGGGTTTTTAATGCCTGCAGCCTTAGCTTTCACCTGGCAGAATTTTCAGAGGAGCTCTGAAAACCCTTCTCGAAAGGCTCCGAAGGTCTTCCTAATTGGCACAATGCAGCAGGAGCAGAGGGAGGCTCAGGGCAGGGGTAAGAAAGCTGCTTTGGACACCAGAAGTTTTGAGCATGGCAGGACTAAGCCCTGTCCTGGCTAATTAACCCCTGTAATCAACAGTGTGCATTAGTTTGATGAGGGTACTCAGAAAAAAGGCAACCAGGGCACAAACTGCAAGGCTGGTCAGAAAGCAAACCAACCCCTCTTGGCAAAGTTGTGGCTGCCCCATCCCTGGAAGTGTTCCAGGCCAGGTTGGATGGGGCTTGGAGCAACCTGGTCTATGCAAGTGTCCCTGCCCATGGCAGGGAGTGGAATAAGATGAGCTTTAAGGTCCTGTCCAACCCAAACCATTCCATGATTCTTTGAAATACCACCCAAAGGAGCCATTTACCCCCTGCTTCTCCATCCACTCATCCCTCCCTCCCTCCCTCCCTCCCTCCATCCATGCTGCACAACTTGCCAAGAGGCAGCAAGAACAAGAAAATCTTTTTGACAAGAAGCAAGGTGATATTATTGGCATTACCAAGCGATAGGAACGACCGGCCCGACAAAGTCTTTGCTATAATCCATTTATTTTCCTACTTTTAGAGCTCTTGATCTCTTCGACCTATTGGATACATATGGATTGCTATCAACCCAAGCAGGCACAGGAGGGAAACTACACACCAGGATGAATTTCTACACGAGGGGAAAGATAAACAGCTCAGTCCAGGGAAGCTTGATTTGGGGAGATAATAAATTAGAGCTCATGGGCGGGAGGTATTGAAACAACAGGGTCTAAAGACTGTCCACAGTGACCATCCAACAAAGGAATATTAATCTCCTCCATGCAGGCTCCCTGGAGCTGGCTGAGCATCCTTCATAGTAAAATCCCACAGACCTGAGTAGCAGGGACAGCATTATTCTGGCAGTGTAAACACATTAAGGAAGCAAAGAATTCCAAGCTCAGATGCCGAGTGTCGCTATCACGTCCGAGCTATTTAGCAAATAACGTGGAAAGAAGACATGATGGATAAAGACGAAATTAATGACTGAACTGGTGCTCAGTGATTATCAAGAAACTAGTGATGAGGACCTGATTACATTCACAATGGATAATAAAGGCTTGCCCCAATCAGTAATATATATACTCAGGGCTTCTAAAGGACTCATTTCCAATGCGGGGGAAAATTATGGGAGAAATTGGCTGGAAGGAAAAATGTCAACAGAGAAATGTGGGCTCGTAACACAAAACTTATTAGAGAGCCAAAAAGTCAGGACTCTGCAATCCAAAAAAAGACAATTTTGGCTAAAAGCCCCATTCTTATTGCTAAAGCAGCAATCAAGCATAACACAAAAATAAAAGGAGAAATAGACAGCAATCAATGTGCATTAGGAATTATGAAGTGCATTGATAAGGAAAGCTAAAAACACCACGAGGGAGGCAGTTGCTGCCTGGCAGAACCACGGAGAGGGATTAGCAGCACTAAACCCAGCCTAGCCCAAGGCAAGCGGGTGAATCACCCCCAGCATGGCCCAAGGCAGCTGGTTTCTCTCTGCTAAAAGGCATCATCAGGAATAAATCACCTCAGAGACCGCTGGAGACCCTCTGCAATTCCAACCAGGACATTCCACCCCTCTGCAGCTCCATTCCCAGCTGAACAATGGGTACAAGGTCAGCTCCTGTCCCCATGGTTGGTGTGTCCTTCACACAAAGCAAAGAGAGTACCCACAAACCCAGCACTCTTTTCAACAGGGATAGATCCAGACCACCACCCCAGCAAACAGCTTCACAACCATCACCAACAGTCTGACCCTGAATCCTCCCACTTTCACTCATATTTTGACCCACAGTCCTTCTTACAAATGTTCTTTTCCCATGCAAGGAGTGGGTTCATAACTAACCAGCACCAGGGTGCAAATCACTGGGGCTGATGCCATGGCACTAATATTGGGAAAGGAGGGGCTCCCCAGTACATTTTGTTTTAGGAACCCCCAATCCCAGCTCAGTTTTAGCTCAGGTAATTACAGTTAATCTCCCCAGATGCTCAAGCAGAGGAAGGTACTCTCGTCCTGCCTGTCCCTGAGCGGCTGAGCTGGAAATGCTGCACACTGACAAACAGATGTGCCAAGGCTGGATATTATTGTAATGTCTTTCAAACAATTTGTATCCCCAGAACAGTGGTAAAGAGACATTGTATGGCAAATAAATTAAAGCGTTTGGCCATAAAGCCAATAACGGAGATAGAGAGAGAGAGAAGCACAGACATTGGAGGAGAGAGAGGTTTTAAACGAGATTAAAGAAAGATGAAAAGTCAACAGGAAAAGAAGGAATCCTTAAAAAAAACACACCAAAAGCATTAAAGCAGCAGCAAGGATGTGCCTTCTGGGATTTGGATACAGCTCGGACAAAAGGGCAGCCCATTTGTGCCAGTCTCATGAAAAACTCTGAGATGAGAAGTTAAACCCTCATAAACACCTGGAGAAACAATAACAGTGGAAAAGAGAAAGTCAGGGGAGGTGAGGAGGTGGGGGAGCTGCTCAATGGACTCTCCTGCCTGGCTGAGCCACTCCACTCACACCTCACCCAAAACAAGAGGCAGAAGTAGATTGAGCCCTCACATCACTGCTGCTGTTTGCTCCTGAGTCCCTGGGCTGGCTTAAAAAACATTTTTATTAAGCCAGATGGAGAGAGGGGGAAGGGGAAGAGGATGGGGGGAGGGAGATCCATCTATGTGCCAGGTGCCAACAAGGGGGAAGGAAGAGAAAAAGAGAAATCAAGCGTGGAAAATAAGAGAAAATGTAGTCGGAGATATAAAGCCTGTCAAATTGGCTGCAAACAGTAACAAAAGCAAAGGAGAGATAGTTTTCTCTTTAACAAATGCTTTGATCAGCTCTAGTTGATATAATTACTATATAAAGCTACAGCAAGACAGAAATAAGACACATTTATCTTCACACAGCAAAGAGAACCTTTCTGATCGCTTCCTTTCTCTCCCAAGCTGTGACAAGCAGATTCCAGGCTGGAAGGTCACACAGCTGAGATTTGGCTGGTCCCTTTCTAAGGGGACACAGGACCTGAGCCTGGTCCTGGTCCTCTGGGCTTGCAAACGCTTCTCTGGCCCCTGGGAACCAGCACAGCTTCTGTCGACCATGCCAAGCAATGGCCTGGGCACATGGCAAGGGAAAAGGAGGTTCTCACAGCACTGGAGGAAGCCACTGGTATGGAGTCATCGTCCCTCTGCTGAGGATTGGCTCAGGGAAAGGGTGGAAATAGCCCAGTGGAAAACTCTGCCTGCTGAGAAGCAGATGCCCATGGAAATGAGAGGTAAGGAAGGGCTCGGGGTGTGTGGAACTGTGCACACCCAGCAACCAAGCCCTGACATCACCACCCCCTGAATGGTGCAGAGAGGAGGAAAACAGTCAAGGAAATTTCCATTACAAATCCAGACACTCCAACTTGCTGCTGCAACCATTCCATGGCTTGAACCACACATGCTTTACCTCCTTCCTCCCATGACACTGACCTTCACCACATCCCTCTCATCCCACCAGCTGGGCAGGTGAGACTCCCACCAAGAAACATTTCCCTGCCCCAGGTAGTGAGGGAAGGCAGGACTCGTTCCAAGAATTCCTGTTTTCAGGTCACAACACCCTCTGAGGTCTCGTTCTGTAGTTTCCAAACATCACAGTTGAATTTCAACCACCCTTATTTATTTCAGTCTAGCCAGGTAACGTCAAAAAGAAAAAAAAACAAACCACAAAACACAACAAGCTATTTCTATGAAATATTTCCCTTCTGACAAACTGACATCACTCAATAGAAATATAATTTAGCCCCAAAACGCTGCCAAGCCCCAGCAGCTCTGATCACAACCAGTACCATGAGATGAGGTCTGGCCCTGCCTGGTGACAGCCAGTCAAGCATCTGTTTGTGCACAGAAAGCAAGGACAGCCCTGTAACGCCACTGGGATGTGAATGATCATGGAATTATAGAATAGTTTGGGTTGAAAGGGTCCAGAAGGGTTACAGGGCAGCTTTTGGTGGGAGCAGGGAAGGTGGGAATGGGGATGGAGCACAGAAGGATGAGTGATGCAGCAGAAAACCACACGCAGAGGAAACCAGTGCAGCAGAAAACCACATGCAGATGCCTCATGTCCTGTAACAAAACAACTGAGACGTGTCTGAAAGGTCCTGGGGTGGTGGCTGGTCCCTCACAGACCACAGGGACAAACCTCCACGGAGCACATGCATGTCCCTGCACACGGGAAGGGGAAGCACAGCTCCTCTCTCATACCACATGCAAACCCCTGATTTATTTAGACTGGAACAATTTGTCGTCGGCTGTAATTTTAACTACCTCCGTGCTGAGGAGCCAATCAGGGTTTGTGCTCATCGAGGTTTTTATGAGTTCCCATAAAAGCAGCAAAATGAAAACTCAGGGGCCCTTAAAATATACTCCACGGGTTTGTGCAGTGCAATTGGAGGCTTTTATGACTCCTGTCAGGGCTTTTATGACCCTGTAAAACTGTGCAGCGGCCCAGCCTGCGATGAAAAGTGACCTCAGATGTCTTAAAAGCCTAAATGGTCCTGCACATTCACAAGACCTGGCGGCTGAATTCAGGAAAGCCCTGGGGGATGTCACCCTGGCTCAGCTCTGCTGCTGGGGAGGCTGAGGGGCAGCACTAGAGGCTCATCCTCTCCCTCAAAAATAAAAAACCAGTATTTTTCCTAAAATATTGAGGGGAAATAAGCAGTTTCCCTACTCTCATGGGCCATGGGAGATGTTCTGCCAAGCCATGAGCTCCCTGGCTCCACATAACATGATTTGCAAACCTAGCTGAGCTTTAGAATAAGTGAGTTTGATGGCATCACAGTCTCTCATTTCCCAACACAAACACTACTTGATTTAGCAGAAGCAGCAGGGTTTTTATTCCCCCCCCCCCCCCC